>SJXQ01002334.1:128555-160463 GCA_006408695.1 Aepyceros melampus
CCGAGCAAGTGTTTTTTAATTTCATGGCTGCAGTCACCATCTGCAGTGATTTTGGAGCCCAAAAAAATTAAGTCTGTACTGTTTCCATTGTTTCCCCATCTATTTACCATGAACTGATGGGACCAGACGCCAAGACCTTAATTTACTGAATGTTGAGTTTTCGCCAACTTTTTCACTCTCCTCTTTCACTTTCATGAAGAGGCTCTTTAGTTCTTCGCTTTCTGCCATCAGGGTGATGTCATCTGCATATCTGACGTTATTGACGTTTCACCTGGCAGTCTTGATTCCAGCTTGTGCTTCATCCAGCCC
Source organism: Aepyceros melampus (assembly GCA_006408695.1). Taxonomy (NCBI): domain Eukaryota; kingdom Metazoa; phylum Chordata; class Mammalia; order Artiodactyla; family Bovidae; genus Aepyceros; species Aepyceros melampus. The sequence continues at coordinate 128,865 of SJXQ01002334.1, forward strand.
AGCATTTTGCATGATGTACTCTGCATGTAAGTAAAATAATTAGGGTGACTATATACAGCCTTGATTTATTCCTTTCCCTATTTGGAACCAGTCTGTTGTTCCATGTCCAGTTCTCACTGTTACTTCTTAATCTGCATACACATTTTTTAGGATGCAAGTCAGGTGGTCTGGTATTCCCATCTCTTTCAGAATTTTCCACAGTTTGTTGTGATCCATAGAGTCAAAGGCTTTGGCATAGTCAATAAATCAAAAGTAGATGTTTTTCTGGAACTCTCTCGCTTTTTTGATGATCCAGTGGATGTTGGCAATTTGATCTCTGGTTCCTCTGCCTTTTCTATTTCCAGCTTAAACATCTGGAATTTCATGGTTTATGTACAGCTGAAGCCTGGCTTGGAGAATTTGGGCATTACTTTGCTCATGTCTGAGGTGAGTGCAATTGTGTGGTAGTTTGAGCATTCTTTGGATTGCCTTTCTTTGGAATTGGAATGAAAACTGACCTTTTCCAGTCCTGTGTCCACTGGTGAGTTTTCCAAATTTGCTGGCATATTGAGTGAAGCACTTTCACAGCATCATCTTTCAGGATTTGAAACAGCTCAACTGGAATTCCATCACCTCTATTAGCTTTGTTCGTAGTGATGTTTCCTAAGGCCCACTTGACTTCGCATTTCAGGATGTCTAGCTCTAGGTGAGTGATCACACCTTCATGGTTATCTGGACCATGAAGATCTTTTTTGTATAGTTCTTCGGTATATTCTTTCCACCTCTTCTTAATATCTTCTGCTTCTGTTAGGTCTATACCTTTTCTGTCCTTTATCGAGCCCATCTTTGCATGAAATGTTCCCCTGGTATCTCTAATTTTCCTGAAGAGATCTCTAGTCTTTTCCATTCTATTGCTTTCCTCTATTTCTTTGCATTGGTCACGGAGGAAGGTTTTCTCTTGCTACTTCTCTCTTTGTTATTCTTTGGAACTCTGCATTGAAATGGACATCTTTCGTTTTCTCCATTGCCTTTCACTTCTCTTCTTTTCTCAGTTATTTGTAAGGCCTCGTCAGACAATCATTTTGCCTTTTTGCACTTCTTTTTCTTGGGGATGGTCTTGATCACTGCTTCCTGTACAATGTCACAAACCTCTGGCCATAGTTCTTCAAGCACTCTGTCTATCAGGTCTAAAATCTTGAATCTATTTGTCACTTCCACTGTATAATCGTAAAGGATTTTATTTAGGTCATACCTTAATGGTCTAGTGATTTTCCCTACTTTTCTTCAATTTAAGTCTGAATTTGGCAATAAGGAATCCATGATCTGAGCCACAGTGAGCTCCTGGACTTGTTTTTGATGACTGTAGAGAGCTTCCCCATCTTTGGTTGCAAAGAATATAATCAGTCTCATTTTGGTATTGACCATCTGGTGATGTCCCTGTGTGGAGTCTTCTCTTGTGTTGTTGGAAGCAGATGTTTCCTATAACCAGGGCGTTCTCCTGGCAAACTCTTAACAGAGAGCTAACGCCTTTGAACTGCTTCATTCTGTACTCCAAGGTCAAATTTGCCTGTTACTCCAGATGTTTCTTGACTTCCTACTTTTGCATTCTAGTCCCCTCTAATGAAAAGGACATCTCTTTTGGGTGTTAGTTCTAGAAGGCCTTGTATGTCTTCATGGAACCATTCAACTTCAAATTCTTCAGCATTACTAGTTGGGGCATAGACTTGGATTATTGTGCTATTGAATGGTTTGCCTTGGAAACAAACAGAGATCATTCAGTCATTTTAGAGACTGCATCCAAGTACTGCATTTTGGATTCTTTTGTTGACTATGATGGCTACTCCATTTCTTCTAAGGGATGCCTGCCCACAGTAGTAGATATAATGGTTATCTGAGTTAAATTCACCCATTCCAGTCCATTTTAGTTTCAGTTCAGTTCAGTCGCTCAGTCATGTCCGACTCTTTGCAACTCCATGAATTGCTGCACGCCAGGCCTCCCTGTCCATCACGAACTCCTGGAGTTCACTCAGACTCACGTCCATCGAGTCCGTGATGCCATCCAGCCATCTCATCCTCTGTCATCCACTTCTCCTCCTGCCCCCAATCCCTCCCAGCATCAGAGTCTTTTCTAGTGAGTCAACTCTTCACATGAGATGGCTAAAGTACTGGGGTTTCAGCTTTAGCATCATTCCTTCCAAAGAAATCCAAGGGCTGATCTCCTTCAGAATGGACTGGTTGGATCTCCTTGCAGTCCAAGGGACTCTCAAGAGTCTTCTCCAACACCACACTTCAGAAGCATCAATTCTTTGGCACTCTGCCTTCTTCACAGTCCAACTCTCACATCCATACATGACCACAGGAAAAAGCATAGCCTTGACTAGACGGACCTTAGTCGGCAAAGTAATGTCTCTGCTTTCGAATATGCTGTCTAGGTTGCTCATAACTTTTCTTCCAAGGAGTAAGTGTCTTTTAATTTCATGGCTGCAGTCACCATCTGCAGTGATTTTGGAGCCCAAAAATATAAAGTCGACACTGTTTCCAGTGTTTCCCCATCTATTTCCCATGGAGTGGTGGGACCAGATGCCATGATCTTCATTTTCTGAATGTTGAGCTTTAAGCCAACTTTTTCACTCTCCACTTTCACTTTCATCAAGAGGCTTTTTAGCTCCTCTTCACTTTCTGCCATAAGGGTGGTGTCATCTGCATATCTGAGGTTGTTGATATTTCTCCCGGCAATCTTGATTCCAGCTTGTGTTTCTTCCAGTCCAGCGTTTCTCATGATGTACTCTGCATAGAAGTTAAATAAGCAGGGTGACAATATACAGCCTTGACGTACTCCTTTTCCTGTTTGGAACCAGTCTGTTGTTCCATGTCCAGTTCTAACTGTTGCTTCTTTATCTGCATACAGATTTCTCAAGAGGCAGGTCAGGTGGTCTGGTATTCCCATCTCTTTCAGAATTTTCCACAATTTATTGTGATCCACACAGTTAAAGGCTTTGACATAGTCAATTAAGCAGAAATAGATGTTTTTCTGGAACTCTCTTGCTTTTTCCATGATCCAGCAGATGTTGGCAATTTGATCTCTGGTTCCTCTGCCTTTCCTAAAACCAGCTTGAACATCAGGAAGTTCACGGTTCACATATTGTTGAAGCTTGGCTTGGAGAATTTTGAGCATTACTTTACTAGCGTGTGACATGAGTGCAATTGTGCGGTAGTTTGAGCATTCTTTGGCATTGCCTTTCTTTGGGATTGGAATAAAAACTGACCTTTTCCAGTCCTGTGTCCACTGGTGAGTTTTCCAAATTTGCTGGCATATTGATTGAAGCACTTTCACAGCACCATCTTTCAGGATTTGAAATAGCTCAACTGGAATTCCATCACCTCCACTAGCTTTGTTCATAGTGATGCTTTCTAAGGCCCACTTGGCTTCACATTCCAAGATGTCTGGCTCTAGATGAGTGATCACACCATCGTGATTATCCGGGTTGTGAAGAACTTTTTTATATCTTTAATATCTTCTGCTTCTGTTAGGTCCAGACCATTTCTGTCCTTATCGAGCCCATCTTTGCATGAAATGTTCCCCTGGTATCTCTAATTTTCTGAAGAGATCTCTAGTCTTTCTCATTCTGTTCTTTTCCTCTTATTTCTTTGCATTGATCACTGAAGAAGGCTTTCTTATCTCTTCTTGCTGTTCTTTGGAACTCTGCATTCAGATGCTTATATCTTTCCTTTTCTCCTTTGCTTTTTGCTTCTCTTCTTTTCAGAGCTATTTGTAAGGCTTCCCCAAACAGCCATTTTGATTTTGTGCATTTCTTTTCCTTGGGGATGGTCTTGATCCCTGTCTCCTGTACAATGTCACCAACCTCATTCCATAGTTCATCAGACAGTCTATCTATCAGATCTAGGCCCTTAAATCTATTGCTCACTTCCACTGTATAATCATAAGGGATTTGATTTAGGTCATACCTGAATGGTCTAGCAGTTTTCCCTACTTTCTTCAATTTAAGTCTGAATTTGGCAATAAGGAGTTCATCATCTGAGCCACAGTCAGCTCCTGGTCTTCTTTTTGTTGACTATATAGAGCTTCTCCATCTTTGGCTGCAAAGAATATAATCAGTCTGATTTCGGTGTTGACCATCTGGTCATGTCCATGTGTAGTGTCTTCTCTTGTGTTGTGGGAAGAAGGTGTTTGCTATGACCAGTGCATTTTCGTGGCAGAACTCTATTAGTTTTTGCCCTGCTTCATTCTGCATTCCAAGGCCAATTTTGCCTGTTACTCCAGGTGTTTCTTGACTTCCTAGTTTTGCATTCCAGTCCCCTATAATGAAAAGGACATCTTTTTTGTGTGTTAGTTCTACAAGGTCTTGTAGGTCTTCATAGAGCTGTTCAATTTCAGCTTCTTCAGCATTACTGGTTGGGGCATAGACTTGGATTACGGTGATATTGAATGGTTTGCCTTGCTGATTCCTAAAATGTTGATGTTCACTCTTGCCATCTCCAATTTGACCACTTCCAATTTGCCTTGATTCATGGACCTAACATTCCAAGTTCCTGTGCAATATTGCTCTTTACGCATCAGACTTTACTTCTATCACCAGTCATATCCACAATGTTGTTTTTGCTTTGGCTCTGTCTTTTCATTCTTTCTGGAGTTATTTCTCCACTGATCTCCAGTAGCATATTGGGCACCTAGTAACCTGGGGAGTTCATCTTTCAGTGTCCTATCTTTTTGCCTTTTCATACAGTTCATGGCGTTCTCAAGGCAAGAATACTGAAATGGTTTGCCATTCCCTTCTCTAGTGGACAACTTTTTGTCAGAACTCTCCACCATGACCCATCCATCTTGGGTGGCCTACACAGCGTGGCTCATAGTTTCATTGAGGTAGACAAGTCTGTGATCCATGTGATCAGTTTGGTTAGTTTTCTGTGATTGTGGTTTTCAGTCTGTCTGCCCTCTGATGGAGAAGGAAGAGGCTTATGGAAACTTCCTGATGGGAAAGACTGACTGAGGGGGAAACTGGGTCTTGTTGTGATGGGCAGGGCCATGTTCAGTAAATCTTAATCCAGTTTTCTGTTGATGGGCAGGGGTGTGGTCCCTCCCTGTTGCTTGACCTGAGGCCAAACTATGGTGGAGATAATGAAGTTAATGGCGACCTCCTTCAAAAGGTCCCATGCATGCATTGCTGCACTCAGTGCCTCTGACTCTAAAGCAGGCCACCACCAACCAAAGCCTCCACTGGAAGTCTCCTGGACACTCATGGCATGGGCATGTCTGAGTTAGTTCTTGTGGGGTCACTGCTTCTGTCTCCTGGATCCTGGTGTGCACACCGTTTTGTTTGTGCCCTCCAAGAGTTTGTTTCCCCAGTCCTGTGTAAGTTCTCACCAGAGAGAACTCTCTATGGTTGGGTTAATAATGACCTTCTCCAAGAGGGCCTATGCCATACCCAGGTCTGCTGCACCTATAGCCCCTGTGGCAGGCCACTGCTGACCCCTACCTCTGCAGGAGACACTCAGACACACCAGACATGCGTTTTGTGCCCTTCCCAGTTATGAGCAGCTCAGGCAACCAGGTGCTTGATGAGCACTGTCCCAGTGGGCCGTGCATCTTCATCACCTCCCTTGTCACGGCTACTTGGTTTCCTGGGTACGCTGTGAGAGCATCGTCTCAGGTGTGCCATATGTCTCCTTTGGAGAGCTGATCTCAGGTTCCGACCCTCCTGGTGGATGTCAACCATCAAGGATCTCAGTAAGACATGGTTAGCAGCTGGAAGCCTGCTCACAGTTTGGTGAAAGATGCTGTCTCTGGGGCTGTAGCAGGCCCTTGCCTTCTGGCTCTGGCTGTGGCAAGCCTGCCTCTCTGCCTCTGGGTCAGAAGGGGCTGGTAGACAGCTGGCTAGATCTCCTTTGTTATTCGTTCAATCCGCTGCTCTGTGAGCAGGCCAGGCTGCTCATTAGATTGTTAGGTTAGAGCCTTTCATGGCTAAGTTCTCTTTTCTGCAATTGCAGTTAGACGTGTTAAGGTAAGGTAAGGTAAAGTCACTCAGTCGTGTCCGATTCTTTGTGACCCCGTGAACTGTAACCTACTAGGCTTCTCTGTCCACGGGATTCTCCAGGCAAGAGTACTGGAGTGGATTGCCATTTCCTTCTCTGGGGAATCTTCCCGACCCAGGGATCAAACCCGTGTCTCCCGCATTGGAGGCAGACGCTTTAACCTCTGAGCCACCAGGGAAGATGTTAGACGTGTTGGTGGCTTAAAAAGCACAAATTTATTTTTTCACAAGTCTGGAGGCTGAAGTACAAGATTAAAGTGTTGGCATGTTTAGTTTCTTCTTTGAGCTCTGCCTTTGGCTTATAGTTGTTCATCTTCTGGCTGTTTTTCTTTCCATGGCCTGGTATCTCTTCCTCTTCTTATAAGGACACAAGTCCTAGTTGATCACGGCACCACCTTTACCCTTATTAACTCATTAAACATTAGTTGCCTCTTTAAAGGCCCTATGTAAATACAGTCACAATAGGGGAGGAGTTTGGGGCTTCCATATATGAATTTGGGGGACATACAATTCAATTCATATCATCCCGCGAGAGTAGGAGTATTTCATATTGGTGAATTTTGCTTTTGATTTAATTTTATTATATTTTATTGCTACCCTTAGGCATTTAGGATTTATCAATGCAACTCGTAAATTAATATCTTACTATAGCTGACCCTTCAGCAACTCAGAGATTGGAGTGCTAACCCTGCCTAATATCAAAAATCTGTATAACTTCTGTATGGTTCTCTGTATTCACTTCACAGTTGGCATTTGTAGATTCAGCCAACCTCAGATCATGTAATACTGCAGTTTTATTGTTAAAAATATCTGTGAGTTCACCCTTGCAGTTTATATCTGTGATGCCCATGGGTCACCTGTATTTTTACAGGTATGATATTTTACATGTGTGATATTTTAAAAAGTAGTTCACTATATGTAGCAACAATTTTTGGTTTGATCATTTATCTCTTACTTTATCATTTAGGTGGTAGGTCACTCAAAGTCTTTGGCCTCAGGACCTCTTTGCACTCTTAAAATATTGAGGACCCTAAAGATCTTTTATTTATGTGGATTGTGTCTACTGACACTTGTATTAGAAACTGAAACTAAGAAACATTTAAAATACAAGAATATATGTGCTTATGAGAGAGCCGGAGTAAAATAGGCAAATAAAGTCTTAGGATTTTCTAGAGACTGAATGTGCCTCTCCAAAATTCATATGTTGAAAACTAATCCTTAATGTGATGGTATTTGGAAGGGACCCTTTGGAAGGTGATGAGGGCATGAGGGTAAAAGCCCTCACAAGTCATGAATATGATTAGTGCTTTTTTAAAAAAGACTCCAGAGATCCCCCTTACTCCTTCTACCATATGTGGACACAGTTTGAAGATGACTGTCTGTGATCAGGAAGCTGGCACTCACCAGACATTGATCTTTTGACTTCTTGGCCTCAGAAAATGTAGGAAATAAATTTCAGTTGTTTAAGTTATCCATATAACAAATTACTATTAACTGGATAACTTAAACACCCTGCTTATTTAACTTATATGCAGAGTACATCATGAGAAACTCTGGGCTGGAAGAAGCACAAACTGGAATCAAGATTCTGGGAGAAATATCAATCACCTCAGATATGCAGATGATACCACCCTTATGGCAGAAAGTGAAGAGGAACTAAAGAGCCTCTTGATGAAAGTGAAAGAAGAGAGTGAAAAAGTTGACTCAAAGCTCAACATTCAGAAAATGAAGATCATGGCATCCAGTCCCATCACTTCATGGGAAATAGATGGGGATAGAGTGGAAACAGTGTCAGACCTTATTTTCTTGGGCTCCAAAATCACTGTAGATGATGATTGCAACCATGAAATTAAAAGGAGCTTACTCCTTGGAAGGAAAGTTATGACCAACCTAGATAGCATATTCAAAAGCAGAGACATTACTTTGCCATCAAAGGTCCATCTAGTCAAGGCTATGGTTTTCCCAGTGGTCATGTATGGATGTAAGAGTTGGACTGTGAAGAAAGCTGAGTGCCGAAGAATTGATGCTTTTCAACTGTGGTGTTGGAGAAGACTCTTCAGAGTCCCTTGGACCGCAAGGAGATCCAACCAATCCATCCTAAAGGAGATCAGTCCTGGGTGTTCATTGGAAGGACTGATGTTGAAGCTGAAACTCCAATACTTTGGCCACCTCATGCTAAGAGTTGACTCATTGGAAAAGACACTGATACTGGGAGAGATTGGGGCAGGAGGAGACGGGGATGACAGAGGATGAGATGGCTGGATGGCATCACTGACTCAATGTACATGAGTCTGAGTGAACTCTGGGAGTTGGTGATGGACAGGGAGGCCTGGCGTGATGCAATTTATGGGGTTGCAGAGTCGGACACAACTGATACTGTGAGCCTCCATGGACTAAGGCAGTATTTCTATAAAATTAATTTTGATGCTGAGAATTATCTGAAAAATCAAGGAGTCCCCAGGAGTCACTGGAACAAACTTTGAAAACTGTGACTATAGGATCTTTTATGTTATAAATAGCACCAATTTGCTGTTGATGATTAAATGCCAAAATTAAATGTTAATGGTTAGTAGTAAACATTCTATTACTATGTGTATTATTACATTGTATTTAATATATATGCAACTAATAGAACTGCTTTTTAGTTAATAAAGTACAAGTTAATCTTTAAACATATAGTGAAACTTAAATTGGGAATGAGAATAGGTTTTCTAACTAAACCTGTTAAAATTATAGTGACCTTTAGAGATATTGCTGGCATTTCAAACTCTTATATAGAATGTCCTCCAACATTATACTGTCAGTGGTGAACATGAGGATTGACTAGTTTGAAATGGCAGTCTTAGGCAAAGCAGTAAACTTTGAAATACCCATAATTGCTCTTAATGTCAAAAATGACACATGGCCAGGGGGAACTTCCCAAGATGGCAGAGTAGAAATATTCTGAGCTCATATACTGTCTCAGACACACTAAAATTATAACTACTTACAGAACAACTGTTGATGAAAAATTCTGGAACCTATCAGTAAAGCAACTGAAAATATAAAGAAGGAACAACAGTGAGATGGGTAGAAGGCATGCCATTGAGGTATAGTCAAGATCTATACCCCTGGGTGGGTGACCCAGAAATGGAGAATAATTAAAATCACAGAAGTTCAAGGAGGAACTCTACACTGGGCTCCCCAGCCCCGAGTTGCTGCACTGGGAAGACAGGACCCCGGAATGTTTGGCTTTGAAGGTCAGCAGGGATTCCTGGGTGGCTCAGTGGTAGAATCCATCTGCTAATGCAGAAGATATGGGTTCAATCCCTGGGTTGGGAAGATCCTGGGCGGAGGAAATGGCAACCCACTCCAGTATTCTTGCCTGGGCAATTGCATGGACAGAGGGGCCTGGTGGGCTACAGACTGTCCATGGGGTCTTGAAAGAGTCAGACACAGCTTAACACCTAAACAACAACAACATGAACTTTCCAGGATCTTGAGGGTTGGGGGGAAATAGAGACTTCACTCTTAAAGGACACACACAAGATACCACATGCTCCAGGACTCAGAGGAAAAGCAATGATTTGAAAGGAGCCTAGGTCAGACCTACCAGCTAATCTTGGATAGTCCTATATAGAGAGGCAGGAGGCACTGCAGCTCACTTTGCGGACATATAGACACTGGCGGCAGCCATTTGGGGGAAGCTCATTCTACCACGTGGATGCTCGTGCTGGCAATCACCATTGTACAATTCTCCCTCTAGCTTATTAACCTCAGGACCCAACCCCATTCCCATCCAACATCCCAACCTAGTAGGCACCAGTACTGGGATGCCTGAGGCCAAGCAACTAACTGGGCAGGGACAGTCCCACCAACCAGCAGAGAGGCAGCCAGTCTCAAGACTCACTGAGCCTGTAGCCACACCTAAACACGGCCCTGCCCACAAAAGCCCCCAGGATTTTATAGTCAGCCTAGCAAAGGAAAAAAAAAATAAAGGAAAAGCATCATAGGGAGGAGAGGTAATCAGGATTTTGAGAATTTAAATAGAGGAATTTGAGCTAGTCATGCAGATCAAGAAGGGAAGACTCACCTTTAGAAGTGAGGCTCGAGGAGAGATCTGAAGAATGTGACTTGGAGGAGGGTTCAGAAAAGGACATTCTAGGCAGAGAGAGCATCAGAGACCCTGAGGTGGCAAGAGGTAGTGGATGTCCAAGGAGCACAGCCTGGATGTTTCTGAACATATATACACATAAGGAAATATGCAAAAGGTTATTAATTACTTTGTGAAATGGTTGTCTTATTGTGGAATTATGGTTAAGTTGAGTGGTTCAGATGGTAAAGAATCCGCCTGCAATACGAGAGACCTGATTTGATCCCCCTGGAGAAGAGAATGGCAACCCATTCCTGGAGAATTCCATGGGCAGAGGAGCCTGGTGGGCTATAGTCTATGGGATTGCAAAGAGTTGGACATGACTGAGTGATTAATACTTTAACTTTTCTTTAGATGATTTAGGCTTTTTACATCATACCATCAGGAAAACTTTTTACCAGAGAAGTGAAAAATTTAATAACTACTTTTATATTCTTCTGAGTTCAGTAATAAATGGCACATAGGATTTTGGATTTTGATAGGAAAAAATACATTGGAGGCTTAGGAAAAGAACTCTTTTTCAAATATGCTTGCTAATAAAGCATAATATTAGCAAGGCTTCAACCCCACAGTCTAAATGGAAAGATATAGGTCTATCAGGAAACCCCTTTTGTTTCGGCGCTCATTGTTGAAAACTTTTCAAAAATATATAAGCCCTCTCCTTCATTTCTTTTAACTTTATACCTAAGTGGTATAGTACAGGTAGGGAGTATATGGATATTGGTACTTTTAAGATATAAAATAATATGTTAAATGTAGTTTTTATATCAATACTGCTTTCCTTTCGTGCTCTAAAAATGTCACAAAGCAGCAGAATCTTTTTTATATTTTTGGGTAAAAGACAATGAAGACACTGACTTACAGACTATCTGGTGTCCAGATGTATAATAAGCAATACCATTCAAAAGGTTGGGCTTCCCTGGTAGCTCAGTGGTAAAGAATCTACCTGCCAATGCAGGAGACACCGGTTCGAAATCTGGTCAGGAAGATCTCCTGGGGAGGGAAATGGCAACCCACTCCAGTATTCTTGCCTGGGAAATCCCATGCACAGAGGAGCCTGGCAGGCTACAGTTCATAGGGTCTCAAAGAATTAGACATGACTTAGTAACTAAACAATAACATTCAAAAGGTTAAATCTTTTAATCATTTATTTTTAATAGCTAAATTACTACAATGGCTGATTGGATTTGAAATTTTCTTTGTAATTGAATATTATGGGAGTTATTTCAGAAATATAAATGTGAAAATTTATTTCAGATTAGTGATTTTTTTTTTTGGTGTTTTCATTATGGAATTCAGAAAGCACTTGTCTGAGATACAGTTGCAGGTTGCTTTCTGAAAAATACCCATCTTACTTTGTTGATAACCAAATAAGTATTTTTAATCTTCTTTTTATAAGTGTTTTTATTTGAGAAGAATGTTTGGCTCAGTGAACTCGATTGATTGCTTAGATTCCTAAAAAGGAGAAGCAATAAGGAAAAAACATTTCTGTAATGTTTTGCTGTAATTGATGGGCCCATGTTTGAATTTTGGGCCTTTTGACACTGTAAATGCTGAACCAAAAAAAAGAATGAAATTTCTTCATATTTCTGAATATGTATTATACATTTAATAAAAAGGACCATAACTGATATTGATTGTCAGAAAAAATAAACTTGTGAATAAATAAAGCAGTCACTTGTACAGTTACAGGTAGAGAGACTAAATTAGGCAATTTGAGTACCGGTTATTCACTTAATAGTGAAGGTGATTTATGGATATTACATATTCATGACTTATGAATGCTAACAATAATAGTTGGTCTAGTAGAAAGGGAATATATTTGCAGCCATTTCTGATGTCTTTTATCAGTATTTCTACAGATGAAGATATATTTTTTTGTTAGATTATGGTAAAAGAATGTGACAAAAATACTTTCCAAATGGAATAAATATTAAAGTGTGGCTTTCTGTTTAAAATTTGACAGGTTATGTATTAAGACATACTGTATATCCATACTCAATTTGCCTTTTGTGAGAGTCAGATTAGATCACATTTTTCACTAAATGTGATAACTTAAAAAATTGTTAGTCACTAAATTCATTTAAATATTAAGTAGATAATATATTTGATTATATTATAAACCATATATTTTTGGTATATGAAACAGGCTTCCTTCAGCTTTTATATATATATATATAAAATGAAATAAGTTGCTAAAGACTCTGGGGCATCAAATCTTTCAGTTATATTTAGGTCATAGCATAATCCAGTAGAAAACATTAAATAAAATGAAATATACATCAACCTCTACCTATGAGGCACACTATAATACAGTACTTTACTGAACTGCAGATGGATATCCAAACTAAAATGTGGATAAATATATTTGCAAATTTACTTATTCTGATACGGTTGTAGTTGTAAAAATACACAGCTTAAACATACAGTGTAATAGTCTAAGTCAACGTCATAACTAATAGTGGTCATCTTAGTGCATCTGTATTCAAGCTCTGTTGTTTTATGATTAAGTAGCAGAAATAGCCTAGATATTGGGGTAGTTAGTTAGGCAGAGCAGCTCTGTGTTTTTAAATAAAAGCTTGGTAGCAAGTGAGTCTCTGATTTATCTGTATTGTTGGAATATTTACATATGTGTTTGTTTACTTTGTGTACTCCTTAAAGGTATTTACTTTTCTTGGTAGGTGTATCAGGTGACAGTAAACAGAGCTCAGTTTGTCTTAAATAGAAAAGGAATTTATTGGTACACTTTAGAGTAGGTCCCAGGGATAGGGGAGCCTGGTGGGCTGCCCTCTATGGGGTCACACAGAGTCGGACACGACTGAAGTGACTTAGCAGCAGCAGCAGCAGAGTAGGTCTACCCTGGGTCCAGTTTAAGGCTGTTTAAAGGCTCCAGTGATGTCACCAGGGCCTGATTTCTCTCTCTCAATTATGAGAACCTCCTCTTCTGTACTTGTTTAGTTCATAGATGGGATTTTTCCTGATAGTGAAATGGAGGTTATTGCACTGAATAGCCTCACAGTCCCTTGTTCAAGTATAGTGAAAGAGTATCTCTGCTTCTGGATAATGTAAACAAAAGTCCATTTTGAACAATTTATTGGTTTTTGATGTTTATTTGTCATGTATTAAATTCCTGTATTCATTAGGGTCAGTTTCTGGGCTATTTAGATTGCTCAAACAGCTAATATAGGATAGAGATATTGCAAAATAAATCTTTTTTTATTTTATTAGAACCTCTATCTCTGAAATGAGTGTTATTTTAGAGAATGGATGTGATAGCTCTTTTATAATATGATTGAAGAATTGTTGTAACAATTGTAACATCATTATAACAATGATATTTATAAGAGTTGTACCTTTTTGGTACATATGAAACATTTTAAAGTGAGAAAAACACTTCTAACTAACTATAAGTGACGTATAAAAATATTTTATTTAGAATAGTTATCCAGTAAATGGATTCCTTGCAAAATTCTTTTTCTTAATTCTAAGAGATTTATAAATAATTCTCTTAGCTCTTCCTTATGTATGATCTTGTCATCGAAATGGTAATTTGGCTCCTGGCTTTGTTAGCATTATTTTTGGTTTGCTTTTTGCTGCCTTGGACAGAAATTGTAGGACAATGTTAAATGATAATGGTGGTGTCTGGTATTTGGCATCCTATCCTGCTTTTAGTGGGAATGACTTTAGTGTATTTAGTGCTTATTTTTGGTTATCTAATGAAGTCACCATGTGGAGGATCTCACTAAACATATGGAGAGATTTTCTTATGTTAATAAAGCCATCTTTAATTTTTGAGTGATGGTAGGTGATTCTCGTAAAATGCTGTTGAATCAGTTTTGCAAATATGCAGCTGGCTTACAGAACATCTCCTTGGTTAATACTTTCCCAGTAGAGACTGCCCCTTGTTTATGAGTACAGTAATGTCATAGAATGTACATCCTCTATACCCAACACAAACATTTTAACAAAATGATATGCAGAGAAAGTTCCTAGGTATATTCTAAATGCAACTTTGGTAGAATATGAAATTCAACTGTAGATGTTTTGTGAATCTACAGAAGTTATCAGCAAAGATTTCACTGTTGCTGGAATAAGAGAATATTAAAACATGCAAAGCAACTGTTTGTTAATAGCTATGTGAAATGTTTATCAGGAAGCTATGTTTTAACATTTTATATCTTTCAATAGTTTGGTGAATATATAGATTTTTTATAGGGTTTAGTTACTACATAAAAAATTGTTAGAGGTTTTAGGTTGATGTAGGTTGTATCTGATTCTTCGTGACCCCATGGACTCACCAGGCTCCTTTGTCCATGGAATTTTCCAGGCAAGAATACTGGAGTGGGTTACCATTTCCTACTTCAGGGATGTTGATGTATAATGCATTATCATTGTTATTTTAGTGCAGAATATCTAAATTTTAGGAAGGAATGATGTTATGTACTTAATGCCTGTGTTTAATTTGAATTTTTGTACCTTTGAGATTGTCTAATTGTAAAGTCTGAGGAGGCCTTACAAATAGCCGTAAAAGGAAGAGAAGTGAAAAGCAAAGGAGAAAAGGAAAGATATAAGCATCTGAATGCAGAGTTCCAAAGAATAGCAGGAAGAGATAAGAAAGCCTTCCTCAGCAATCAATGCAAAGAAATAGAGGAAAAAAACAGAATGGGAAAGACTAGAGATCTCCTCCAGAAAATTAGAGATACCAAGGGAACATTTCATGCAAAGATGGGCTCGATAAAGGACAGAAATGGTCTGGACCTAACAGAAGCAGAAGATATTAAGAAGGGTTATAAGAATACACAGAAGAACTGTACAAAATAGATCTTCACGACCCAGATAATCACGATAGTGTGATCACTCACCTAGAGCCAGACATCCTGGAATGTGAAGTCAAGTGGGCCTTAGGAAGCATCACTAGGAACAAAGCTAGTGGAGGTGATGGAGTTCCAGTTGAGCTATTTCAAATCCTAAAAGATGATGCTGTGCAAGTGTTGCACTCAATATGCCAGCAAATTTGGAAAACTCAGCAGTGGCCACAGGACTGGAAAAGGTCAGTTTTCATCCCAATTCCAAAGAAAGGCAATGCCAAAGAATGCTAAAACTGCCACACAATTGCATTCATCTCACACGCTAGTAAAGTAACGCTCAAAATTCTCCAGGCCAGAATTCAGCAATATGTGAACCGTGAACTTCTAGATGTTCAAGCTGGTTTTAGGAAAGGCAGAGGAACCAGAGATCAAATTGCCAACATATGCTGGATCATGGAAAAAGCAAGAGAGTTCCAGAAAAACATCTATTTCTGCTTTATTGACTATGTCAAAGCCTTTGACTGTGTGGATCACAATGAACAGTGGAAAATTCTGAAAGAGATGGGAATACCAGATCACCTGACCCACCTCTTGAGAAATCTGTATGCAGGTCAGGAAGCAACAGTTAGAACTGGATATGGAACAACAGACTGGTTCCAAATAGAAAAAGGAGTACGTCAAGGCTGTATATTGTCACCCTGCTTATTTAACTTATTTGCAGAGTACATCATGAGAAACACTGGGCTGGAAGAATGCAAGCTGGAATCAAGATTGCTGGGAGAAATATCAGTCACCTCAGATATGCAGATGCCACCACCCTTATGGCAGAAAGTGAGGAGGAACTAAAGACCCTCTTGATGAAAGTGAAAGAGGAGAGTGAAAAAGTTGGCTTAAAGCTCAACATTCAGAAAACAGAGATCATGGTTTCCAGTCCCATCACTTCATGGCAAATAGATGGGGAAACAGTGGAAACAGTGTCAGACTTTATCTTTTGGGGCTCCAAAATCACTGCAGATGGTGATTGCACCATGAAATTAAAAGATGCTTACTCCTTGGAAGGAAAGTTACGACCAACCTAGACAGCATATTCAAAAGCAGAGACATTACTTTGCCAACAAATGTCCGTTTAGTCAAGGCTATGGTTTTTTCAGTGGTTATGTATGGATGTGAAAGTTGGACTGTGAAGAAAGCTGAGCACTGAAGAATTGATGCTTTTGAAGTGTGGTGTTGAAGACTCTTGAGAGTCCCTTGGACTGCAAGGAGATCCAACCAGTCCATCCTAAAGGAGATCAGTCCTGGGTGTTCTTTGGAAGGACTGATACTAAAGCTGAAACTCCGATACTTTGGCCACCTGATGTGAAGAGTTGACTCATTGGAAAAGACCCTGATGCTGGAAGGGATTGTGGGTAGGAGGAGGAGGGATGACAGATGATGAGATGGCTGGATGGCATCACTGACTCAATGGACATGAGTTTGAGTAAACTCCAGGACTTGGTAATGGACAGGGGGGCCTGGCATGCCGTAATTCATGGGGTTGAAAAGAGTCAGACATGACCGAGCGACTGAACTGAACTGACCTGACTGAGATGTCTATAGTAATAATAGAAAATGTATCAGATTATGATACCTGACTTATTTATATCATAAAATAAATTGTGTTATTTAATCTTGACATTTTAAAGAACTAAGTGACACATCTTCCTATCCTGAATCATTTTTGAGTTATTCATTAACTTTTATAATTCAACTTTTATAATTTTCTGTTCAACCATCTTTTGCTATTGAGTCTTATATCAATTATCTCAGGGTTTTGTTGTGGTTAGCAGTGGCTAGGTTGAGGAGTCCCACATGCTGGTACAGTTTGAAACTCATGCTAATACTGAAGGAGAGATCATCCAGGTTTTCTTATCAGCTTGTTCAGATGTAGGCAGAAGGGAAAGAAGAAATGGTGAGGCTTTAAAAGCTGTCAGCAGTCAAACATCAAAAAACAGTTGAATTTTTTATCTTAGTGGATTTTACAAGAAGGAATACAATAATAAATGACAGAGATTAGTTTGTAAGTTTTACACTTGAGGAGTGAAGCAGTTGATTTTGGAAGGTTCTACAGAAGCCAGGTGGCACTAGTGGTAAAGAACCTGCCTGCCAATGCAGGTGACATGAGACGTGGGTTCGATCCCTGGGTCAGGAAGATCTTCTGGCGGAGAGCATGGCAACCCACTCCAGTATTCTTGCCTGGGGTATCCCCTTGGACAGAGGAGCCTGACTGGCTACAGTCCATAGGGTCACGAAGAGTTGGACACGACTGAAGCGACTTAGTGCACACACGCACCTACGGAAGTCATAGTCACCTTGCGGTTCTGTATGACTTTGTGTCTGGCCTACAGCTTAGCTGCAGGCAGATTTTGATGGTAGCTGCATTTGTCCATGCTGGATGGATTACAGATCTTTGTTCTTGAGAGAATGATTCCAATGTATATAGAATTTAATTTTTAAAATTTCTGTGGAGAATGAAAATTTGAAACCCATCATTGGTTGGAAACTTTAACTACCTTCAAGGTAAGACTAGGGCCATTACTTGTTGTGGTACAAACTTGAATTGATTTCAAATGAGAAATGGAAGTCAGAATTAATTTATTCTATCATGGCAATAAGTGCAAATGGTTTAAATTCATGTGAAAGGCAAAGGTATTGGGTTATAATAAATAAATTAAAATACTGCTTTTTAGAGGCACACACAAACAAAGGTATGTAATGGCTATAAAAGAAAGAATGGACAAGCATATATCAGGAAAGCAGAAATAGAAAATAAAATGAGTGACTATATTCATTTCCTACAAAATACAATGTAAGGCGAAAACATTCAAGATGATCTTGAAGCAGAGGCAACTTTCTCTCTGTGCCTGAATCAGCAGTAGGAAGTGCCACCTGCAACAGAGATTTGAAATTACATGTATAGTAGAAGTAGAACTACCTCTCTGCAAGAATAGCAGGATTGTTTTCCCATATTGAAGCACATCTCCCTTTAGTGTTTGGCTTATAACCTGTTAAGTTGGTGGAAGTATTCAATTAGTAAATACTATAGCTAGAACTGGACATGGAACAACAGACTGGTTCCAAATAGGAAAAGGAGTATGTCAAGGCTGTATAATGTCACCCTGCTTATTTAACTTCTATGAAGAGTACATCATGAGAAACGCTGGGCTGGAAGAAGCACAAGCTGGAATCAAGATTGCTGGGAGAAATATTAATCACCTCAGATATGCAGATGCCACCACCCTTATGGCAGAAAGTGAAGAGGAGCTAAAAAGCCTCTTGATGAAAGTGAAAGAGGAGAATGAAAAAGTTGGCTTAAAGCCCAACATTCAGAAAACGAAGATCATGTCATCTGGTCCCATCACTTCATGGGGAAACAGTGGAAACAGTGTCAGACTTTTATTTTTTGGGGCTCCAAAATCACTGCAGATGGTGATTGCAGCCATGAAATTAAAAGATGCTTACTCCTTGGAAGGAAAGTTATGACAAACCTAGATAGCATATTCAAAAGCAGAGACATTACTTTGCCGACTGAGGTCCATCTAGTCAAGGCTATGGTTTTTCCAGTAGTCATGTATGGATGTGAGAGTTGGACTATGAATACAGCTGAGCACTGAAGAATTGATGCTTTTGAAGTGTGGTGTTGGAGAAGACTCTTGAGAGTCCCTTGGACTGCAAGGAGATCCCACCAGTCCATCCTAAAGGAGATCAGTCCTGGGTGTTCTTTGGAAGGACTGATGCTGAAGCTGAAACTCCAATTTTTTGGCCACCTCATGCAAAAAGTTGACTCATTGGAAAAGACTCTGATGCTGGGAGGGATTGGGGGCAGGAGGAAAATGGAACGACAGAGGATGACATGGCTAGATTGCATCACCGACTCGATGGACATGAGTCTGGGTGAACTCCGGGAGTTGGTGATGGACAGGGAGGCCTGGCGTGCTGCGATTCATAGGGTCACAAAGAGTTGGACATGACTGAGCGACTCAACTGAACTGAACTGATAGGTAAAGAGAAAGAACCAGCCTTTTCTTGAGACAAATATATCCATTTGTTGGGTTTGTCCTATTCATAATTGCTTTCAGGTTTTTAAAAAATTTCACATCATTATTTCTCTTATTATCAACTTTATGTACAAAATAACATCTTTTTATTCTACCCATGAATGTGGAAAATTTAAGAGAATTTTATTGACAATGTAAATGGTTGGAGTACATGTAAAATGGCAATCTGCAGCAGCTATGTTTAATAGGGTTTTTAAAACATTTTTGCTTGAAGGAACCATTACATTTTACGATATAACATTTCCTATCTCTCTTTTTTTTTTTTTTTTTTTTTTGGAAATTCATCTCTCAGTGGACAGGGAAAGATATGTGTAGATGAATGGTGGGAGATGGGGTGGAATAGTACTCTGGGTATCTCACGCTATAGCATAGACCCAGTGGAAGGATTATTACCCACATTTTTAATTCATGATTTTTAACAAGAGAGCATCATAGGGAAGTTTTGAAGTCATCCTTTTCTTTCAGGTGTGCTATGTCTATCTTGAAACTTGTGGAAATTCCTGTTAGATTCTAATGATATGTTTTCTCTGAATCCCACTACTCAATGATGATTTTATTTTTTCCTTAAAAACGTCTACTTGAGAAGTATTATTGTTTATGAAGTCCTTGGTAACTTTATTAAGACTAGTAGGTAGGTGTAGTTCCCCCCCAACCATGAATTGTCTGCTTAGATTTTCAAAATTAAATGGTTGTGTATAATTTTATAATGACTAGCTCAGTATTTAATGGAAGAAGCAGTTGTTCTTTAATTCAGGTTACTCAGTATAGAAAAAGATACTGTCATCTCTGCTCTTTAGTTTTTTTAAAATTCATTCAGAAGAGAAACAAATACATTTAACCTTTTTTTTTTAATTGGGAAAGAGTTCCTCGTAGGAAAATTATTGAGTGATAACTTCTTAAGTATAATTTTCACATGTATTATTCCCTACTAAATGGAGTATTTCATATGAGATTCAGGTTATGTGTTGCTTAAAGTCTGGAGGGAACTGTGAGGAATATACTTTGGAGCAATTATGACAAACAACCAAGCCTGTTTTATATGAAATGACCTTTTTTCCATAATTTTAATTTCACATGCACATCAGTTACCCACATCTAGTTGATTAAAGATTTTTATTGTATGTTCTACAAAGCCATTTCCATTTGGGATTTTTTCTTTATGGAGGGCTTTGTGGCCCCATATTTCTTTAGCAAGCAAAGGGGTGCAAGTAAGGTGAGACTGATGGTGGTGGCATGTCCTGTTTAGCCACTTGTCGTCCCCAGCGGGTAACATCAGAGCTGGTTCACCTGTACCATACCCCACCATAGTGGATCGTCTGATCCCTTTCAAATATTTATTGTGACCAACTGAGACATTTGGTAACTCTTATCTAGGACATGCCTTGAAATATACAGAAAGACATGGGATGTATGGGGAATAAAGCAGAAATAAAAGTTATAGGCTTAGGATTTTCTTGAACTTCCCCAACAGGATTATGATTTGATTCTTATTCTTTAAGGCCTAATAAAGATGATTTATTGACTTCTCTGTCTCGACCAACTCTTAGCCATTACTACCTTAGTCTTTGGGGGAAAAAAGTGAAAGTGTTAGTTGCTCAGTTGTGTTCTCAACTCTTTGAAACTCCATGGCCTTTAGCCCACCAGGCTCCTCTATCCATGGAATTCTCCAGTTAAGAATACTGAAGTGTTTGCCATTTCCTTCTTCAGGGGATCCTCCTGACCCAGGGATTGGATCTGGATCTCCTGCATTGCAGGCAGATTCTTACACTGTCTGAGCCACCAGGGAAGTCCACCTTAGCCTCAACTACACTGTTATTTCCTTCCACAGCCTCTCTACCATTTTGTATTAGATTGGGGCTTATGTCATTATCATAGTTTTGGAGCATTTTCTTTTACGCCATTTGTGCAGAAGTCTTAACTATCCTTTATACAGCTTTTGAAGACTGACGGCCAGCCTGGGTAATATCTTGGACTTTGAATACTTTTTACTTGTGTGTGTGTTCAGTCACTCAGTTGGTTCTGACTCTTTGTAGACTCCATGGCTGTAGCCCACCAGGCTCCTCAGTCCATGGAATTTTTCAGGCAAGAATACTGTAGTGAGCTGCCATTTCCTTCTCCAGGGGATCTTCCCAATCCAGCGATCAAACCCATGTCTCTTATGTTTCCTGCATTGCAGGCAGATTCTTTGCTACTGTGCTGCCTAAAAAGTTTCACCTAAACATTTGGACTCATGAAACTATCATAGACTATACTAAACTATCTGTTTTAGAAGGATATTGGACTACAACTTGCCTGCTGAAAGTGTTAGGAATTCTTCTTCTTCTTTTTTTAATATATATTCATTTTAATTGGAGGTTAATTACTTTACAATATTGTATTGGTTTTGCCATACATCAACATGGATCCACCACAGGTATGCACGTGTTCCCCATCCTGAACCCTCCTCCCTGCTCCCTCCCTGTACCATCCCTCTGGGTTGTCCCAGTGCACCAGCCCCAAGCATCCAGTATCGAATTCTTCTATAGATGTCCTTTTAGCAATCACAGAATAATAGCTCAAGCATAAGGAGATTTGATATATATGAGGAGGGTGTGATATTCTCTCCCTGGTTCAAAAGTCTCATGTCCCACAGGAAGTATTGTCTCTTTTAACTACTTCAGGAATAACTTCTAGGATCCCTACTAGGGACATGCCTGGTACAAATGATAAAGCCATGGTGCCCCCATTATGTATTTATAGTTCTCCAAGTACAATTACATCTTACTAATCAGGCAGCATGTAAGAATTGTTGCCTAGCAATCCAGTGGACTTACTCTTTTCAGGTTATTGGAGGCAGGGAACCTTTTCAGGGTTATTGGAGCAAGAGGGAAAGGGTTTTTATTAATCCTTTGCCTATGGTCTGTTCCTTGCACTTTGGCTAACACGTTCACAGAAACAAGGACAATTGACACACTTTATGACCACTAGTATTGCATTATTCAAAGGGCATTACTGTTCACTTTCTACCTTAATTAACTGGAATAATCTTTTGAAAAATTAGTTTTGTAGGGCCTCTGTTCAGTTCGTCTCTCAGTGGTGTCCAACTCTTTGTGACCCCATAAATTGCAGCACACCAGGCCTCCCTGTCCATCACCAACCCCCGGAGTTCACTCAAACTCACGCCCATCGAGTTGGTGATGCCATCCAGCCATCTCATCTTCTGTCATCACCTTCTCCTCCTGCCCCCAATCCCTCCCAGCATCAGAGTCTTTTCCAATGAGTCAACTCTTTGCATGAAGTGGCCAAAGTACTGGATTTTCAGCCTAGCACCATTCCTTCCAAAGAACACCCAGGACTGACCTTCTTTAGAATGGACTGGTAGGGTCTACCATACTTTTAAATCTGTAAAAGTGAAAGTGAAAGTCACTCAGTCATGTCTGACTCTTTGTGACCATATATAGTCCATAGAATTCTTCAGGCCAGAATACTGGAGTGGGTAGTCTTTCCCTTCTCCAGGGGATCTTCCCAACCCAGGGATAGAACCCAGGTTTCCTGCATTGCAGGTAGATTCTTTAATTCTCTAGAAAGCAGGTAAATTTACATCAAGGAAAAATGCATGACAGGTTTTAGTAAACCAAACATGATACAGTGATTTTTTAAAATATCCTTTTATATCAAACATGTCTCTTTCATTTCAAAAAATATACTATTAGTAAACCAGGGGATCTAGAAAGTCTGAAGTTATAATCAAGATTTTACTTTATCTTCTTGGCTTGGGCTTTAAAAACACTGTTATTGCAGAAGTTACCTTATGAAGTTTCTTTATTTTTAATAGTAATTATAAAAAGACTTCACTTTCACTTTTCACTTTCATGCATTGGAGAAGGAAATGGCAACCCATTCTAATGTTCTTGCCTGGAGAATCCCAGGGACAGGGGAGCCTGGTGGGCTGCTGTCTATGGGGTTGCACAGAGTCGGACATGACTGGAGTGACTTAGCAGCATAAAAAGACAGCAGAAGTTATAGGTAAAGAAAGGTCATCTTATACTCATGCCTGCCTCTGCTCATGGACACACGCACAGAGACATTTCTTGAGTGAGTGTAATCCATTCATTCTTCATGAGGATAGTCACAAAAATATGGATTCTGAGCCTTGTATGCAACCTCAGTTACCCAACCAGATGTCAGGGTCTCTATATATATTTTAAATTGCATATTCAGCATCTGCTCAGATATCTAATAGGCATCTCAAATCACCTATTTCCAAATCAGAAGTTTTGATTTCTCCCACCTGTCTTTCCCATTCAGTCCAACAAACCAGTCACTAAATAGTACCAATTTCTTTTACCAAGGAACTTAGGAGTTTTAATTGATATTTCTATATGATCTCTTCTGCATATAGCATTCAGAGATGTCTTTCTAAAATGAAATTAGATCATAATCAGATCATTTACTTGTCTTGCTCAAAAGCTTCTGGTGATTTCCACCACTTTAAGAATAAAATTTATACATTTAGTCATAGTCAGTAAGGTCTTTAATAATATAGACCCAGCCCATCTCTTTAATTTTATTTTCCACCACTTTTTTGCCATAATTACTCTTTAAGTATTCTGCTATTCTTTTATGGCTTCTTGGAATGTATCAAACTGGATAATCTGGTGAGAGGAGTATTGCCGGGGTCCAGCCCCGGTGGATCCAGGGTGATTCAAAGGGGAGATGGATAGGTGAGGAAAATTATTTATTATTAATATAAGATTAAATTAGGAAATAATAGTATAGTAGGAAAATTTAGTGGAGAAATACATGGAGAACTAATAAAACTTCAGGACAAGAAGTTTGCACCATCTACGTTAGGCCACTGGCATCTGTTTGAATATCGGAGAGTGCCCCGCCCTGGGCTCTCTCTCTTCGGATCTTAGTAGCCAGGACAGGTAAGTAGACATGGTGAGCCTCCATGCCCCAGATGGGAATTCAGCCTGAAATTGGAGGGAGAGGGAGCAAGAGAAAGAATTGACACGGGGGAGGCCAGGCTTGTGCAAAAACCTTTCCCACTTTATTATTTAAAAAGTGTTTATATACCCTAAATTTTACATAATGGAAGATACAGAGTCATGCAGGGGCAGCAGTCCTGACCCTTTCTGTATATCTTTTTGTATACAAAAGATCTCAGGTGATTTACATTATCTTCTGGCCAAGATGCTTGCTAACACTTTTTNAGAAATAAAAAATTAAAAAAAAATAAGCATGTGAGTAACACTTGCTTTTTGTATCTTGTTAAATGAGATTATGCATTTTTGTTTGATTTCTTGAGAAATACCTTCTGTTTTACATAAACTTATGAGAGGGCTACCCTGATAACTCAGTTGGTAAAGAATCCACCTGCAATGCAGGATACCCTGGTTCATTCCTGGGTCAGAGAGATCTGCTGGAGAAGGGATAGGTTACCCAGTCCAGTGTTCTTGAACTTTCCTGGTGGCACAGATGGTAAAGAATCTGCAATGCGGGAGACCTGGGTTTGATCTCTGGGTTGGGAAGATCCCCTGGAGTAATGGAATGGCTACCCACTTCAGTATTCTGGCTTGGAGGTTCCATGGACTAGTCCATGGTGTCACAAAGAGTTGGACACGACGACTGAGTAACTTTCACATATGAGAACATGATCATGAGGAATGGTGAAAAACAAAAATAGGCGCATAACCTAAGCTATTTTCCCCTAAAAATTCATATTCTGTAACATATTTTCCCCCTTTATTCTAAATTTATAAATTTTTTATAAGAAATATATCTTGAAAAGATCAGAGAAAAGACTTAGCTAAAAGAGGTTTCAGGATAAACTAAAGAAGTGGATAATATATTTGATCTGAAATTAGCTGTCTAAATAATTTAGAGAAATTATAATTCACAGGAAAGAATGTGCACAGTCATGATTAAAGCTTAAAAATGAAACTGTAACAGAATTCAAGAATGATTACAGTCTTCAGCACTTTGTGCATATCATTCAACAAGTGAATTTTAAGATGAAAGCATCTGAAAAATCAGTTGTATAGCTATCCTTGCTTACTTTTTAAAAGAAGATACATATATAAGATTTATTTATCTTTAGCTTTCAGGTAAATGAAATTCACAAAAATGCTGCCAAAGGAAATCAATCAATGCCTTCATGATTATTTTTCAAGACAATTCACATATTATGTGATGGGAAAAAGGAAAATTATTGGTTGTCTAAACTTTTCATCTTTATAGAAGAAAATGGGATGAAGAAACACATTATGACACGGGTACCTACTAAAAGCCTAAAGTCAAAAAACCTGTGTTAATTTTACTCTAATTTAGATTTGGAATTATTTGCTTGGGCTTCCCTGGTGGCTCAGCGGGTAAAGAATTATTTGCTTTTGTAAATATCTTGTGGATTGATTCTTAAAGTTTTAGGTGGGGTATAGTTAAGGCTTTTGTAGAGTCAAGTCCCTGCTAGATGTATCTATAGGAACCAGAATATTAAAGGGTATGGGACGCTGTGTACCTACATGCTAAGCAAGGATTCAAAGTGTAATTATCAGCAGATGGATTCTCATAAAGTGTTAAGAGCTGATCTCAATTAGCATGTTCTCATTTGCCAAAATCAATGATATTTTGGGAAGCTATTCTGATGATATTTTGCAGCTAAAAGAGAACAAGGTTTTAAAATTTTACTAATTTTAACTGAATCCTTATACCACTTTTTCCCCCAGTTCTTTGTTATAATTTTGTTAAAAGAAATGGAGAATGTTTGGTGTAAGTGGGCCTCCCATCTTTTATCTAGCTTAAGAGACTGTTAGAGAAACTTACCAGTTAGATTTGAGAACTACTAGTTTCTGATGTTTCATCAGTTCTTGGGTATTGCTTAAACCTTAAAAATTTAAGTGTATTTGGAGTACTCTTTCTGAGAATAAGACTGTTTTACTCTCCTTCAGTGAGGTTATAGTGGAGAGAATGGACTCAGTCACTGAATTTCCTAGCTATCTCTTAATAGAAAGGGAAAGGGAAGTCACTCAGTTGTGTCTGACTCTTTGCGACCCCATGGACTGTAGCCCACTAGGCTCCTCTGTCCATGGGATTTTCCAGGCTAGAGTACTGGAGTGGGTTGCCATTTCCTTCTCCAGAGGATCTTCCCCACCCAGGAATTGAACCCGGGTCTCCTGCAATGTAGGCAGATGCTTTATTGTCTGAGCCACCAGGGAAGTCAAAGTGATGTCGCTCAGTCATGTCCGAGTCTTTGCGACCTTGTGGATTGTAGCCCACCAGGCTCATCCATCCATGAGATTCTCCAGGCAAGAATACTGGAGTGGGTTGCCATTTCCTTCTGCAGAGGATCTTCCTGACCCAGGGATTGAACCCAGGTCTCCCTCATTGCAGGCAGATGTTTTAACCTCTGAGACACCATGATTTTTTACGTCTCTTAATAGGTGCTCCTATTTATGGATGTATCAATGTATAAAGATTCTTCTCCAAAAGTGGCCCATCAGTTCAGTGTCTATTTAGTGATAGCTACTTTGTTAAGTATTTTAAATGTATGATCTTCTTTAATTCTTTCTAATTACCAAATATTAATATCTGTATTAATTCTTCTATATTAGGTAAAATTGTTGACCTTTCTTATTTTTTCACTATGTATATAGAGCTTCACTAGTGGCTCAGAGGGTAAAGAATCCACCTGCAATATGGGAGACCTGGGTTCAATCCCTGGGTTGGGAAGATACCCTGGAGGAGGGCATGGCAAGCCACTCCAGTATTCTTGCCTGGAGAATTTCACGGATGGAGGAGCGTGGCAGGCTACAGTCCATGAACAGTTGGACACTACTGAGCAAATTTCACTTTCATATAGATCTGTATTTATTAAAGTGGAATTCTAGATGTCAGGAGCATAGTATTGAGTTTTAAAAAGCCATTACAAAACAGAAAAACAGATTTAAAACTATTATACATATTTATATATTTATATATATGCTTAGAAATCTTGAAAGATGTTTATCAAAATGTTAACAATGGTTAGCAATTTCTTGGTGCTAGGAGGAAGGAGGTGTGAGAATTCATGAATACATAATATTTTTAAAATAAAGAAACATGCCATTTTAATTTTAGTACAAAAAACTAAGGCCAGTGAACCCTATATTTGACAAGTATATTTTAAAAGTATCCTAGCCAAATATATCAAGCATATTTAAATATCTTTCTCATTAAAAGATAAAGAAATAGGGGCAATAGGGAAATTCTCTCCCCCCCAAAAAAAAAATATATGTGTATATCAAACCATAAATTACATGCCTGTCAAAAAGAAGAGCTCTGGGGGATAGAGGATCTTGATCTATCAGATCCTCCCCTTTCATCTCAGGATTCTTTTTGAAGAGAAGGCACTTTATAGACTATTTATTAGTTGTTAAATGTGAATTTGTCTCCCGTTTGTACACAATAGCCTAGCTTCTTTACCTGTATCTGCTATCAAACCTCCTGTCTTATCTTTCTTCTTCTCTTTGACAACCTCCGTAACCTCCAGAACATTTATCTACTGGTTCCTTGTCTTCTGTGCCATAAAAATTTTTTCCAAAGAAAGATCAGTTTTATGTTCCAGTTTTGACAGAATCATCTTTAACTTTGGCAGATTAGAGAACTTCCTCCATAAGTATAGCCATGCCTGAACTGTCTAAAGTGGGGTCTTCCACTAATTAGGGCAAAGACCCAAACAGGATTCATCAGTTATTTGAATCGGCTAAGAAATTTTATACCTTTATTTTCTCTTTCTTTGAATTGACAGACCTGATGAGGTGAAAGATGCAAGGAAGATGTGGGGCAAACACTTTATACAGGTCAGGGACTCTTGGTCAGTAATAATTGCTTGCAGGATGTTGCAGTGCAGCTCATTGTACACTTGGCACTCACAGCAAAATTTCCTTCCAGCTATGGTGAAGCATAGCTACCCCGTCTTCATTCTTGATGCAGTCCTTCCCAGTCAATGACTGTGTGGTCCATTTGTAGTTGGGTGCTTCCACAGCACGCTTGTGGACTTTGAACTTGCACACTTCACAAGACAATCCTTAGGGTTTGGCAAACTGTGGTCCATGAACCAAATCATGGCCCATAGACTTGTGTTTCTTTTTGTACAGGCACTGAAATAAAAATTTTCTAGGATTGTAAAATAAAGTGTGCAGTAGAGATAGCATATGGTCTACAAAGCCTAAAATAATTACTATTTGGCCCTTTACTGAGAAACTTTGCCAACTCCTGATCTGTGTGATATGACCCTGGATTAAACCTCTAATGCAAATTACAATATGCTGGCCTACCAATTGAATGGGAATACCAATTATACATTCCTGAGTAATGATAGTCATGATACTGAGCAGACGCAAATGTTCCCTGTTCTGAACATTTTTCAGTCTTTCAATCCAATCTTCCACGTATTTTTTTGTTGTCAGTACATAAAATGAGCTTTATACATGGAGTTTCGACCACAAAACTGGTGTTGTATTCAACCACATCAGCAACCATCAGATCTATCTTATCAAAAATGATTGCCTTTGTAAAGAATCATCTACCCACCCCCTGTTTTCAACTGTTGATTTGGATTTTTATGTTTTGTTAGCATCATTTTTTTAAAAATAATTATTATTTTATTTAGAAAGTCTGGCCCATCATTGAAACCTTGCAGATGAGCATCTGCAGGAAACTGGGGTCTGTTTTGGACTCACTGTCTTGACTCCTCTGTGGGTGCCAGAGGCTATAGAGAACTCTGGTGAGAGGTGCTTCCCGACTGGCAGGCAGCCTGGTCAGGATAAGCAAGGCTTTCCAGGGAAGAAGAGGGGCATACATTTTGTTTTTAAATTAAAAAATAAAGAAACTTAATATAAGCAATTTTAAAATCTGTACAAAAGTATAGAGAAACTAGCATAATTTTCAGCTCATGGTCAATCATGTTTATTCTCTCGAATTATTTTGATGCAAAACCTAAATATTATATATTCTAACATGTAAGTTTGAATATGAATACCTAAAAGTAATTGTAACCCTATTATAATTTGCATTAGAGGTTTAATCCAGGGTCATATCACACAGATCAGGAGTTGGCAAAGTTTTTTAGTAAAGAGCCAAATAGTAATTATTTTAGGCTTTGTAGACCATATGCTATCTCTACTGCACACTTTATTTTATTTTACAATCCTGGAAAATTTTTATTTCAGTGCCTGTACAAAAAGAAACACAAGTCTATAGGCCATGATTTGGTTCATGGACCACAGTTTGCCAAACCCTAAGGATTGTCTTGTGAAGTGTGCAAGTTCAAAGTCCACAAGCGTGCTGTGGAAGCACCCAACTACAAATGGACCACACAGTCATTGACTGGGAAGGACTGCATCAAGAATGAAGACGGGGTAGCTATGCTTCACCATAGCTGGAAGGAAATTTTGCTGTGAGTGCCAAGTGTACAATGAGCTGCACTGCAACATCCTGCAAGCAATTATTACTGACCAAGAGTCCCTGACCTTATAAAGTGTTTGCCCCACATCTTCCTTGCATCTTTCACCTCATCAGGTCTGTCAATTCAAAGAAAGAGAAAATAAAGGTATAAAATTTCTTAGCCGATTCAAATAACTGATGAATCCTGTTTGGGTCTTTGCCCTAATTAGTGGAAGACCCCACTTTAGACAGTTCAGGCATGGCTATACTTATGGAGGAAGTTCTCTAATCTGCCAAAGTTAAAGATGATTCTGTCAAAACTGGAACATATAACTGATCCTTCTTTGGAAAAAATTTTTATGGCACAGAAGAAAAGAGCCAGTAGATAAATGTTTTGGGCTTCCCTGGTGGCTCAAACAGTAAAACGTCAGTCTGCAATGCAGGAGACCTGGGTTTGATCCCTGGGTTGGGAAGAACCCCTGGAGAAATAAATGGCAGCCCACTCCAGTATTCTTGCCTGGAAAATCCCGTGGACGGTAGAGCCTGGTAGGCTACTGTCCATGGGTTGACAAAGAGTCAGACACGACTGAGCGACTTCACTTTACATCACTTCAATATTATACAAAATTAAAATGATTTAATATCCACCAGTTGCCATTTCCCTCATAGGTCAGTTAGTGAAGAATCTACCTGCAATGCAGGAAACCTTGGTTTGATTCTTGGGTCAGAAAGATCCACTGGAGAAGGGACAGGCTACTCACTCCAGTATTCTTGGGCTTCCCTTGTGGCCCAGTTGGTAAAGAATCCACCTGCAATGTGGGAGACCTGGGTTCAGTCTCTGGGTTGGGAAGATCCCCTGGAGAAGGGAAAGGCCACCCACTCCAGTATTCTGGCCTGGAGAATTCCTGGGTTGCAAAGACTTGGACCCAATTGAATGCCTTTCACTTTCAGTTGCCATTTAGGGCTTCTCTGGTGACTCAGACAATAATCTGTCCACTATGTGGAAGACCCAGGTTTAATCCCTGGTTTGGGAAGATCACCTGGAGAAGGAAATGACAACCCACTCTAGTATTTTTGTCTGGATAGTTCCATGGACAGAAGAGCCTGGAGGCTACAGTCCATGGGGTCGCAGAGAGTGTGACACGACTAAGTGACTAATACTTCACTTGCCGTTTGGTGTTCAGATTTTCTCAGGAGCCTCACTTTTTAAAAATTGTTTCAATAAGAATCAAAATAAGATTCATACATTGTAATTGATTGATATAGCTCTTAACTTTCTCTTAATATCTAAGCTTTCTGTCCATTTCTTTATATATATTTATTGGAAAAAAAAGGATTACTTTTCTCTTACCTTTCCCACAGTCTGGCTTTGCCAACTATTTCCTGATGGTGTCCTTTAATGTTCCTTTCTCTGTTGTGCATTTTACAAAGTAGATCTATAAGCTTGATCATAATAATGTTCAATCTTTTCAGCAAAACTCTTCTTAAATGATATTGCGTATTTCCATCAGGGGATACATAGTATCTACTCTCTCTCTTTTGTGATATTGTTTGCCATTGATGATCATAATCTAGATCTAGTTATTTACTAGGGGTTGCAAAATTTGGTAGTTTCTAATTTTCTACCTGTTTATTAGTTGAAATACACATAGTTGCTTGAATATGCTGTGTTATGGTTCATATAGAAAAGTCAAGATAAATGCTTGATGTATTTATTTCTATTATTTGCCATTTTTCAAAATATTGTGTTGTCACTCAGCATTCTCCAATGGTGACCAATGATTTTTTAAAAAATATGGGGCGGGAGAGGGGAGGTGGGGGTCGGGATTGGGAGTTCATGTACACTCGTGGCTGATTCATGTCAATGTATAGCAAAACGAATACAGTATTGTAAAGCAAAACAAACTAAAAAATAAAAATTAATTTTAAAAAATTATTATGAATTCATATAGTTAGACAGGTGTGTTTAATATTTAGTTCTGCCATCATCTTCCATTCTTGTCAATTGGGAGCCTAATTTGGCTTTTTATTAAAACCTAGCAATCTTTGATCCCTTTCTTTCTGATAAAATAAAATGTTCCAAGCTCATCCTTATAATACATGTAGTCTGTGATTTCTTTTTTTTATTTTTA
>SJXQ01002335.1:0-134113 GCA_006408695.1 Aepyceros melampus
AGACATTACTTTGCCAACTAAGGTCCGTCTAGTCAAGGCTATGGTTTTTCCTGTGGTCATGTATGGATGTGAGAGTTGGACTGTGAAGAAGGCTGAGTGCTGAAGAATTGATGGTTTTGAACTGTGGTGTTGGAGAAGACTCTTGAGAGTCCCTTGGACTGCAAGGAGATCCAACCAGTCCATTCTGAAGGAGATCAACCCTGGGATTTCTTTGGAAGGAATGATGCTAAAACTGAAGCTCCAGTACTTTGGCCACCTCATGCAAAGTGTTGACTCATTAGAAAAGACTCTGATGTTGGGAGGGACTGGGGACAGGAGGAGAAGGGGACGACCGAGGAGGAGATGGCTGGATGGCATCACGGACTCGATGGATGTGAGTTTGAGTGAACTCCGGGAGTTGGTGATGGACAGGGAGGCCTGGTGTCCTGCAATTCATGGGGTCGCAAAGAGTTGGACAGGACTGAGCGACTGAACTGAACTGAACTGAACTCAGGACTGGATTGAGGTCTCTAACTGGGTTACAGGCCGGGTGCAGAATGGTTAACAGCGAGGACTGTGTTGGGTTGCTGCCCCTTGGGATCTTGGCCCCGTTGCTGCCTTTGGCCTCACATTGGCTCCTTCATAGTCTCCACCCGTAGCCCCTGCCCTGGGCAGCCCACAGGCCTATACACTTGTGGCTGCATTTGCATAGGTCACTACCCAAACCGGAGCACAGGCGGTCCTGCCTCTGTACCTCTGTAGGGCAAGAGGAGGATGCTTGGTGTCCCATACCCAAATTAGCCCTTGGGGTGAGCTGTAAGCACTGTGAACTGACTGGATTGCGGGTGGCTGGCAGAGTGGGAAATTGTCTGTGAGGCTTGGGGTGTGCCTGAGGTAGCACGAGCCATAATCCTTATTGACAAGCCCAGGACAAGGGACCTCTGATAACTGAGTATTTCTCATTCCAGCTCTCTTCAGCTCACCCCTATTCAACTCCCACGAGATCCTTCGAGATCAGGCTGTGTCTGGCAAGAGCAGGTGGCAGTACTTCGGCCCTTGTTTCCCCACTTTTACTTTATCCACTGCCATCTTCTTGCTTTCATGTCTGGACTCAGCCATGCTTTCCATATCATCTCCTGTAGCCACCAAATGTACCCTGGAGGCTCCATCATGCTCTGCTTCTCTTTGTGGGAACCTCCATATTTCACCTACTTTGACCAGGTCCCCAGAAGAAAGCATTCTAACTGAGGGGCTTGGTGAAGAAGCCTGGCCCATCATAGTGTGCTGGCACTTGGGCTGGATCAGAAAGAGAGAGCAATGCTCTGTGTCTGCTCAGCAGTGGAGAGGGGCCAGGTATTGGTAGTGATGGTCTCCTGGGATGACTTTTGGCCCTGGCTGCTGCCAGGCCCTGCTGGGATAGCTGATCCCTGCAACAAAGAAATGGCTTGTTTTGAGTCGCTGTGGCTTTGGACCTTGGCAGATGTGGGATTGGCACCCCAGGAGCCTGCCTAGCCTCTATGAAAAAAGGGGAGTGTAGGCTGATTGGTTTTATCTTGGTTCCGCCACTCACCACCTTGATGATCTTGGGCAAGTTACTTATCTTTTCTAAGCTTCAATTTCCTTATCTGTAAAATGGTAATTTACCACGATGCAGTAAGTTAATGCTTGTCATGTGCTTACCTGCTTACCGTAGGGGTGGGCACATAGGAGAAGCTCAGGTTGCCATTAATGATTACTTTTGGGATTTTGAGGGCTTCCCTGGAAGCTCAGTGGTAAAGAATCTGTCTGTCAAGCAGGATATGCAGGTTTGATACGTGGGTTGGGAAGCTCCCCTGGAGAAAAAAATGGCAACCCGCTCTATTATTCTTAGGAAATCATGTGGACAGAGGAGCCTGGTGGACTACAGTCCATGAGGTTGCAAAGAGTCGGACAGGACTGAGCACGCACATATAATCAATTGGGCTTTTGAATAACCACTGAATATTACTAAACTTTTTTTTAAGGTGGTACAACCTAAATATTGCCAGATCAATGGGAATATTTATCAGATTTTAAAAAGTTGACCCCTTAAGAAAATCCTTCTCAAAACCCTGATCTATAAAGCTGATAAAAATCTATGTAAAGCTGAGCTCCTCTGCTTGAAGAGGGTCTGGCTCACCTAGCCATCCTTTTACCTTCCCAGTTTTGAGTCGTGTTTGATGAAGTCGGCCTGAAAACCAGTCTACAGCACTGTGAGTCACGCTCCTTTCCAGGCTTCCCCTAGCTACCTTCTGCAAGAGGGTTAATAGAAGCACCTCTTAACAGTGTCAAAGTCAGGCTATAATTTTCTTATTTCAGTTTCTCCATGTACAAAATGGAGAAGATAATGGCAGCTTTGTTGTGACAGTGAAATAGATAATGTCTGTGACTAATTTGAGCTTTCGGGGATCAGCTTTAGGGGACAAAGACCCTTGTTATCTCTAATTTCTAGCTTGTTTTTTTAAATATGGCATTCTAAACACACTGCTTAAAAATGAGTCAAACCCTTATTCCTGTGTAATCTCAGGATAGAATGGAAGAAGTGACTCAACCATCCAGGAAAAAAAGTACTTTAGCTAATTGAGAAGAGGTTTTGAATTAGAGCTATTCAGAAAATCTGTTGGGAAACCAGGAAAGAGAAGGATATATGGCAGATCTACAGAAAGCTGTCTATGAAGCTGCAATGGAATCTGTAATGTAGTCTTATTATAATACGCTGCATTTCTTGTAATTTAATGTCCTTTGCTGAGGCCTGAGACCGACCCTTTCTATTGGCTCCCTATTCCAGTCTGACTAGTTTCACAGCCAGTCCTGAAATAATCATTCTGCAGTGTGGAATTGGGAAGTGAGAAGGCAGTCGTGTTATCAGAAAACATTCTGTTGTTAGTCTTGAGTTTGGTCCTATTTCCATCACATCAGAGGAAAGTCTGTAGCTTATTTGAGCATTGGAAGAATGGAAATAATAACACCTATATCAAAGACTTGCTACAAAGATTATATGAGGTAATACATAAAAAGCATAATGCATGATAGCATAGTAAGTTCAGTTCAGTTTAGTCACTCAGTCGTGTCCAACTCTTTGCAATCCCATGAATTGCAGCACGCCAGGCCTCCCTGTCCATCACCAACTCCCGGAGTTCTCTCAGACTCACGTCCATCGAGTCAGTGATGCCATCCAGCCATCTCATCCTCTGTTGTCCCCTTCTCCTCCTGCCCCCAATCCCTCCCAGCATCAGAGTCTTTTCCAATGAGTCAACTCTTCGCATGAGGTGGCCAAAGTACTGGAGTTTCAGTTTTAGCTTCATTCCTTCCAAAGAAATCCCAGGGTTGATCTCCTTCAGAATGGACTGGTTGGATCTCCTTGCAGTCCAAGGGACTCTCAAGAGTCTTCTCCAACACCACAGTTCAAAACATCAGTTCTTCGGTGCTCAGCCTTCTTCACAGTCCAACTCTCACATCCATACATGACCACAGGAAAAACCATAGCCTTGACTAGATGGACCTTAGTCGGCAAAGTAACATCAGTATTTACTAAAATTTCTAAAAATCAAATTATAATTGACATTATTTTTAGGGATTCAGTGTAATGTTTCCATATTTATATTTCATTTTGCATATATATATTGCAAAATGATTACCTCAATAAGTCCAGTTAACATCTATTGCCATACATCATTACAAAAACTTTCCCCATGTGGTGAAAACTTTCAGGATCCTCTAGCTAGGTAACTTTCAATATTCAATATATTAATAGTATTATTAACTACAGTCACCATGCTATATACTACAGTCTCATGACATACATTTTATAACTGAAAATGTATAATTTTGATCCCTTTCATCCATTTCATTGACAACCCCCCACCCCCTGTCTCACTTCAGGCACCACCAATCTGTTTTCCATATCAATGAGATTTGTTGTTGTTGTTGTTGGTTTTGATTCCATATGTAAATGAGATTGTATGGTATTTATCTTTTTCTATCTGATTTATTTCACTCAACATAGTGTCCTCCAGGTTTTTTAGAAATGGCACAATTTCAGTTTTTTTAATGACTGGATAATATTCCACCACACACACACACACACACACACACGCCACATCTATACACGTGTACCCATATATATGTATACACATGTATATACTAACATACCGCATTTTCTTTATCCATTCATCATCAGTGGACATTTAGTTTTCTATGTCTTGGCTATTATAAATAATGCTACAGTGACCATGGAAGTGCATATATCTTTTCAAATTGGTGTTTTCATTTTCTTTGAATAAATACAGAAGTGGAGTTGCTGGTCATAAGATAGTTCAATTTAAAATATTTTGAGGAACCTCCATACTGTTTTCGATATTGGTTGCAGCAATTTAGATTCTCACCAGTGGTACACAAGGGTTCCCTTTTCACCACATCCTCACCCGTGTTTGTATTACTTGTCTGTGCTTAGTCACTCAGCACTCTTTGTGACCCCATGCTGTAGCCCACCAGGCTCCTCTGCCCCTGGGGATTCTCCAGGCAAAAATACTGGAGTGGGTATTACCATCTGAGCCACTATTTGCCTTTTTTGGTAATAACCATTCTAACAGGTTGTAGCTCAAATGGTAAAGAATCTGCCTGCAGTGCAGAAGACCAGAGTTTGATCCCTGGGTTGGGAAGATCCTCTGGAGAAAGGAATGGAAATCCACTCTGGTATTCTTACCTGGAGAATCCCACGGACAGAGGAGCCTGGTGGGCTACAGTCTGTGGGGTCGCAAAGAGTTGGACACGACTGACTAACACACACACACACACACACACACACACACACACATGAGGTGATACTGCATTGTGGATTTGTTGTGCGTATGTGAGTGATTAATATACTAACTTTATTTTTTTAATTTTTATTTAAAAATTTTTATTTTATAGTTGGTTTACAATGTTGTGTTAGTTTTAGCAAAGCGATTTAGTTATACATATATCTCTTCTTTTTCAGACTCTTTTCCCATATGGGTTATTACAGAATATTGAGTAGAGTTCTCTGTGCTATACAGCAGGTCCTTATTGATTATCTGTTTTATTATAGTAGTATATATCTGTTAACCTCAAAGTCCTAATTTATTCCTCTTCCCCCCATTTTCCCTTTTGTAACCAGAAGTTTTTGACATCTGTGAATCTGTTTCTTTTTTGTAAATAAGTTCATTTGTATCATCTTTTAGATTTCACATGTAAGTGATATGTTATCATATTTGTCTTTCTCTGTGTGACTTAGTTTACTTAGTGTGATCTCTAGGTCCATCCATGTTGCTGCAAATGGCATTATTTCATTTTCACGGCTGAGTAATATTCCATTGTTTATATGTACCACATCTTCTCTATCCATTCCTCTGTTGATGGACATTTAGGTTGCTTCCATGTCTTGGCTATTGTAAATAGTGCTCCAGTGATGCAATAGGCTGCATGTATCTTTTGAATTATGGCTTTCTCCAGATATATATCCAAGAGTGGGATTGCTGGGTCATATGTTAGCCTATTTCTACTTTTTAAGGGAAACTCCATACTGTTCTCCATAGTAATTGTACCAATTAGCACTCCTACTAACAGTGTAGAAATGTTTCCTTTTCTTTATACCCTCTCCAGCATTTATTGTTTATAGACTTTTTGATGATGGGCATTCTGACTGATGTGAGGTGATACCTCACTGTAGTTTTGCTCATTGTGGTTTTTATTTGCATTTCTCTGATGACTGGTGATGTTGAGCATCTTTCCATGTACCAGGTTGGCACCTGTATGTCTTCTCTGGAAAACTGTCTATTCAGAATCTCTGCATATCTTTAAATTGTTTGTTGGTTTTTTTTTTTTTTTTTTTGCTATTGAGTTGAATGAATTCTTTATGTATTTTGGGTATAATTCCTTATCAGTTATATTATTTGCAGATATTTTCTCCTGTACAGTAAACTGTCTTTTCATTTTGTTGATGGTTTCCTTTGCTATGCAGAAGCTTTTAATTTTATATAGTCCCACTTGTTTATTTTTGCATTTGGTGTCAGATCCAAAAAGTCAGTGCCAAGACTGATGTCAGTGAACTTATTGCCTCTGTTTTCTTCTAAGAGTTTATGGTTTCAGATCTTACATTCAAATCTTCAATCCATTTTGAGTTAATTTTTGTGCATGATGTAAAATTTGTTGTTGTTCAGTTGTGTCCAACTCTTTGTGACCCCATGAACTGCAGCATGCCACAGTTTCCTGCACTTCACTATCTCCTGGAGTTTGCTCAGACTCTTGTCCACTGAGTCCGTGATGCTATCCTACCATCTCATCCTCTGCTGCCTTCTTCTCCTTTTGCCCTCAATCTTTCCCAGCATCAGGGTCTTTTACAATGAGTTGGCTTTTTGCATAAGGGGGCCAAAAGATTGGAGCTTCAGCTTCAGCATCAGTCCTTCCAATGAATATTCAGGGTTGATTTCCTTTAGGATTGACAGGTTTGATCTCTTCCAGTCCAAGGAACTCTCAAGAGTATTCTCCAGCAGCACAGTTGGAAAGCATCAATTCTTTGCCACTCAGCTTTCTTTAAAGTCCAACTCTTACATCCATACATGATTACTGGAAAAACATGGTGTCAGATAGTGGTCTAAATTTTGTTCTTTTGGTTGTGGTTGTCCAGTTTCCCCAACATCATTTATTGAAAAGAACATTGTATGTTCTTGGCTTCTTTGTTATAAATTAATTGACCATCTTTATGTATGGGTTTATTTCTGGGTTCTCTATGTAGTTTCACTGATCTGTGAGTCTGCCAGTACCATGTTGTTTTGATTGTTATAGCTTTGTTATATAGTTTGAAATCAGAGAATGTGCTATCCAGTGTTATTAATTACAAATTTGTTATCATGATGTTAAATATCTATATCTATGGCCCGGGCCTAAAATTCCAAGTTCTAAAATCATAAAGATGAGGTGAAAACTGAAAAACTGAAAAACCTGAAGGTGGGAGAGATTTTGATTTGCTCAAAGGTAATCTGGGAGTCCTTGTTATTTAAGTCTGCATTATCTGGGTCTTTGCAGTTACGAGTTTTCCTGCAGGAGACAGAGCTCCTTTTGCTCCCCTACAAATGAAGTGACTGCTTATAATATTAATCCCATTTCAATATCCTTGGGTAATATTAGCTTCTTTTTAAAAATTTTGTTTTTATTTTTTAACACCAAAACCATTTTGTATTGGAGTATAGCTGATTAACAATGTTGTGATAGTTTCAGGTGAACCGTGAAGGGACTCAGCCATAAGTATAAATGTATGCATTCTCCCCCAAACCCTCCTCCCATCCAGCTGCCATATAACACTGAGCAGAGTTCCAAGTGCTATACAGTAGAATTTTGTTGGTTATCCATTTAAAATATAGCAGTGTGTACATGATCTTCCTTGGGTAATACTAGCTTCTATCTCTGCTCATCTTATTAACATCATTTGAAACTAGTCTCTTGTTGATTGCCTTGTTAACTTCAGACAATATTAAATAATTAAAAAAACAGTTGCAGGGTAAGATTGCAAATCTCGTAAAGAATGCAGGATTTCATGAAGGTAACAAAACTGATATTGCAGAACTGTCAAGTCAGCAAGTATTTATTGGGCACTTCCCATGTAGCAGGTACTAGGTATTGCAGACTAGCCCTGAATAGATCAGATAAAAATCCCAGCCTTCATGGATCCAACATACCAAATTTACACAGAACCAATGACATATAGACTTGACAGAATTGAACCAGGCTGCCAACAGAACAGAAAATCAAGAAGGAAGACATGATAGATGGTTTTGGTAATTTAAAAGCATGTTCACAAATTCTTTGACACATCTCTTAAAAAGGTAGAGCCTAAATCTTCTCTCTTTGAAAATGGGCTGGCTTTAGAAGTTTGCCTAAGGAATATAGTGAGGCAATAGAGATGCTGTGTCACTTCCCAGGCTAGGCTATGAAAAATGAGATGGCTTCTGCCTTCTCTTAGGGACCTTGAGGTTTCATGTATATAATTCAGCTATCTGAAGCCACTGTGCTACAAAGACATGTGGTGAGATCAGGGTGAGTGAGAAAAAAACCTGAGGAGCCCTTGCTGTTTTGGCCTCCAGCCGAGTGTTTCCAGCCCAGGTGCCACACATATGAATGAGCAGGCTGGCAGATGATCTCGGCCCCCAGACGGCTCCAGCTGATGACAGGTGAAGAGTGACAAGCTCTTCCCACTGAACTCTACGTAAGTTGCCCATTTGTGAACAAGCTGCTGCTGCTGCGTTGCTTCAGTCGTGTCCAACTCTGTGCAACCCCATAGACGGTAGCCCACCAGGCTCCCCATCCTTGGGATTCTCCAGGCAAGAACAATGGAGTGGGTTGCCATTTCTTTCTCCAATGCATGAAAGTGAAAAGTGAAAGTGAAGTCACTCAGTCGTGTCCCACTCTTCGCGACCCCATGGACTGCAGCCTACCAGGCTCCTCCGTCCATGGAATTTTCCAGGCAAGAGTACTGGAGTGGGATGCCATCACCTTCTCCATGTGAACAAGCNAATCTATATAAAGGAAATTACAGGAAATGTAGACTAAGATATACATACAAAGATGCTCTTCCAAGTATTATTATAATAAGCAAAAAATAGAAGTTGTCTAAGTGGTCAGTAATAAGCTAGTGGTTAACTCAGTTCTAGGGTGTCCATGTAACTGACTAAAGGGCCAAAGAAACTGTCTTTAAGAAGAAATGTATTAATTAAACCAAGTGAAAATGACAGGATACAAAATGATGTGCAGTATTCTCTGAACTCCCTGTGTGTATGTAGGTATAAGGGTGTGAGTGTTTGCCTGTGTGTGTTTCTGTAGGAAATGAGCCAAAATGTTCATTATCTCTGCTTTGCAGTATTATAGATGGTGTCCATTTCTTATTTTTTCTTTTGTGTATTTTAGAAATTTGATATGAGGAACACGTAAAATGTCAAATAATATATATATATATATATAATAGAGACCCAAGAGATACCTGAAGAAACCTTTAATATTTTTGCAAAAATAGACCTCTTTATGACCATTCTTTATAGGTCAGAAGGGAAGTGATGGATCTGAAATTGAGTAGTCATTCAATTATTTGGGGGGAAAAAATGGAAACGCTTCCACATTAAGACTTAATATGTAAACAAAATTAAAAGAAGACAATATATAAAGATGTTTAGAAGCATCATTGTGTTAAATATATGTACATATTCTAATACACACTTTATTTTTTTTTTATCTAATCAAATTCTCCCTGCCCACCTTGGTTTACTCTTCAGATTTGCCCTCCATGTTAAGTGGTGTCATATTAACTGGTCTTTTTTCATTTCCCTGTTTTCTTGGGACATCCTGTAGCAGTGATAGGAAGGGAAGTGGGACTGGTGAGCAATCTGACTTATTATGGTTGTTTTACAGGGGCTTTCTTCTGGTGAATTCTGGAGATAGTATGGAGCACTTTCTTAACTTCAACCTGAAGGATAAACATTGAATCACTGAAGAGGAGGAAGAGTACATGTAGAGTCATCATTGTATTTTAGATGTTGTAAGGAGGTGATGGTCTTGTCAGAGGGTGCTATAAACCTAACCTGTCCTTCCTAAATGTTCCTGTAGCAAAGATTCCCCATTTGGTTACCAAGGCCTTACCTTATATCAGGCTCTCATAACACAATCCATGGTTCATTAGAATAAGCTTTCACTTTGAAAACCAAGATGTATGAATATCTCGAAGAGGGTGCCACACAGAGAATAAGAGGTCAACCATTTAAGTTTTGGTACTGAACTGTTTAGACTTTTTGGTTTGCAATTGGGATCCCTTAGGATGAACCTGGTGTTTTCGTATTGATTGCTTTTTGAACTAAAGTAGTTAGGGAGAAGAGAGAATTTTTGCAGAATGTGGAATTTAGCAGAGGGAGAATGTGTTAGACTGGTTGCCTGTGGGCATGGTTTGTTCCTTGAAGGTTAGAACCGAGGGAATTCTCTATCTTTAATTCTCTATCATTTTCATTTAGGGCACTCAAACACCACAATTTGCAGTATTCAGCTTTAGGGACTCTCATACTTCAATAAAGAGGATGGTATTTTATTATCTCCTCGGGTTGTTTTTGGAACTTTGAACAAAAAAATCACACAGACACTTACACTGACTGGATGACTATAATGGGGCAGAACAAACCACTCGAGTCTAGTTTCACTTAGGAAAGTAATTTGTAGCAAGGATACTACTACAAGTAAGGTTTTGGATTTCTTAGAGCCTCTTCTGTAAGTAGCCTGCACTTTGGTTTTATTGAGTGCACAGAGAGGGGAAGTGGCAAGTCAAAGTGATTGTTCCTGGCTCTAGAACTTTGTTTCCCAAACTCTAATTGGCAGCACAAGGCTGATCTAGCCTCTATGAGATTTTTTTCTTTTAAAAAATAAATCTGCTTCTGAAGTCTTGTCAAGGTGAATATAGAGAGATCTGTGGATGTGCCCGAGTGTGGGCTCAGCGGTTTCCATCCCAGCCATGGCTCTCTGTGAAAGACTTGTTGAGTCTCGGTTTCTGTGTTTCTCAACTGGGAGTAAGAAATAACTTCCTTGCAGCTAGAATCAGAGGCTTATATGAGATGGCTTTGTAGTGGCCTCAGACATAGCTGACGTGGAGTAGGTGCTCTCCGAGTAGTAAGTAGCAGTCTAAATGCTCCTCTGAACCTTACCTTTATCACTCTATCAGGAGGTTGTGGGGATGAGATGTCTGTGACAGGGAAACTGCAATGCAAGAGACAAGTATAAGGCAAGTGGCTATTTATTTCCATCTAGGAAGTAAGAAACATATCAGCAGTGGATATAAAGGAGCTTCCCCTGGTGGCTCAGTGGTAAGGAACCCACCTGCCAGTGCAGGAGACGTGGATTTGATCTCTGGGTTGGGAATATCCTCTGGGGAAGGAAATGGCAACCCACTCCTGTTTTTCTGCCTGGGAAATCCCATGGACACAGGAGCCTGGTGGGCTACAGTCTAAGGGGGACTACAGTCCAAGGGGCTGGATGTGATTTAGCATCTAAACAACAGCAACAACAATGGATATGAAGAGGGTGCTTGAAGGAGCAATCTTTGAGGTGATCAGCAACAGCCAGGAGTGAGGTTGCTGGAAGAGTCAGTCATCAGGTTGTTAGGATCTGGGCTGAGGACTAAATGTTCCCACCACAGAAGTGGACCCTACTCTTTGTTCTTTCAGTTCAGTTCAGTTCAGTTCAGTCACTCAGTCGTGTCTGACTCTTTGCAACCCCATGAATCGCACACGCCAGGCCTCCCTGTCCATCACCAACTCCTGGAGTTCACTCAGACTCACGTCCATCGAGTCAGTGATGCCATCCAGCCATCTCATCCTCTGTCATCCCCTTCTCCTCCTTCCCCCAATCCCTCCCAGCATCAGGGTCTTTTCCAATGAGTCAACTCTTCGCATGAGGTGGCCAAAGTACTGGAGCTTCAGTTTTAGCATCATTCCTTCCAAAGAAATCCCAGGGCTGATCTCCTTCAGAATGGACTGGTTGGATCTCCTTGCAGTCCAAGGGACTCTCAAGAGTCTTCTCCAACACCACAGTTCAAAAGCATCAGTTCTTCGGTGCTCAGCTTTCTTCACAGTCCAACTCTCACATTCATACATGACCATAGGAAAAACCATAGCCTTCACTAGACGGACCTTAGTCGGCAAAGTAATGTCTCTTGCTTTTGTCCTTTAGGCAGAAGAAAACATCACTGTTACTACTCAGAACTGGGCTTGTCATTCTTGGGCCTG
Organism: Aepyceros melampus; assembly: GCA_006408695.1. Lineage (NCBI taxonomy): Eukaryota > Metazoa > Chordata > Mammalia > Artiodactyla > Bovidae > Aepyceros > Aepyceros melampus. The sequence goes on from SJXQ01002335.1 coordinate 11,772, forward strand.
TGGGAAGTTGGTAGTTCTCACCTCACCTGAGCACTGGCTGGAATGTTTGGGCACTTGTCTCTAATCTACCTTGGAGCAGTCTATAACCTCAGGCCCATCAGTGAACTCCAAGATGATCAGCACTTTTTTTTTTTTGGGGGGGGTCAGGGGCTGTTAACAGCAGCTAAGGTAAGATGCTGAGCTGTGAATACTCCAGGAGACCCAGATGGAAAAATGCCAAATCACAAACCAAGTACACAAGCAGGTGCTGTTGTGCAACCAGAATGGCTTCTTCACTTGGCAACATGGTTCTTCTAAACAAGACTCCCTCCCACCCCATACACACACACATGATTATGTAACTGATGTGCATTGAGAACTGGTGCAGGAGACGGCTTGCTACCAAGAAGGGAGTTCAAGGTCAGCCAGTTGGGGGAAGAGAGAATTTAAGTTATTAGAATCAGGTTGGTGCTAAATTTGAGAGGCAGTTTACCTGTTGCCTCCATGGAACAGAAGTGAAACATGTCTTGGCTTTGAGTTTTTTCCTGGCTCCCCTCTCTGATTTTTTTCTCTATCGTTAGCCCTCTGTCTCCTTGTCTCTGACTCTCTCAGTCTGTGTTTCCCGGTTCCTGTCTCACTGCCTATGTGCCATCTCTCCACTGCCTTTCTCTTTTTCTGTCCTTCAGTCTCTGTCTCTGTGTCTCTATCATTGTTGGAGAGAAAGGAAGTTTTCTTTTTCACTCTTTTTTATTGGATTCAAAAAATAAGTGAATAAAAGCAATTTATCTCCATTGTCTAAATGAGAGTTGTTGGATCCTGACACCACCTTCCTCTCATGTTGTCAGAGAGAGTAACCGAGCCTTTTCAGTGGAGCCCAGGGTCCTTCTGCCCAGTAGAAGCCTGAGTTTGGTTCAGAAGAAAAGGCAAATTTTATTCTTTGATTAAATAATGGAGAGTGTGAGCATGCTTTCCCTGAAAGGTGGCTGGAGCATATGCTTGTAAAACAGGGGCCTCTTCCTCCATCTCAGAGATGGGGGTCTCAGGACAGAGATGTTCTAACCTAGGCCTGTCTGGTCTGCTCTGGAATATAAGATCTGGATCCAGGTTTAGAGTGCTGACTATGAGGGTGCTGACTCCAGTTTTTTTACCTCAGTAAATTTAACAATAAGTTGGGTGGGTGGGCTGTGCGGGGTAGGGTGGGGTGAGGTGAAGAAGGGGAAAAGTGAAAAATGGAACTTGTATCTTAAGGGGGTATGTGGAAGCGTGTGTTTAATTTCATGCAAGCTGGAATCAAATTTCTTGGTTTCAAATCCTAGCTTGCACCACTAGCTCACTGTGTGATCTTGGGCAAGTTACTTAACCCTTCTGAGCCTCCATTTGCTCGTATGTAAAACAAGGATCAGTTCACTTCAGTCGCGCAGTCGTGTCCGACTCTTTGCGACCCCATGAATCGCAGTACGCCAGGCCTCCCTGTCCATCACCAACTCCCGGAGTTCACTCAGACTCACGTCCATTGAGTCAGTGATGCCATCCAGCCATCTCATCCTCAGTCGTCCCTTTCTCCTCCTGCCCCCAATCCCTCCCAGCATCAGGGTCTTTTCCAATGAGTCAACTCTTCGCATAAGGTGGCCAAAGTACTGGAGCTTCAGTTTTAGCATCATTCCTTCCAAAGAAATCCCAGGGTTGATCTCCTTCAGAATGGACTGGTTGGATCTCCTTGCAGTCCAAGGGACTCTCAAGAGTCTTCTCCAACACCACAGTTCAAAAGCATCAATTCTTCTGCGCTCAGCCTTCTTCACAGTCCAACTCTCACATCCATACATGACCACAGGAAAAACCATAGCCTTGACTAGACGGACCTTAGTCGGCAAAGTAATGTCTCTGCTTTTGAATATACTATCTAGGTTGGTCATAACTTTTCTTCCAAGGAGTAAGCGCCTTTTAATTTCATGGCTGCAGTCACCATCTGCAGTGATTTTGGAGCCCAAAAAAACAAAGTCTGACACTGTTTCTACTGTTTCCCCATCTATTTCCCATGAAGTGATGGGGCCAGATGCCATGATCTTCGTTTTCTGAATGTTGAGCTTTAAGCCAACTTTTCCACTCTCCTCTTTCACTTTCAACAAGAGGCTTTTTAGCTCCTCCTCACTTTCTGCCATAAGGGTGGTGTCATCTGCATATCTGAGATTATTGATATTTCTCCCAGCAATCTTGATTCCAGCTTGTGTTTCTTCCAGTCCAGCATTTCTCATGATGTACTCTGCATATAAGTTAAATAAGCAGGGTGACAATATACAGCCTTGACGTACTCCTTTTCCTATTTGGAACCAGTCTGTTGTTCCATGTCCAGTTCTAACTGTTGCTTCCTGACCTGCATACAGATTTCTCAAGAGGCAGGTCAGGTGCGTAACATACATACATACATTACATATATAACATAATTACATAAGGTTGCTTGTGAGTATAAATGAGACAGGCCATCCTCAAAATGTCTAGTGCAGTGAAGCCGTCACTCATGATGATGATGAAAAGAAGCCCCCCCTTTTTTGTGTGGGTGTTTTAAAATTTTTAATTGAAGGATGATTGCTTTACAGAAGTTTGTGTTCTGTCATTCATCAGCAAGAATCAGCCGTAAGTTCACCCATGTCCCCTCCCTCTCGGACCTCCCTCCCACCTCCCGCCCCATCCCACCCTTCTGCCTGTCGCAGAGCCCCTGTTTGAGTTCCCTGAGTCATATAGCAAATTCCCGTTGGCTGTCTATTTCACATATGGTCTTGTGAATTTCTACTTATTCTCTCCAGGTAACTCCCCTTCTCCCTCCTCTCCTCCCACCATCCATAGGTCTGTTCTTTATGTCTGTTTCTCCATTGCTGTCCTGAAAGTAAATTTATCAGTGCCGTCTCTTCAGATTCCATATATATGTCTCTGTATATGATATTTATATTTCTCTTTCTGACTTTTTTGCCTTTAACATTAGCGGGGGCTGGTGCTAACCCTACAAGCTGCCTCCCGAGTCATTGTATTTAATGAGTGCTTCTATCAGCTAGATTTGGTGCTGAGTTCTACAGAAACAAAAATGAACCTGTTTTCTGATCACAGAGCTATTACTGCCTATTGGGTGAGAAACACCGCCATGTTCCCGGGCCATTTCAATAACAGTGTGACTGATGTGTATTGAGATGAGGTAAACGCAGGTTGGTGTGGGAATCCAGAATGAGGCATGTAAAGGCATCCAAATCTGGACCTTGTACTGCTCCTTTCAGCTGAGGACCCCAGGCATACTCTGTGCAAGACCTTCCTGCCAGCAGATTTAGTAGGTAGGAATCGCTGATGAGAAAGAGAAGTGTGGGTCACTCTGTGGGTAAAACAGACAGACACCTTGTGGGACAGACACCACTGCTGGGGCATCTGGGCCTTCCTGGAGCTTAGAACATGAATGAAAAGGGAGACCACCCCTTTCCAGCCATTTTGTTTCCTCTTTTGTGACTGCCTCTCTGCAACATGCTCTGCAGATGGATATGTTTTAGCAGCGGGGAGAGCAAGCAGTGCTCCTTGCTCAGAAGGGCCTCCTATCAGCACAGTCAGCAGTGGCAGGCATATTCACATTCTGTGGGTACAAAAGGTATTTTAAACAGGCCTGTGTCTTCCAGCTTTATCGCCTTATGCGCCTCTTCTCACAATAGTGTTTACAGAAAAGAAACAGCAGGGTATAGAGAAAACGAGTCACGGCTTGTTCTCCAGAGGCAGGCAGGGCACAGTGGAACAGCAGTCCCAGTTCCTCGTGTGCAGCATCAATAGTCGTGATGCTACTGGACAGTGGAGGCCTTTGCTGGACAGGGCAGAGGGGACAGGTGTCCGGGCTGCAGCACGTTCTCTGCGGCTTTTCATGGTCTGCAGTATAGCATTGCGCTTCTATTTGTATGTTTTCTCTTTTTTGGGAGCAAGAAATTTTCTCAGGTTAGAATAACAGTTTTAAAAGGAATTACTGGCACTGAAACATAATGATGAGGTGAAGACCCCTCTGTGATAAGATGAAGCTTTGGAAGGAAATTCACTGCTGTCGCTGATTTCTTTTTATCGTGTTCCATAAGTCCCAGTTCCTCGTGGGCAGCATCAATAGTCGTGATGCTGCTGGACAGTGGAGGCCTTTGCTGGACAGGGCAGAGGGACAGGTGTCCGGGCTGCAGCACGTTCTCTGCGGCTTTTCATGGTCTGCAGTATAGCATTGCGCTTCTATTTGTATGTTTTCTCTTTTTGGGGAGCAAGAAATTTTCTCAGGTTAGAATAACAGTTTTAAAAGGAATTACTGGCACTGAAACATAATGATGAGGTGAAGACCCCTCTGTGATAAGATGAAGCTTTGGAAGGAAATTCACTGCTGTCGCTGATTTCTTTTTATCGTGTTCCATCAGCATACGGTTCACCACAGCCTCCACACATCATCCTTAGGCAGGGGAACGGAGTGGTTTACAAACAAATACTTCAAATGCTCTTGCGCCACTGTTTACTGTGTGACTCTGTGCCAGGCCCTTTTCTGCTCAGCTTTAGTTTTCTTATCTGTAAAATGGGCTGCTCCAGAGGGCTGTGATAAGGATAACTATTGAAAGCACTTCCTGGCTCACACAGTGGATTCTATATAAGGGTTTGCTGTTACTATTACTATGAATATACAACCAAACTTCATGATATTCCTTGTGGTGAATTTAAATATATTTCATGCAGTAACCATCCTATTAGTACTGGCTCTGGGGTCAGTTGATGGCGGTGAACCCTGGTTTAGTATTTCCTAGATGTGGGATCTTGGTCAAAGTATTAACCTTTTTGTGCTTCAGTTTTCTCATCTGTAAAGTGGGGACAAATAATGCTGATCCTCTCAAAGCAGTGTGGTGAGGTTTAAATGAGATAATATATGAAAAATACATTTCAGAATCTCTCTGTGCCTCAGGTCCCTTCAATGCAGAATGGGGATTATTATGGAATAGCTTGTGGGACTGTTTGATGACTAAATGAAGATTAGGTACAAATATGGTGCTTAAAACAATGCTTTGGAAATAGTAAGCACACACTACTCTAGCCATTGTTTTTATTACCTGACTACCACCCCCATCACTTCATCATAATATTACTACTGCCAGTTTTTCAGGGTGCAGTGTACTTAAGATACAATGATATAGTGAGTCGCATATTCCACTTGTCTCATCCTGTATTTCCTTGGGAATTGGCGGTTTTCACTCCCTCCCACATTTTGGTCTGTTTATCCACTCTGATTTTTTGTTGACTCAATTACTGCTTTCCTGAGTACCATGCACACACGCTAATTTAATGGCATGTTATTTGCTGAGTGAGGCTTTTTTGCCCATCTTGCTTCAGTCTGTGAATGGTCTCTTGAGTTTCCTCCTGACAATAAAGGACTCAGGTGTAATGTTATTAAAGCTCCCAGTGGATTCCTGGTGTACCCCAGTTTTGTGACTAACTGCTTTTAAGCAGTTTCAGAATGTTATTAGCCTGAGGCCTTTGCTCAGGCAGGAAGGGTTAGCATTTAGTTAATTAATGCTTCCAGTCTTGGGCTCTTTGGAAGTTTTGTATGTTTTACCTTTTGTGGTGGTTGTCAGAACAGATAAACTCTAACTCATATAATTAAATCTTCAACTTCCTCAAATCCTTTCTGGAAGTGACAGAATGTTAAAAATGAATAATAGCTTAACTCTGCCTTGCATCATTCATTTATTCATTCGCAATTTGGAGCATTCATCGAGTGGCTACTATATGTCAGGCATGTAGGAGAGGAGTAAAGGTGAACATGAGAAGGCCCAATGGAAGAGGAAGGTGTCATAGAAATGCCCAGACCCATATCTACAGTATAAAAAGAATGAATAGAAGAATAAGAGTAATAATTAATCTTTATTGAGCTCCTACTATTGTGCCTGCTTTACCTTATTCAGTCCTTGAGACCAACTATCATTATGCCCATTTTCCAGAGGTGGAAGCTGAGGCTTGAGAGATCAAGAACTTCCTCAAGATCATGCTGCTAGAAAGTGGCAGAACCATCATTGAAATTCAGGTCTGTTTAGGTCAGAGCCCATGATCTTGAATACTATACTCCCGTTGCCTCTCCACTGATCAGCTATGCAGCCGAAGCCTCAGTGATCTCTATTCTCATCCACAAGGGAAAATGAACTGCTGAGAGGTCTTGCTGGTTCCTGTGTCTCCCAGTGAGAGGACAGTCACATCAGATGCAGAAGAGGGAGCTCTTGCTGCCTCCCCATTTACCCATGTGCCAAGGTAGGCTTGGGAGTAAAACAGTCCTGTCTGATGGCTTTGCTGCTTGGGACTGGTGCAGCGTGGCCTAGCTATGCTATTTAAAACAACATTGATGGTAAGAATAATAATAGCCCATATTTATGCAACACTAACTAGGTTCTCTTCTAAATTATTTATTTAATAATCACAGTAACTAATGCTAGTCTCAGCTGGTATTCTCAGAAGCCTACCCAAGACTAGTATTTGGTATCAATAGTTTATTTGGGAAGTGAAGAAAACTCAGTAAGGAAATGGGAGAGTGAGATGAGAAAGGGCAGGTAATCAATAAAAGGTGGGGTATGCATACACCAGCTCATGTGTGTCTTGGACTGGCTAAGGACCTCTCCTGGGGAAGACTCATTCTCAGGAACTTCCACTTTGTGTGGCAGAGGCAGAATGACTTTGGCTGCCAGAGAAAGCCCTCAAACAGCTGAAGTTCTGGCTTCTTGCCCCACATTGGCAAGGCCCAAGAGCATGTGGGAGTGCACCAACCCTGAGGAACCAGAAGTCTGGGGAACCAGAGGTACATGGGTTGAATTGTGTCCCTACTTTTGCCACTTCAGTTCATAGGATGAAGAACTAACCCCCAGGACTACAGAATGTGACCTTATTGGAAAATAGAGTCACTGCACGTGTAATCAGTTAAGATGAGGTCATTAGAATGGATCTTAATTCAATATGACTGTTGTCCTTATAAAAAGGGGAAATTTGGACACAGACATGTACATGCAGGGAGAGTGCCAAGTGAAGATGAAAGCAGAGATCAGGGCAATGCTTCTACAAGCCAAGGAATGCCAGAGATGGCCACCAAAACACCAGAAGCCAGCGAGAGGCATGGAACAGGTCTCTTTCATAGCCCTCAGCATGATCCAGCCTTGCCCACACCTTGCTCAGACCTTCCACTTCCGGAACTATGAGATAATAAATTTCTGTGTTTAAACCACCCAGTTTGTGGTACTTTGATAGGGTAGCCCTGGCAAACTGATGTAAGTGGCAATTGTTACTTACAGATTGTGATTTCCAGCCCCAGTCAGTGAGTGCAATGGACATGGTGTAGGAGAGGGAGGAGGAGGATGGGAGCCAGCAGGTACCATCAGCATGTTAGAGTCCTGGCTTACCTCTTTTCGCCTCTCCTCCTTCTCACCATCAAATATTTATTAAGTGTGCTGAGCTCTTTACATGTATCACTCCATTTAATGTCCATGTAGCCTGAATGGGAGGTAATATTGGTATTTCTGTTTTACAGACAAGTTGACGGTGGATTCAGAGAGGTTAAGTAACTCACCTAAGGACACGGAGTATGTCAGTGTTGAGCCAGTATGCAAACTCAGGTTGTCTGCCACCTCTGCCCTTGCAGCCAGACTGGCTCACGTCCAAAGAATAGACATCTATCTTAGGACCAACTTAGGGACCAGAGTTGTTGCAGGGGAGTCTTGATGTACAGGGATGGGAAGAGTCTCTCAATGAGAAATACTAAACAACAGAAGATGAATCAGCACCAGAGCACAAAGCCCTTAATGGACTATTTGAATATTATCTTCTATTTTGGTACTTAAAGGTATTCTCCTTTTTACTCTTTGTGAGGCCCTGTAAAGAGAAGGATGCATTTTGACCCTATCCTAGAGGTGTCCTGTGCACACTTTGGGCATGGCATTAGAGTAACTGAGGACATGGTTCTGCTGAGCTGCACTTGTTCCCTGTCCCTGCCTGGCCCCTCTCCCCCTTCACTGTTAATACTGCAAGGAATTTGGTTCTTCTGCTGTCAGATTTTTTTTTTCCAACCTGAAAAATGTTCTGCCATGTGTCTTTTGTTCTTTTTTCTGAAGCGGCTGTGAAGTTATAATTTACTGGCATATAGAGAAAAGTGGATTTTTTTCACTGCAATTCCATTTCCCCCATCCTTTGGGATTCTTGGGAAAACTTGATTAAAATGTCAGCCAGAAGAATGGCTGGTGTTCTTTAAAAGGACTGATTAAACCAGGATGACCCACAGCACTAACAGGAGAAGAAACCCTGTGGGTATCTGAGCATTTACTTTTTAGTTATTTGAGAAAAGCAAAAAAAAAAAAAAAAAAAAGTCAGAAAAAAAAAGAAAAAGCTTTGATGGGGAGGAAGGGTGATGATAAAATAGTTATTAGCAATGGTAATAATAAGCACCACTTAGTAAGTTCTGTCCTTGGCCCTGTACTGTGCCTTTGTCTGTATTATCTCTAACACTCACATTCCTGGAGGTAGGTAGGATTACCCCATTCTCCATAGAGAGTAATTCATGTGCCTGCTGTCAAACAGCCGGGGCCTGTCTCCTGGGGCCTGACGGTCACACTGAGGGAGAATCCTAAGACCTTTAATAGGAGATTGTCACTCCTAGGACGGGGCTGCCCATGCTTGGAGAACTAATTCCTTCTATCTGAATGTGAGCAGTAACTCCTTCCTGCTTCTCTAGGACCCAGCCTTTTGGCCCTGATCTTGTACCTGCTTTATTTCTTGCCAATTGGTTCCCATTTAAAATTCTTCCTTTGGAGGAAAGCAAATCACAAATACATGCATAGAATCATCTGGTTCAAAAGAAAAGGAAAAATGTGTTGACTTAATCATGCTATTTTAATTGTGTGTTTTCTGAGAATTGGATTCTACATGCTGAACAATCCAATGAGGGAACATTAAAGTGGGACAGAAACCTGTGGCCTGATGCTCCCCTGAGGTTATTTGGGGCCCCTACTATATCCTGTGGCTGCGCTGTGGAAGGGGGACCAGTGGAGGGACAGACTGTTGTCTAGTTGATTTTGGCCAGGCTTATCTAGAACCTGACCCCACTAGCTTCTCTGTTTCTTCTTCATTCAGAGCCCAGTCCAGTTAAGCCACATAGAATCTCGTCTCAGAATCCAGTGGCTAACTCTGCTTGTTGTTTTTAATGGCATGAAGCACCACATTGCGTTACTCTTTAATTATTTTATGATGATGGTCTTGTCTGCCTGATGATCACGAGCTTCATGTAAGTGTGAAGAAATCTGCCTTTATTGTACCTGCCTTCCCTCATTCCCCTGGCCGCCAGTCTTCCATCTCTGTACTGATCATAGTTCTAGGCATGTAGAAAGTGCTCAGGATCTACTACTGAATGGCCACTAAACATTTTTTCTTAGAGTGTCAGTTTCTGTAATAAAGCCTAGGTTCTGTAGAATGAAGAACTGCTCCGTTATCAGGGTTCAAGGCGGTGTGGGTCGCATGAAAGATAAAATGTCAGGGAAAGGAACGGTGACCTTATAGATACTTTTCAGCCCAATGTTGGGGAATTTCCTTAAAAGAGCACTCGCGCTATCCCTATACTGGTAGGGAGTGAATAGTGGTAATTATCGGCGCCTGTTCTTTGCTGTGGTTCATCTGGGGACTCCTTTCCAAAACAGACTACATATTGGCAACAGGGAGGAGAGTGTGTGTGACCTGAAAAATCACAAACTCAAAACTTTGTTTATAGAGGAGTGGGATAGGTCTGCCCCTCCATCTCAGATGAAATAGCATGTCATAGTTGGATATTCCTGTGGGTCCCCAGTCTCTGTGCTGAGGCAAGTGCAAACAGGGGCGAAACACCTTCTTTGCTCTAAGAGTCTCCAGGTCAGCTTTAGAGTTTTCTCTTTGTAGAGCAGAGGACCATGCTCGTTGTCTTCACCCAGGTTTGTGTAGGACCCCTGGACTATTCATGCAGCTAAAGAATCACATCTTCTAGCTGAGGACAGAGGTAATACAGGAAATATCTTGATTTTACTTTAGCCCACATTTAGAAGACACTTGGATCCTACAGTTTTCTCATCTCTATAAAAAATACAATCAAAGTGTTTTCTTCCCTGGAGGGAAGACATCACTAATTTGTGTGGACCCTAGAACATGCATTCTCTCTCTCTCTTTTTTTAGTCTTTTCACACATGCTTCCTACCTTCTTATCATACAGGAATCAAGAGACTATAGAAAAAAATCTCAGCTATCAGTCATTTTTTCCCTGTTTTTATCCTCCCATGTTTTTGTTTAAAAATCTACCCCAAAGGGAAGAATTGAACTAATTTTAAGCAGCTTTCTTAAATGCAAAAATATACACAAAGGAGCAAAGGGCAAGAATTTAAATTACGTGAGATGATGAGTTTTTTTCGGATAATACAGTTATTTGATAACATTGGCTTGTCCTGAAATTTCTCATTTGCAATTAGATGTATGCAGCTTTTTTTGTATTCAGGAGAAAATGTTACCAAATGGACTCGTGGGGTTTAAAAGATTTACATTAAAAATGAAACAAAAGGAAAGAAAACAAAACCCCAAACTAGTGGTGTTTAATTCACTAGGGATAGGGAACTGGAAATATGACCCTGGTTTCTTAAGCATCTTTGTGAAGATTCACAGAACAATGGTATTTCATTCAGGGTTGGCAGAAGCTTAGGTTAGTATCTAGTCCAAATACCTAGAGCTTGAGTCCTTTCTTTGGTCTGTGAGTGTGTGTGTGTGTGTGTGTGTGTGTGTATGTGTGTGTGTTTATGTGTTAGTTGCTCAGTTGTGTCTGACTCTTTGCAGGCCCGTGGACTGTAGCCCACCAGGCTCCTCTGTCTGTGGAATTCTCTAGGCAAGAATACTGGAGTGGGTTGCTGTTCCCTTTTCCAGGCCTTTCTTTGGTATCTCTACCAAAAAGTCACTAAGCCTCACTGGAATAACCCAGGGATGAGGAGCTCATTATCTCCTGAGGTGTTTCACTTTATCTATGAATGGATATATAGGAAGCTTTTTTTTTCCCCCCCTGTTCCAGGTACATGCTTGGAAAGTAAGTTCCCTAACCAGGGATTGAACCTGGGCCCTTGGCAGTAAAAGCACAGAGTTCTAACCACTGAACTACCAGAGAATTCCCATGTAGGAAGTTTTTTATGTTGAACAAAAATCCATTCAAACATATTTATTGAGTGTATACCATGTTCCCGGTGCTAGATATTGTTTATATTCTGAAGATATAGCAATGAACAGAAGAGACAGAGATCCCTGTACTCGTAAGCTTGCTTTCTGTGGAAGGGTGAGAGTGAATAAAAGCACAGAAAATGAAGAGCATGACAGGAGATAAGTAAGAAAGGAAGATAGTGCAAGAGTGGGCACTTGCAGTTTTAACTAGGGTGGTCGAGAAGGGAGTCACTGACAAGTGACTTTCAAGTGAAGTACTGAATAAGCCATGTGAGTATCTCTGGGGAAAGAACATTTCAGGCAATAGAAAGAGTAAGTGCCAAGGTCCTGAGGTAGAGGTGTGCTTGATGTGTTCATGGAGCAGCAACAAGACCAGTGTGGTTGGAGTGGGGAATACAAAGGGGACAGTGGTGGAATGTGAGGTTAGAAAGGGAATGGGAGCCAGGTCATGTGGGGCCTTGTGGGTCATTGTCAGGATACTGGATTTTACTCCAGATAAGATGGGGAGTCATTGGAGGGGGTTGAGCTAGAGACTAATATGATCTGACTTATGTTTTAGAAGATTTGTCTACAAAGAGACTGTACAGTGAAAGGGATGGACTTAGAGCAATTTGAAGGTTGTTGGCCATAGTTCAGACAGGAGATGATAGTGGATCATCTTTGGATGAAGGGAGATATGAAAGTGTTTGGGTCCTGGACATATTTTGAATAGTACTTCCACTTTTCACTGTTATGCACTGGAGAAGGAAATGGCAATCCACTCCACTGTTCTTGCCTGGAGAATCCCAGGGATGAGGGAGCCTGGTGGGCTGCCATCTCTGGGGTCACACAGAGTCGGACACGACTGAGGCGACTTAGCAGCAGCAGCAGCTCTTGAAGTTTGACCTGTTGATTAGCTCTATCCCTGGAGGTTTTTTTTTTTTTTTTTAAACACACATCATCCTTCTTCATATATTCAGACTAAAATAAAATAGGACAAATCTCTCCTTTGACATGCCACTTTGCTCCCCATGCTTCCCTGTGGCTCAGCTGGTAAAGAATCTGCCTGTAATGTGGGAGACCTGGTTTCGATCCCTGGGTTGGGAAGATCCCCTGGAGAAGGGAAAGGCCACTCACTCAGTATTCTGGCCTGGAGAATTCCATGGACTTGTCCTTGGGGTTGCAAAGAGTTGGACATGACTGAGTGACTTTCACGTTCACGCTTTCACTTTGCTCTCCATAGGCAAGCTTTCTAATATGTGGGATGTGTATCCTTCTGTTTGTGTGACTTCTTATAAATCAGGCATCGTTCTTTTGTAATAGATTTTTAATTTAAATAGTGGCATTGTGGTACAGATCACATTTTGTTTCTTCCTATATTTTAAAGATGTATCTGTGTTGCTGAATGTTCCAAGATTCTGCTGCTTCTGGCTGAATCGACTTCCTCAAATGAGACCATTGAACTGTGAAAAGACTATGTTAAATTAATAGCATGGTTTCTTGAGGTTTTTCCTCTCCATTCCAATCCTGCCCACCTCTTCCAACTATCCCCAAATAATATGGCTTCGAGGCTTCTTGTGGCCTAGCCACTCTTCTCTGAGCCTGCTATGACTTATCTCTGCTCACTGACCTGGGTTTCTGAGAGCAGCATCTATGCCTGGAGACTTCTTCCCATTTGCCAGATGTGGAAATGAAGTTTTGTAACTGAGAAATGGGTGTATGGACTTTGGCGCTAAGAAAATAGAAGCCACAAGATAAAGTGAGACCCAAGATTCCACATGTGTCCAGGGTAGACCCTTGCCTCAGTTTTCATAGGCACAGTAGAGTAATGGTTAAGAACTTAAGCTCTTGGACCTAATATATGTAGTTTTGCCTTCTAGGTCTCCTTCTTGCTGGTTACGTGAGTTTGTATCAATTGCTTAGCTATTCTGAGCTGCATTTTCCCCCATTATAAAATGGTGATATTCATAACACTAATTTCAAAATTATATTTTTAGTATTAGATGCTCTCTTACCTTTTAGCATAAAGCCTGGCACAGAGTGGGTCTTTGGTAAATATTGGCTATAATTTTAAGCTTGCTGCTGCTGCGTCGCTTCAATCGTGTCCGACTCTGTGCGACCCCATAGACGGCAGCCCACCAGGCTCTCCCATCCCTGGGATCTCCAGGCAAGAACATTGGAATGGGTTGCCATTTCCTTCTCCAATGCATAAAAGTGAAAAGTGAAAATGAAGTCGCTCAGTTGTGTCTGACTCTTCAAGACCCCATGGACTGCAGCCTACCAGACTCGTCCGTCCATGGGATTTTCCAGGCAAGAGTACTGGAGTGGGGTGCCATCGCCTTCTCCAAATTGTAAGCTTAAATTCATACAAACCCAGATTGTCACAAAAAATGAACCGTGGGTGTTTATTTACATTGCAAAAGATGATAAAATAGTTTTAATAGCAGTTTTTCTGGCAGACTTGCGATGTACTTTGTGTGTCTGCTCTCAGTCACTTCAGCCATGTCTGACTCTGTGAGACCCCATGGACTGAAACCTACCACCCTCACCCCCCCCTGCACCCCCACTGCGCCGCCACAAACACACACCACCAGGCTCCTCTGTCTATGGGATTCTCCAATCAAGAGTACTGGAGTGGGTTGCCATTTCCTTCTCCAGGAGATCTTTCCAACCCAGGGATTGAACCTGTGTTTCTTGTGCCTCCTGCGACTAGCACCACCTAGGAAGTCCTGCGCTGTGCTTTCAGTGACCCGAATTGGGTTATACATGGCTTTTCAGCGATACAGACTGTATAAAGATTGGTTTACTTGTATGATGACAGTGTGGGATATGCACTGTACGATAGTAAGAGCCACATTGAAAGCTTCCTGGCGAATACAGACATGATGATGTTATGGAGGGTTCTCTCTTTCTCTGTCTTTCTTACATTCTGTACAATTGTAGTCCTAGCAGTGGGGTATACTTTTTAAAAGATCTTGAGTATAACACTGCATTTTCAGAAGTGAGGTAGCCTATTTTTTTTCCAGTGAAAACCTATATTAATGAAAATATAGAAGAAGAGAACTTGAAAAGACTAAAATAATTTAGTGTCATTGATATCACAAGATTGAAAGACAACCCAGAGGTCATCAAATGTTCCCTTCTCTTTCCACAGATGATGACACTGAGGATTACAGAGGTGGGTGACTTGGTCAAACTCACCTAGCTTCTGAATGGCACAGCAGGGACTCAGTTTTATTGTCCAGTATTCTTTTTTCTACAAATGGTTCCTAGTAAGGGTTGGATTCATTTTGAGGGTTATTTTTGTCTTGAGAACTCAGGGAATGGAATTTGTACCTTTCCTTGATAATCTATTCCCAAAAGAAAATTTTTCCTTAAACACAGTCTAACTGTCTCTTGGAGTAATTTAAATATACAAACTCAGGCCTGCTGTGAAAGTATCATGGTACCATAAAATTTGAATATGGTCAAGAGAAAAAACTGGAGAAGACAATGGCACCCCACTCCAGTACTCTTGCCTGGAAAATCCCATGGACGGAGGAGCCTGGTGGGCTGCAGTCCATGGGATTGTGAAGAGTCAGACATGACTGAGCGACTTCACTTTCACTTTTCACTTTCATGCATTGGAGAAGGAAATGGCAACCCACTCCAGTGTTCTTGCCAGAGAATCCCAGGGACAGGGGAGCCTGGTGGGCTGCCGTCTATGGGGTCGCACAGAGTCGGACCTGACGAAGCGACTTAGCAGCAGCAACAGCAAGAGAAAAAACACATTTTAGGCTAGGCACATCTAGATGCTTTGTCCTCCTTTTGCCCTGACTCAGGCATCTCAAAGGCTCCTCCTTACTTTCTTTCCTCCTGTATTTAATGTCTCTCCCACCGCAATGTGAGCATCATGAGGACCAGGGTCTTTATGTGTTTCATTCTCAGTTGTATGAATAGTGCTTGGCACAAAATAAGTGCCAAGTGGATGTTTGCTGAGGGACTAGTATGTTTATTGAGTGCCTACTATGTGCCAGGCACTCTTCTTGGCACCCTGGATGCATAGCCTCCTTCAGTACCAAGAGTAGGGAAGAGGAGGGAGAAAACACATCTGACTCTGATAGAGAAGTGAGGTATAAATTCATCCTGCCTGTCCTTGGCAAGCTCAGAGGAAATATTTTGACCTAAGAACAAGCAGCTTCTTTCCCTGGCCCTCACATCACTGGGTCACTCCATGCCTTAGCACACTACCACAGGTCACACACGTGTCTGCTGGCACACACACTTGTGGGCCAGTTTGATGTGGCTTAAGTAGCACTTGAATTACCGTGTATCTCCCTAATGTTTGTTTCTCACACCCTTGCTTGGTACCTAAGATCCCCAATGTTGAATGATTCTCTGTGTTAAGGAATGTCTATAGTAGATCCATTTTAAATAATAAAAATTTTCTCTAGAGACACCAAGCATTAACCATAAGCAACACCAGAACCTTTACAAGAATTATTTTTTTAGGTTAGTCATTGAGAAGAGTCGAACTTATAGGAAATGAGCATAAGTAGTTACGTTCTATTGAGGGAAGAGAGAGAAGAGGAAGCTGGGCATGTTCTAGAACACTGCTACTCAAAGAGTAGTCTGGGGACTGCCCCTGGTCTATAATGTGATTAGTAGCCTGCAGGGCCACCAAGCACTCTTTTTAATTAAAATGATTTGGTTTTTGGTATTGCGACTTTTCTAATTGAAGGAAGCAGCATAATTCACATTTGTTCAAGTACCAACCTCTTTTTTTTTTTTTTTGCAATTTATTTTTTATTTTACTTTACAATACTGTATTGGTTTTGCCATACATTGACATGAATCCACCACGGGTGTACGTGAGTTCCCAATTCTGAACCCCTCTCCCACCTCTCTCCCCATACCATCTCTCTGGGTCATCCCAGTGCACCAGCCCCAAGTATCCTGTATCCTGTATTGAACCTAGACTGGCGATTCATTTCTTACATGATAGTATACATGTTTCAATGCCATTCTCCCAAATCAACCTCTTATTTTGTCATTGTCTGCTAACAAACAGCTGATGGACCATTTGTACAGGAGCACTGCTCTGGAAGCTTGGCTACTGTCTGGGTAGGTAGTCCTAGTGAAGCATTGTGGGAAAATCCCAGGGGGCTTGCAGGGGCAATGTGAAGACTCTGTTCCCTAGATGTGGGCATCAAAGATAGAGGAGATCAATTTTGCTTATTATGTCACGCTTTGCCTAGGGTCAGGTTTGACTAAGTTGTTTTGTTTTGTTTTTTTCCCCTTCAGCATCTTGGCAAATACATGCTAAGGGGGCACAACACCTTTAGTTTGTTGAGCATCAATGTGGTACAATGGAAAGAACAGTCAAACAGAAAAGAGCTCAAATCCATGGTTCTCCATATATCAGCTTGGTGATTGTGAACAAAATTCTTAACTTTTCCTGTTTCCCCCTTTATAAAGAGGAGCTACCATAGGAGTTTTATTGTAAGCATTAAGTGTAGAGCATCCCTAAAAGCAGAGTGTCAGGCATAAGAACACTCCTTTGAATAGATGAACTGATTGGTATTTCTCATACCCTATCGTATTTACTCCTCTCAACAACTCTGGGAGCTATCATAAGCCCATTTTATAGATGAGGAAATAGAAGGTTAAAACACAAAGCCTAAGAAAAGTTAAACAATTTACCTAAAGTTGAGACCAAAGCTAGAATGACTCATAGAGCTAAAGAATGGCTCTAAAGCAGCACCCACAATTTTCCTGTAGGTGTGCTTGTTTTATCTGATGCTAATCACTTGGCTGTGTAGGCAGTGACTTGAGAAAGGAAACTGATGTGAATCATTAAGCCTCCAAGTTATTGCCTCCACTTTACAGACTATGAAAATGACTTGGGTGAGGAAATTCTATCAAGCACTTTAATATGGAGAAAAAGAAAAATAAAAAAGGTGAGATCTCGCTCAGGAGTTTTGAAAAGGTCAATAGGATTAATATACCCTTTGAACATAGTTATTTTAGCTGAAATAAGGAAATGGCATGGGGGAAACTTCACAGACTACTCATGTAATAGAAATGTAGTGTATTTACCCTTTTTCTCTTCCTTTGTGGTGAATGTGGGATTACTTGAAGCAAACTGGTAGAATAAATGGTTATACCCAGAAGTTGTGCTCTGGAAATGGGTGGATTATCTGTAAATGTTATTTTATATTCTCAGATTCATCAAAAATCATAAACTCAAGTTACCTTGAGAAGAATGACAGATAATGGGCAACTAAAATTGATGGATTGGAAGCCTGAAGAAAATGTGTGCTCTTGGGGACATTTGCAATTGCCTCCTAAGTTCTTTATAATTTAAACAAACTACCTCTAACTCACTTTATAGGTCAAACTTCATTTTTAACCTCCTGTGAAATGAAAATTAACCTTGAAGTAAATTCACAGAATTTCCCAGGTAGAAATGAGAGTCCTAGCAGACATTAATATGTGTTCTCAGGAAAAAAGATTATGTAGTTAAAAGTTTTGAAGCTACTGGGTTCAGCAGAGATTCATAGATTTCTTTAGCGCAGGACTTCTCAGAGCCTCTAAGTTCTCATGTGGACCACAAGACACTTAGAGGGCTGCAAACAGCATAAACTTATTTGACTCTCCCTGCATCCCTCTATATATTTTTTCCCACAGAACACTTTTTAACATCTTGTGGGGTTAGTGTCCTCAGGAACATACTTTGAGAAATATTGATCTCCTGTGTGTGTGTGCTAAGTCGCTTCAGTCGTGTCTGACTCTTTGAGACCCTATGGACTGTAGCCTGCTGGGCTCCTCTGTCCATGGCTAGCACTCCTCCTTTCCTAGTTTCACAGTTATGTGCCTTATATTTAATGTCTTAGTTTTGTGTCTGTTTATGAGGTATGACTCTAAAGTAATACAATTTTAATTTTGTGATCATAAAAATATTGCTTGGAGATGCATGTTATCTTCACAATAGAACCCTTGGGTGTGTTTATTCTTAAATGTCTTGATGATGGTGCCTTCATTCAAAACAGCTTCAGAGTTTTTCTTTCGGTTATTGCTGTACTCACATTACCAGACCTGCTCACAAGAAATCAGCCTCAGGACTGCAGAGCAACAACTGACTGGTGTTCTTGTGGTAAGAAAGAGCACTGGATTAGGGCATCAACAAAATTTTGGTTCTTTTAGCCTCCACAGCACCACTAACAAGTTAAGAGACTTTATCTCTTAAACTCTTAGAGCCTAGTTTCTTCATCTGTAAATCTGGTCACTAAATAGCTCCTCTGTGGGGACCTTGTTTGGATTAAGTGAGATAATGCTTGTGGAGATCTTTTATAGGATCTCTATTAATTATGTAGGCTCTGGAAGTTGACTGCTTGAGTTAGCTTCACATGTCTACTGTTTGCTAGCTTTCTGGCCTTAGGAAAATTGTTTTACTCCATTTCTATCTTTTAGAATCATAAGAATCATAAGAATTTCTACCTAATAGGATTGTGTGGACTAATAGTTTATGTATAGTGCTTAAGCAAGTGCCTGAAACATAATAAATGTCCTATAAATACTATATGCTATTAATCTAACCTGTAAAGAATTAGGTGGGTTTGAAAGTACTTCCCTTTCAGGGGAGCTCTTGATTTTGTTAGGAGTGAATAGGTGGGAAAGCAAGGTAAAGAAAAGATAATTAAGAGGACAAGATTTGAGAATGATATCTGGGATAAAAAGCATATTGGCTAATCCTGGGTCAGAATGATCAAAGTTTGTGGATTAGTTATTTTCTGTGGTGTAATAATAGTGTCACAAGCTTAGCGTCTTAAAAGAACACACACTCATTATTTCACAGTTTATATGGGTCAGGAGTGTGGGCATGGCATACTTGGCTCCTCTGCAAGGTTGCAGACTATTAGCCAGGGCTGTGATTTCATCTGAAAGCTTGGGCGGGAAGGGTTTACGTCCAAGTTCATGGGGTGTTGGCAGCATTCAGTTCCTTCCAGAATGTTGACTTGGAGCTTCAATTTCTGCCTGGCTGTCAGTTGTAAGCCACCCTCAACTTCTTATAGTATAGACTTTTTCAACATGTTGACTTGCTCCTCAAAGCCAGCAAAAGAGACAGTGTCTACTAACCAGATGGGTTATAGCTCAGGTAATAGAAACATGGGCATGCACTTTTGTATATACTGCTGCTGCTGCTGCTGCTGCTGCTGCTTCTAAGTCGCTTCAGTCGTGTCCGACTCTGTGCGACCCCATAGACGGCAGCCCACCAGGCTCCGCCGCCCCTGGGATTCTGCTACCTTTACCTATTCTGTTGCTAGGAGTGAGTCACAAACCCTGCCCACACTTGAGGGGAGGGGATCACCCTAGGAACACAGAGGGGACGAGGTCATGGGGCACCCTAGAATTTGCCTGTTGTTGCAGATTGTTTCCAAAAATCAAGCCAAAGTTAAAAGGATGAGGATCACAGAAAGTACCCCTGAAACCCTTTTAAAACATGACATTTTGGGAACAAAAGCAGTGTGGCTGGAATATGTATAGTCTCCCAAGATGATCACTTTGAAAGGACAATAACTATTTCAATCATCAGAATTTACATTTGGTCATGCTGTTAGAAGCTGTTCGTGTTATTTCATACTCAGACTTCATCATTTCCAAAATGAAAAAGATTTTCCTTATAATCTGCATTTTTTTCATACACTTTAAATAACCCTTTGGCATTCTGCTTTGCATGGACTTTCCCCTAAAGATCTGCCTAGGCTAATACATAGGTTGACTGAGGTGCTTTTGTTATGTAGCAAATCTTAGATATGACTTCTCATTACCTACAGAGATCTGAAAAGATGAATCTCCCTTTATTGAAATTTCCTTGATTTTGTACATTTAAGACTCTGAATTTACCACTAAATTCAGAAAAAATAGTTGCTTTTGTTTGGTTGTATAGGCCTGTAGGAGTTTGTGTTCAATAGCTCCAAAGGTCTTTATTATAATTAATTACAATCACCAAGATTTTGTTATTGAACCTATGACACTGGAGAAACGTTGTGTAGATCTATGTAATGCTCACCTACATGGTAATCGCCTTACTGGAGAATGACACACACAGGCATCATAAAGAAACTGAGACTTGGTAAATACCTTTAGTGAAAACAATCCTAGGGCAAAAGGCCATCCTAACTTTCAGGTATAAGGAAGCTACAAAGTCAGCAAATCATAGGATATGAAAATCTCTTAATTTACTGTGATGAAGACAGATTTTAGGTTGTGCTTGAATAAGGGAATGTGAGATAACAGCCAACCACGTGACAAATGGAAGTGGACAGGAATGACTTGCTCAATTTCTGCTCTGCAGAAATCGCAGTGAGCCAATAATAAATGCATTTGGATGCTGCAATTGCTCCCTGGAAGAAAATCTGCTGTGAAGATTTTTCAAAACTCTGATCCATTTCCAGAATTTTACAGTCATGTTATTGATTCATTATTTTCTCTTCATTCGAAACATTATTTGTCAGTGACTTTGGTTTGTGGTTGAGTTCTACTGAGAATAAAATCAGCAAAAGGTTTCTACTTGAACTTCATTTTTCTTTGGGTGTTTTTGATAGAACCAATAGAACCTGGAATGTTTTTGTCATAGGCAAGCATAGGCTTGTACAGAGTAAAATCTGATATAGTCATCATTGAAACTTTGGGTCAAGGTAGAGCATGCTGGCTGTATAAGTAAATGAAGTTTCTTTTAAATATTATTATTTTGGCAAATTAATGCTCTTAGGCTCATACTTAAAAATCACATTCCTGGAATGAATCAGCTCAAGATCCCTAAAGAGAAAAACTAACCATATCTATGACAACATCACTGAACAAAAATGGATCTCATCCTCACTTTAGATTTTAGTCTAAGTTCTGCCCTATATATGACACTGGGGAGTTCACCTAACCCCAGACTTGGACATTATATCAATATTAAGGACTTTGAGATCTAGAATCTCATAAGACCTAGGGAGACAGAGGCACAGCAACTTTTTACAAAGAATGTCAAATTTCTAACTTCTGATCTTTTAGTATTTTCAAGGCATAGCTAAGGTCACTGTGCACTGATTCCTATGAGGAGGTGTGAGAAAGGAAGTACAGAGATGATAAAAGGATGACTATCAAGTCCCAGACTGTCAAAGGGCAAGTGTTATTGATCAGTGAAGCCACAGGTATTGACCATTTTCAAGTGCAAAGCATAACGCCAGATATTGCAGAGAGTACACAGAGGATTAAGACATAAAATGACTTAAAATGCTCTAAGATAGAGGAAAAATAAATATTGATAGGTAAATAAAATAAGTGAAGGCAAGTCAGGGTATAAGTCACAGAAACTGTCCAGACCAGGCATTACTGAGGTTTACATGGAATGATCCTGTCTAGTTTGGATGGAATGGGCCCATAAAAGTTTTCATTGAAAGATGACATTTGAAATGGACTTTAAATGATGGAGAGGATGTTGCCTGATAAAAAATGGAGGGACAGAAGCTTGAGGTGGAGGGAGATGCAAAAATCTACAGCTTGTAGAAGAGAAGATGTGGGCTTTGGGGATAAAATTAAATTAAAATTAAACCATCCATTTGGTTGGAGAATGGGCAGTTGTGTTGAAAGAGCAGGCAATGGGCTCATGACTTTATCAATAGCAAAAGTATGAAAGCCTAGACGGGTTATGTGATTGGGCATTCTGGCTCAGGCAGCATACCGGCCTTCTGAGACAGACTTATTTTTATCTTTGTGCCAGTAGAATGCATTCTAAGGATACAACTGTCATTCCAAACAACATCGTATCTTTTGCACTGACCTAGTGTAGTTATTGGAGAAGGCAATGGCACCCCACTCCAGTACTCTTGCCTGGAGAATCCCATGGATGGAGGAGCCTGGTAGGCTGCAGTCCATGGGGTCGCGAAGAGTCAGACACCACTGAGCGACTTCCCTTTCACTTTTTACTTTCATGCATTGGAGAAGGAAATGGCAACCCACTCCAGTGTTCTTGCCTGGAGAATCCCATGGATGGAGGAGTCTGGTAGGCTGCAGTCCATGGGGTCGCGAAGAGTCAGACACCACTGAGCGACTTCCCTTTCACTTTTTACTTTCATGCATTGGAGAAGGAAATGGCAACCCACTCCAGTGTTCTTGCCTGGAGAATCCCAGGGGCGGGGGAGCCTGGTGGGCTGACGTCTATGGGGTTGCACAGAGTCAGACACAACTGAAGCGACTTAGCAGCAGCAGTGTAGTTATACAACTTTTATCTGTGTAATATGATGCTTTCTAATAGCACTAGAGAAATAGCTAACATCTTCATTATTCAGCAACATCAAGCACCATACAACATTCATTTTGTCAGGACATAAGAAACTCTTCCAGGCTTCTGTGTGGAGAAAACCACTCTTTCTTTAGTGTATCCTCTTGAACATGAAAATGGTCTGGCGCTTGTAGGGACTATTTCTAAACTTGGCTAAAAAAATGTTGTACCTATTTTATTTTTTATCACCTGGTTGCTATCACATTGACATTGCTTTTGGGTATAACTGTTCTTTAAATATTTGTCTTGACTTCTTTGGTGCACCTACATTTAAAAAATTCTATTTATTTATTTTTTCGTGTTACTGAATTCCATGCTAGCTGCCTGCATTGTCAAAGGGCCACGTAAAGGTATGTAAGGGATGAGTTGCTCTTGTGCAGTTTGCCTTGTCTTTGTCAACTGCAGGCAAACTCTCATAAATTATGTAAACTTCTGTCCTGGAGTGAGCCCAGTAGTGCCTCAAGTATTCATAAAGTAGTCTCTCGAAGCTTCCCTGAAGGAATCACAGTCTCATGGTAGTGAGTGAAGTGAAGAGGCAGCAGCAGTTGTAAGGCTGAAATAAACACTGGGTCAAAGTCCTGAACAGAAATGTGGGCATTTCCATGATCTATATCCGTTGGTGTCTAACATCAAAGTACTTTTATAAATGAAAGAAACTAATCAGTGAGGGAGCAGAGCCAAAGTAACAACAGCAGCAACTTTAGCAGCAAAAAAACATTTTCTAGGCACACACGCCTACATGATCAAAATCTAAGTTTCAATGTGCAATGCATTGTAATTTCTCCTGCCCACTTCGTTCCATTCCATTCCCTTTCCAAGGAGATACCAATCTAAAGGTCTCTGGAGGCCCGTTGTCTTTCTTTTTAGCTTAGTAGAGAGCTGGTTCTGTAGCCCTGAGTCACTCATAGGAAGAACAGGGCTGTGCTCTGGAGTCTCCCTATCATTTCTGGAAGACGGAACTCCCTGCAGTGAGCTATTCCCTCTATGTAAGTAAGGGCTTCGTTGATAGCTTAGTTGGTAAAGAATCTGCCTGTAATGCAGGAGACCCCAGTTCGATTCTAGGTCAGAAGATCTGCTGGAGAAGGGACAGGCTATCCACTCCAGTATCCTTGGGCTTCCCTGGTGGCTCAGCTGGTAAAGAATCTGCCTGCAATGTGGGAGACTTGGGTTCGATCCCTGGGTTGGGATGATCCCCTGGAGTAGGGAAAGGCTACTCACTCCAGTATTCTAACCTGGAGAATTCTATGGATTGTATGGTCCATGGGGTCACAAAGAGTCAGGCAGACTGAACGACTTTCACTTTCAGTGTAAGTATGTGGATCCCTCTGGACTGATTTGCTTACTGTGTGTATCCAGTCTCATCCAGTCAGTAGGGTAACGAGTGCTTGGTGATCTTATGCATGCTGCTTTTTCTCTACTTATCAGTCATCTTCCTACAAATCCTATTTTATATTTACTTTGCATGGTGCTGGGGATGTGTGCTGATGACCACATATCCTTCACTGCCCCCAAACTAAGAGACACATTTGAACTGGTGGGAGATGGTATTTTGAAAAAGCTTAGCAGATGTCTCTGGCTCTTGCCTCCCCATACCCAGTGATGAGAAGCCTTGTTGTAGAGCTATAGAACACTGTTCTGGCCTGAGAATGTACAAATGATGTGGAGTGGGAAAACTGTGGTGTCCAGGTGTCGGGGGCGGGGGGCATCAATGTTCATAAACAAACTGGGGTTTTGGAAAAAAGTTCTCCATTTTCTCCTCCCACTTTAAGTGCTTCAGGAAGTTACCTTGAAAATATGTATGTCAACCCTGCACTACTGACAAGTGGGCTAGATAGTGCTTGTTGTGGGAGGCCTGTCCTGTGCATTGTAGGATGTTTAATACCATCCCTAGCCTCTATTCATCAGATACCAGTTGCCCACACCCCTGCCTCTGAGTTGTGACAATCAAAACTGTCTCTAGACATTGCCAGATGTTCCCTGGGGACCAAAATCATCCTTAGTTTAGAATCACTGCTTTAGATGAAACGTAAACATTAATGCTTTCCTGTGTACATGTCATACTAATTGTTTTGTGAAAGGGTCAAAACATTCTACTCTGAACACAATAATGTTAAACATTTAACAGTGTTCCTGCTTAGTTTTGATATATGTGGATATTACATTTTCATATATAGATGTTCAACATATTTTTACAGTGGCCATTAAAATGCTGTAGACTACTACTCAGTATAGCAGTAAATATAACTACTCCTCCCATCCTTTCTTTGATCTATAGGGTCACCAGGGAGAATACTATTAGAAGGACTTACTAGGTAATGAAAAATGAAGGTTCTACTAGATATTGATTAAAGAGCAATGCCTTAACAGTAAGTCCCATGGTTAATGCTATAACTTAATAATAAATAAGCATCAATAAAATGTATTAATAAGTCATAGGAGTTTCTGAGGTTTAATGTTTACAATAGAGTTCACAGTGAGCCCTTTTCAGAAATGAAATACAAAAAAGTTTATATGGTGTCATTCTAGCCACATTTGCAATCTAGTGTCAGCTTGCCCCACCACCTGTCCTGTTCTTGGCTATCTTTCTTCCTCTCAGTGTGTTCTAGGAAATGAAAAATACCTGAACCTAAACAAAACATAGGAAGGAAAGGGAAGCAACTGGGAAAATAATAATCACACCACACATTCCAGAGCTTTTGGCTTCTCTGGTCTTTTGAATAATCCCTCCTATAGTGCTTCTCTTCTAGCAGAACAATTGCCTGCTGATCAGGGGAAGGTGTTTGCCAGGCTTAGGAGAAGCCCAGAATCACTCAGAGAGAATGCAATGTCCTTTATATCCAAGAAACAAACAGTAGTTAGCCTCGCAGCATTTAATATCCACAGCAAGGCGGAGGTTACAAGAGAAAACTGAGAAAATACTGTAGGACTTGCCTGTGAAACCTCAATTACCAAAGCTGTTTGGCTTATAGAAAAAGGAGCTAATTGTTTTTGAGCAGAGTTATTTTTCTTTTTTTCATTGTTCCTTCTTCATTGTCTTTTATTTGCACTCATTCTTTTTGTTGCCCCTTTGTTCTATGAAAGATGTACATGCATGTGTGTTCACATACACAAAGCATATACACACAGAAATACCCACACAATGACATTTCCATTGGACCTGCATTTCATTTTCTGAAAGCTACGGAAATGAAAGGGAGACTCGCCTTTGCACAAGTTCTCTTAGCTTTAAGTATCTCTTTGCCTACATTTTGCTTACTTTTGATATCTCTGTTGCAAAAGAGAGCAGGAAGTTGAAAATATATTTCAAAGTAATTTTTAAAGGGCTTTCTACAAAAAGCCTTTGACAAAATTCAGTACCCATGATTAAAACTCTTCAAAAAATGGGCATAGAAGGAACCTACCTCAACATAGTAAAGGCCATATATGATACACCTACAACAAACATTATTCTCAATGGTAAAAAACTGAAAGCATTCCCCCTAAGATCAGGAACAAGACAAAGGTGTCCACTTTCATCAATATTATTCAACATAGTTCTGGAAGTCCTGGCTACAGCAGTCAGAGAAGAAAAGAAATAAAAGGAATCCAGATCAGAAAAGAAGAAGTGAAGCTATCACTGTTTGCAGATGACCTGATACTGGACATAGAAAACCCTAAAGATAGTATCAGAAAATTACTAGAGCTAATCAGTGAATTTAGCAAAGTTGCAGGATACAAAATCAATACACAGAAATCAGTTGCATTTCTATATACTAACAATGAAAAATTAGAAAGGGAAATCATTGCAACAAAAACAATTAAATATCTAGGAATAAACTTACATAAGGAGACAAAAGAACTGTGCACAGAAAATTATAAGACACTAATGAAAGAAATCAAAGATGACATAAACAGATAGAGAGATAGTCCATGTTCCTGGGGAGGAAGAATTAATATTGTGAAAATGACCATACTACCAAATGCAATCTACAGCTTCAGTGTGATTCCTATCAAATTACCAATGGCATTTCTCACAGAACTAGAAGAAAAAATTTCACAATTCATATGGAAACACAAAAGACCCTGAATAGCCAAAGCATCTTGAGAAAGAAGAATGGAGCTGGAGGAATCAATCTTCCTGACTTCAGGTTATCTACAAAGCTACAGTAAACAAGACAGTATGGTACTGGCACAAAAACAGAATTATAGACCAATGGAACAAGACAGAAAGCCCAGAAATAAACCCATGCACCTATGGGTACCTTATTTTTGATAAAGGAGGCAAGCATATACAATGGGGCAAAGACAGCCTCTTCGATAAATGGTGCTGGGAAAACTGGACAACTACATGTAAAAGAATGAAATTAGAATACTTCCTAACACCATACACAAAGATGAACTCAAAATGGATGAAAGACCTAAATGTAATACCAGAAACTATAAAACTCTTAGAGGAAAACAGGCAGAACACTCAATGACATAAATCAAAGCAAGATCTTTTATGACCCACCTACTAGAGTAATGGAAATAAAAACAAAAGTAAACAAGTGGGAGCTGATTAAACTTAAAAGTTTTTGCACAGCCAAGGAAACTATAAGCAAGGTGAAAAGACAACTCTCAGAATGGGAGAAAATAATAGCAAATGAAACAACTGACAAAGGATTAATTTCCTAAATATATAAGCAGCTCATACAACTCAATACCAGAAAAACAAACAACCCAATCAAAAAGTGAGCAAAGACTTAAACAGACATTTCTCCAAAGAAGACATACAGATGGCTAACAAACACATGGTAAGATGCTCAGCATCACTCATTATTAGAGAAATGCAAATCAAAACTACAATGAGCTATCCCCTCACACTGGTCAGATGGTTGTCATCAAAAAGTCTACAAACAATAAAGGCTGGAGAGGGTGTTGAGAAAAGAGAATGCTCTTGCACTGTTGGTGGGAATGTAAATTTATAGAGCCACTATGGAAGATGGTATGGAGATTCCTTAAAAAACTAGGAATAAAACCACTGTATGACCCAGCAATCCCACTCCTAGGTGCATACCCTGAGGAAACCAAAATTGAAAAAGACACAAGTATCCCACTGTTCATTGTGGCACTATTTACAATAGCTAGAACATAGAAGCAACCTAGATGTCCACTGACAGATGAATGGGTAAAAAATTGTGGTACATACACACAATGGAATATTACTCAGCCATAAAAGGAATGCCTCTGAGTCAGTTCTAACAAAGAACCTAGAACCTGTCATGCAAAGTGAAGTAAGTCAGAAAGAGAAAGATAAATATTGTTTTCTAATGCATATATACAGAATCGAGAAAAATGGTACTGAAGAATTTATGTACAAGGCAGCAATGGAGAAACAAACATAGGGAATAGACTTAGAGACATGGGGAGAGGGGAGAAGAGAGTGAAATGTATTAAAGAGAAGACAGAAAGGCAGAGAGAGACAGATACCTGTGTATATTCCTACCACCCAAGGTGGCCATCAGTAGTCTTCTGAACAACGTTATATAAAACCCCATACAATCTTTTGCAGTTGTTACCTTGTAAGGTCCACAAATGAGGAAGAAGGCCAGGCTGCATTTATCTTTGTTCTCTTTTTATTCCTAGCAGAGCTAGCACAGTAAATGTTTGCTGAATGTTAATGATTTTAGCTTTATTTTGAAGTTACTCAAAATATGTTGGTGAATGAAGAGAACTGGCCAGCAGGAAGTGAAAATCTGTGGGATCATAGAAGCTGCAAGCAATCATTCTGGCTGAAGTTTCTCATGTTACAGATGAGGGACATAAAGCTCAGAATGCTTTAGGAACTTGCCTAAGGCCTGTCAGTGGCAGAAACAGGAGACAACCCTGTTGTATACTTTCATAATTAATCTTTCATAATCTAAAATCCTTTTGATTGAGGTTGCTCAATCAAAGTCCCACAATATTTATTTATTTAAAAGTCAATCTTTTCACCACGAACAAAGTGAAAAAACAACCTACTGAATGGGAGAAAATATTTGCAAATGATGCGATCAGCAAGGGATTAATTTCCAAAATATACAGATAGCTCATACAGCTCGGTATCAAAAAAACAAACAGCCCAATCAGAAAATGAGCAGAAGACCTAAATAGACATTTCTCAAAAGAAGACATATAGATGGCTAACAGGTGCATGAAAAGATACTCAACATCACTCATCAGTTCAGTTCAGTCACTCAGTTGTATCTGACTTTTTGTGACCCCATGAATCGCAGCATGCCAGGCCTCCCTGTCCATCACCAACTCCCAGAGTTCACTCAAACTCATGTCCATCGAGTCGGTAATGCCATCCAACCATCTCATCCTCTGTTGTCCCCTTCTCCTCCTGCCCCCAATCCCTCTGAGCATCAGAGTCTTTTCCAATGAGTCAACTCTTTACATGAGGTGGCCAAAGTATTGGAGATTCAGCTTTAGCATCAGTCCTTCCAATGAACACTCAGGACTGATCTCCTTTAGAATGGACTGGTTGGGTCTCCTTGCAGTCCAAGGGACTCTCAAGAGTCTTCTCCAACACCACAGTTCAAAAGCATCAATTCTTTGGTGCTCAGCTTTCTTCACAGTCCAACTGTCACATCCATACATGACCACTGGAAAAACTATAGCCTTGACTAGATGGACCTTTGTTGGCAAAGTAATGTCTTTTGCTTTTGAATGTGCTCTCTAGGTTGGTCATAACTTTCCTTCCAAGGAGTAAGCGTCTTTTAATTTTGTGGCTGCAGTCACCATCTGTGGTGATTTTGGAGCCCCTCCAAATAAAGTCTGACACTGTTTCCACTGTTTCCCCATCTATTTCCCATGACGTGATGGGACCAGATGCCATGATCTCAGTTTTCTGAATGTTGAGCTTTAAACCAAATTCTTCACTCCACTCAGTATTAAAGAAATGCAAATTAAAACCACAGTGAGGTCTCACCTTACACCTCAGAACTGGTGATCATCAGAAAGTCTATGAATAATAAATGCTGGGGAGGGTGTGAAGAAAAGGAAACCCCTCTCTTAAACTGTTGGTGGGAATGCAAATTGGTGTAGCCACTGTGGCAAACATTATGGAGGTACCTTTAGTTCAGTTCAGTTCAGTCACTCAGTCATGTCCGAAATTTGCTATCCCATGAATCACAGCACGCCAGGCCTCCCTGTCCATCACCAGCTCTCGGAGTTCACTCAAACTCATGTCCATTGATCGGTGATGCCATCCAGCCATCTCATCCTCTTCTCCTCCTGCCCCCAATCCCTCCCAGCATCAAGGTCTTTTCCAGTGAGTCAACTCTTCACATGAGGTGGCCAAAGTATTGGAGTTTCATCTTCAGCATCAGTTCTTCCAATGAACAGGACTTATCTCCTTTAGGATAGACTGGTTGGATCTCCTTGCAGTCCCTTATAAAACTAAAAATAAAGTTACTGTATGATCCAGCAAAATCTACTTCTGGGCGTATATCTGGAGGAAACTCATTTGAAAAGATACATGCATCCCAATGTTCCCTGCAGCACTTACAAGAGCCAAGACGTGGAAGCAACCTAAATGTTCATCAAAAGATGAATGGATGAAGATATGATGTGTGTGTATTTACACACACACACACACGTACTGGAATGTTAGCCATAAAAAAGAATGAAATAATACCATTTGCAGCAATATGAATGAACCTGGATATTATCATACTAAATGAAGTAATAAGTCAGATAGAGAAAGACAGATATCATTTGTTATCACTTAAATCTAAAAAAAATGCAGAATCTAAAAAAAATGATAAAAATTAACTTACAAAATAGAAACAGACTCACAGATTAAAGAATCAATATTTTGTTACTAGGAGGGAAGGGTATAGGGGGAGGGATAGATTGGGAGTTTGGGATTGACATGTAGACACTTCTATATTTAAAATATTAATAGGTAACCAACAAAGATCAACTGAATAGCACAGGGAATTCTGCTAAATATTCTGTAATAACCTAAAAGGGAAAAAAATTTGAAAAGAGAATAAATTTGTATATGTGTATAACTGAATCGCTTTGCTGTACACCTGAAACTAGTACAACATTGTTAATCAACTATACTCCAACATGAAATTACAATTAAAAATAAAGTGAAATCACATCTGATTAAATTAAAAAAGAAAGCAGCCTAAGTGTCCATCAATGGATGAATGGATAAAGATGATATGTTTGTGTGTGTATGTGTGTAAGACACACAATGGAATGTTCTGTTCCGTTCTGTTCGGTCGCTCAGTCGTGTCTGACTCTTTGCNTGTGATGCTGGGAGGGATTGGGGGCAGGAGGAAAAGGGGATGACAGAGGATGAGATTGCTGGATGGCATCACCGACTCGATGGACGTGAGTTTGAGTGAATTCCTGGAGTTGGTGATGGACAGGGAGGCCTGGCGTACTGCAATTCATGGGGTTGCAAAGAGTCGGACATGACTGAGTGACCAAACTGACTGACTGAATTGAAGTTTTCAACTCCTATGGGTAAATACCAAGAATCACAATAGCTGGGTCATATGATAAGAGTTGGTCTTCCCTGGTGGCTCAGATGGTAAAGAATCTTCCTTCTATGTGGGAGACCTGAGTTTGATCCCTGAGTTGGAGAGATACCTGGAGAAGGGAATGGCTACCCACTCCAATATTCTGGCCTGGAGAATTCCATGGACAGAGGAGCCTGACAGGCTCATCTGAGCATATTTATATTTTTTATTTTAACAAACTTTTAATTTTAGAATATTTTTGGATTTACAGACAATTTGCAAAGATATGTAGTATTCCGCCATATTCTTTACCTAGTTTTCTTCTGTGAGTTTTTTTTTTTTTTTTTTGGTAACTATGCTTAATTTTGTAAGAAACTGCTGAACTGTCTTCCAAAGTGAATATACTATTTTACATTCCCACTAGCAATGAATGAGAGCTCTTGTTTCTCCCCATTTGTACCAGCATTTGGTGGTGTCAGTGTTCTGGATGTTGGCCATTAGCTAACAGGTGTGTAGTGGTATCTTGGGCTTTCCAGGTGATGCCATGGTGAAGAATCTGCCTGCCAATGCAGGAGATTCAAGAGATGTGGGTTTGATCCCAGGGTCGGGAAGATCCCCTGGAGTAGGATATTGCAACCCACTCCAGTATTCTTGCCTGGAAGATTCCATGGACAGAGGACCCTGGAGGGCTACAGTCTATGGGGTCACAAGGTGTCAGACATGACTGAGCTATGGAGAACAGTGGTATCTCCTTATTGTTTTAGTTTGCCTTTCCTGCATGAGAAATAGTGTGGAACATCTTTTCATATAATCTGTATATCTTCTTTGATGAGGTGCTTGTTCAGATCTTTCTCCTGTTCTTAAACCAGGATGTTTGTTTTCTTACTGTTGAGTTTTAAGAGTCCTTTATATTTTGGAGAGCAGTCCTTTATTAGATGTAATAAATAAATATTTTGTAAACATTTTTTCTTGCTCTGTGACTTGTCCTCTCATTTCTCTCTCTCTTGATCATTTGTGCTTTTTACCTAAGTTTAGATATAAAAATGGACAAACTGGGGTGGAAAAATACATATAAACCCTATCCTAAACATGATAATGAAATTCTTCCTTTACACAGTACACCTGGACATGACTGTGCTCCATAAGACCTTACATGAGTTGATCCTGACAGTTTCTCTGTCTCATACGCACTGCTCCCGCTCTCTCCCACTCTATTGCAATTCCTGGTCTTCTGGATGTCTGTTAGAACACTGGGCTAACTCATTTCTAGGGCCTCTACTTATACTTCCCGTAGGACTCCTCTTGATCTCATTCTCTTCATACCATCTTTTGCAAAGTAGAAATTTTACTTTTAATGAAGCCCAGCCCATCAATTATTTCCTTCATGAATTGGGCCTTTGGTGCTATATCTAAAAGGCCTCTCCATACCCATAGTCATCTAGCTTTTTCTTTATAAGATCTTAATTACATCACTTTCCTGTCTTCTCTTCATTTCCTTATCTTAAAAATGGTGGTAGTACTGCATAACATTGTAAGGTTAACTGAGATAACATATTTGAAATTTCCTGTCAGGACCTTCTATACAGTAGATACTCAATAAATGTTAATGCTGCTGCCTTTTGTCTCTTCCACTATCCTCTTCTTAGTCAATATAAAAAAGGTTGCTGAATTGAACTGTAAGCCTTCATTGCATTATAGTAATAGAACTTCAAGTTAACAGTGTGAGCTCCTGGTATACGTAGCACAGGCTACAGAGACCAGGACAGAAGGCAACTGCTTGAAATAGTGTCAGTGTGTTGTCTGTGCAGGCAGTCTCCAGGCTCTAGAGGACTCATCGCCTGCTTAACGAAATGTGTTTAACTCTAGCCAAGCTTGCAGCTGCCTCGACGACCTCTGAGAATTGTGTCACACCATGCAATGGCTGCTTTGTCGCAGATAAGGCCAGAGGCAGCAGGCAGAGCTCAGGCCAGTGCTGTGTCCCTACCTGACCCACTTAAGCCTCCCCCAAGGACTTCTGGGGTACTGGGGTGAGAAGAGAGGGGCTAAGGAGAAATCCAGTATCAGGAGAATGGCCTAAAATACGTTAATATGTGGTGCCATCAGTATGGGTTTGTTCAGATACCTACAGCTTTTCAGGTACTTGGGGAAGTAAGATTTTTTGTAGCCATGGCCATTTACCTGTGTGAAATGGAGAAAAGGAAACCAAGGAATGTAGACTTTTTACTTATTATTATTCTTGCATCTTGACTTCTCCTCCAGTGGAATATTATCACTGTCACACTGGAGTGGGGAACCAGCCTGGCCTGAGGGGCCACATGAATAATGATTAAGGACAAGGCCTTAGAGCCAGGGCATCCTCAAAACTTGCTTCTCATGTGATTTTGAGTCACCAAATCTCTATGTGCCTCAGTTTTCTCATGTGTAGGATGGGCCTAATTACCTCATAAGGCTCTTTTAGGATTGCATGAGTTAATATATATAAGAGCCTTAGAACAGTGCCAAAGGTAGTTTCCATGTAAGTTTGTTAAGTGAATATTCATATATGTATAGAGCTGAAAAACCACTTTCCTTCTTTCCTCACCAGGCTCCACAGTGTATTTATTATGCTCATGGTAGGTGTGTGCATGCATGCTCAGTTGTGTCTGACTCTTTGTGACCCCATGGACTGTAGCCCGCCAGGCTTCTCTGTTCATGGGATTTCTCAGGAAAGAATACTGGAATGGGTTGCCATTTCCTCCTCCAGGGCATCTTGCTGACCCAGGTATTGAACTCACATCTGCTGTGTTTCCTGCATTGGCAGGTGGATTCTTTACCACTGCGTCACCATCACCTGGGAAGCCCCCATGGTAGGTGAGGAGCTTCCAAACCCTTTAGCATTTACCACAGTTTGGTTCAGACCCATTTGGTTGTTAAATGTACTTAGTAAGTAAGTAAGTGTTAGTCTCTCAGTTGTGCCCAACTCTCTGCGACCCCATGGACTGCAGTTCACCAGGCTCCTCTGTCCATGAGATTTTCCAGACAATAATACTGGAGTGGGTTGCCATTTCCTCCTCCAGGGGATCTTCCCAACCCAGGGATTGAACCCAGGTCTCCTGCACTGCAGGCAGATTCTTTACTGACTAAACTGAAGCCATATCTCAAGAAAGGTGTTGTGGGGATGGGGTAGAAATTTGAGAGAGTGTTTACCACAAAGAAAGAGTCTAGCTTATCTAGGAAGACAGATTTCCGGGGTTTAGAGAGGAGTAGATTCTAGGTACAGGATGGTGGCTGGGAACCAAATGTATCCTGCCTGCCTATTGTGGCAGTGTATCCTTGCCTTGGGAAGAAACAAACTGTGTCTGAAACCAGACACATCACCCATTAATGGAGCAAAATGTAGAGCAAGAGAGAGCCTTCCTTTATTTCAGAGGACTGTGGAGCGCTCACAGGGCATTGATGACCCAGGGACTGGTTTCTGGGATGACCACAGGAGATATGGATCTCAGCGTGGTTAGAGGAAGAAGATTGTGTTGAACAATTCATGCCCTTTGGGCCAAGTCAGGTGCTATAGACAGCCAGGATGACTTCCTGTCACTGGCTAGGTTCTCTGGAAGTAGATGCTGGGGTGGAGTTTGCTATGCAGGATATTTATTAGGAATCAGCGCCTGCGGAGGGAGGCAGCAGGAAATAGGATTGGGCAGATAGAGAAGTTAAACTGACGGAGGCCAGACAAAGCCTCGGTCAGTCCCGTTGGGAGTTCTGCTTTGCACGTGGTTCATCAGAGTTGTCTTGAGTGGGCTGAAGTGGTTGAGCCTTTACATCCCTTCTTAATCTGCCACCAGGCTTTCCTGGTGGCTCAGACAGTAAAAAATCTGCATGCAAGGCGGGAGACCTGAGTTTGATTCCTGGGTAGGAAAAATCCCCTGGAGAAGGAAATGGCAACCCACTCCAGTATTCTTGCCTGGAAAATCTCATGGACAGAGGAGCCTGGTAGGCTATACTCCATGTGGTTGCAAAGAGTCAGACATGACTGAGTGACTAACACTAACTCCACCAGCTGCTGGGTGTAGGCTGCATTGGGAGGGGTGTGCCCTTGAGTGACATGGCTCTTTGCAGCTGAGGCCAAACCCTGATGGCAGGGACAAACCCTCCCCTGAAAGGGACACTCCATGTCCACCAGAATTCATACAGGTGGTGGAGAAGGGGATTCTCAGAGATCTTAGAGGAGGAATGGGAGCTCTGCCAGGAACTGGTGTTCCTGTATTAGCAAGTATGGCTTTAAAGCTGATGAAATATGTCCAGTTAATATTAATATGACCTTGTTCATACCCATGACCTGGTGAGATCTGGGACATTCAAGTTACATATGTTGATTGTACACTTTTATAATAAAAATAATTGAAATAATGAAAAAATAATGTAAAATTCCATTACTCTCTCTAGTCACATGTTCCTTCTGGTCTTTCTCAAACATGTCTGTAAATGTTATAGAGTTCAGTTTTATCTTGTTTTTATGCTAATTTGAAGACTTAGATTGAAAAGTCTAAACACTATGTGGGAAAAATGGTCTAGATGGTAATGAAAGAGGTGTAACCTGAACAGTGTGGGAGAGGAGGTGTGGTGTATATCACTGCTCCGCTCAGGCATCAGGTAAAGAATTGGCCTGAAGGAATAAATACTCCTACAGCTCTGACTACGAACTCCAACCACCTTTTCAGAAAAATTAATCTTTATGATTAAGTGGTGGTGTTCATATCAAGAGCAATGTTCTTGAAGTCTTATAGCAGCCTGTTTCTTCTGAGTCATCAGTACAGTTTCCCTGAGCTTGTTAGGTTTTGCATGTTGGCCTCATAACAGGCAGCTGCATTTTGGGTGGATTATTTTCATTTAAAAAAATAGCTGCTCACACTGCATTAAATTTTTATAGCTACTGTGTTCATTGATCAGATCACTCGGTTAGCAGTTACTATTCCAGCTGTATATTTTAATTACACTTGAACAATCAGCCTTTCTTTAGTCCTTGAGTAATTTGCTGAGTTTAATTTGTCCTTTTGTCTAATTCCAACTTAAATTATTTCATTAGTGTTGGCAGTCCTCTATTACACACCCTTCCTGGTCTTTTTCAATCAATTTCTTGCCGTTTTAATTATGCAGAACAGTCAATAAAAGTTGATGCCAACAAAAGAACTATCAAGGCAAATGATTATGAAGAATATGTATGTACAAGATATATTTTATTAATGACTATCCATAGCATTTATGCCAAAACATTAGCTAATTAATTTATACCATACCCCATAAGAATGGTCAGCAATTTAATTTTTTGTTTAGTTAATGACAAACTGTGGCACAGAGAAACTATATAAACTATTGAAAGCTGCACAACAAGTGTGAGGAAAATGATTAGGTATTTCTGGATCATGGAGGCATTGAAATAAATGATTAATTTGAAGATAGTAATAGCTAGTAAAAATAGTAATAATTAGTAATAATAGTAATTAGACTTGGATCAAAACATTGACTTCTGATAACCGTTTATTTTCATATCTATTAGAGACTATAGACAGAGAAGGCAATGGCACCCCACTCCAGTACTCTTGCCTGGAAAATCCCATGGACAGAGGAGCCTGGAAGGCTGCAGTCCATGGGGCTGCTAAGAGTCGGACATGACTGAGTGACTTCACTTTCACTTTTCACTTTCCTGCATTGGAAAAGGAAATGGCAACCCACTCCAGTGTTCTTGCCTGGAGAATCCCAGGGATGGGGGAGCCTGGTGGGCTGCCATCTATGGGGTCGCACAGAGTCGGACACGGCTGAAGCGACTTAGCAGCAGCAGCAGCAGCAGCAGCAGCAGCAGCAGCAGAGACTATAGAAGGAAGGGACCTAAGCTTCAAGTTCAGAGGTTTTAAATTGTCTGACTAGGGCTATGTCTGACTCATAGGCCTGTCTTTTGGATCTACACTATTATGTGTTTTTTAAATTTGTATTTGAATGCCTTTAAAAGGAATATGAACTCTCCAGTTTCCTACTTCTGCCTTGTAGTCTTGTATTTGGTCTGCTTTACACATTTCAGTTCCTATCCTGATCCTCTGGGGCTTCCTTGGTTGCTCAGATGGTAAAGAACTCTCCTACAATGCAGGGGACTCAGGTTTAATCCCTATGTTGGGAAGCAAGAAAAGTATTTCATTATCTTTTTGGATTATGGAAATAAAGACTTAAAGCTATAATATAGATCCATGGAGGACATAATAAGTTTCCTAACACTTAGAAAGTGTGTTATTTTGGTATGGCATAGAAATATTAGCTATGAGCAAAAAGTTGCTGTTCTAGTCTCAGCTATGTCAGTATCTAGAGACTATTTGACTCCATGGGCTTTGGTTTCCTCAGAGTATTGTGTTAGATAAGCTCTAAATTCCCCATTAGCCCTAGGATCCTACAATTCTTTCATGAACTCCAATAAAAGAATATACAGCAGTAGAAAGATAAGCCATTAGAGTAAAATTCTATTCTTCTAGGCAATTGGTTGTCTTCTGGAAGCATTTTGAAATTAAAATTTGACATCCTCATCCATCTTTTTAGTTGGAGAGGAAATTTGGAAATATAACCTCTAGGGACATAAGTGAAAATTGCTCAGTTGTGTCCAACTCTTTGTGACCCATGAACAGCAGCCTGCCAGGCTCCTCTGTCCATGGAATTCTACAAGCAAGAATAAAGGAGTGGGTTTCCATTCCTTTCTCCAGGGGATCTTCCTAACCCAGGGATCGAACCCAGGGACTCCTGCATTGCAGGCAGATTCTTTACCATCTGAGCCATTTAGGGAGGTAGTTATTAGTAAGTACACCCATAAACCCATAAAATATCTCTAGACAAAACTAAATGGATAATTCAGAGATCTTGAAAGTCTCTAATTGCTTTGAGAAGGGTGTTGCCAAGCCACTGACTGCATGTCAGCTAGACTATGATCTCCTTGAGAACAAGGGCTCTCTTTCTTTCATCCTTGTTTTCTGTGTGCTTATTATGTTGTCTGATAAATAGTAAGTGTTCAACAGATGTGGACTAAGTTTCAGTATTCAGAGGAGGACTGCGGAGTCCTTGTGTTGGGAGGAAGCTTAGAAATCGAGTCCAACCTCTCTTCCCAATGCAGAAATCCTCTCTATGATATCCTATGAGGTTGCTTAGTAGGCTGCACTAGCTCACCCAGTCATTCATTCCATGAACATGTTGTGTTGTTTGGATCACAACAAACTGTGGAAAATTCTTCAACAGATGGGAATATCAGAATACCTTACCTGTCTCCTGAGAAACTTGTATGAATGTCAAGAAGCAACAGTTAGAACTGGACATGGAGCAACAGATTGGTTTAAAATTGGGAAAGGAGTATGTCCAGGCTATATATTGTCACCCTGATTATTTAACTTCTGTGCAGAGTACATCATATGAAATGCCAGGCTAGATGAATCACAAGCTGGAATCAAGATTGCTAGGAGAAATATCAACAACCTCAGATATGCAGATGATACCAATGGCAGAAAGTGAAGAAGAACTAAAGAGCCTCTTGATGAAGGAGAGTGAAAAACCTGGCTTAAAACTCAACATTCAAAAAACTAAGATCATGGCATCTAGTCCCATCACTTGTTGGCAAATAGATGAGGAAAAAGTGTAAACAGGGGCAGATTTTATTTTCTTTGCTCCAAAATCACTGTGGATGGTGATTGCAGCCACAACATTAAAAGATGCTTGTTTCCTGGAAGAAAAGAGATGACAAACCTAGATAGTGTACTAAAAAGTAGAGACATCACTTTGTCGACAAAGTTTTGTGTAGTCAAAGCTATGGTTTTTCCAGTAGTCATGTACAGATGTGAGAGTTGGACCACAAAGAAGGCTGAGCACCAAAGAATTGATGCTTTTGAATTGTGGTGTTGGAGAAGACTCTTGAGAGTCCCTTGGACTGCAAGGAGATCAAACAATCAATCCTATAGAAAATCAGTCCTGAATATTCATTGGAAGGACTGATGCTGAAGCTGAAGCTCCAGTACTTTGGCCACCAGATGTGAAAAGCAGGCTCATTGGAAAAGACCCTGATGCTGGGAAAGATTGAGGGCAGGAGGAAAGAGGATGGGATGGTTGAATGACATCACCGACTCAATGGACATGAGTTTGCGCAAACCCCAGGAGAGAGTGAAGGACAGGGAACCCTGGTGTGCTCCTGTCCGTGGACTTGCAAAGAGTCAGATATAACTTAGTGACTGAAAAACAATCTATTGAGTGTCTCTATGTATAGGAATGATTCTAGAATACAGTAGTGAATCAAAGAGGTATAGGCCCTATACTGGGAAGCCTGCCATTTCAACTGGAGCATGATTAGTGATGGGTATACACTATGTGTGAAAGCTTTCCACTCTTCCAATGACCAACTCTCAGTTCTAACAGACTTCTTCTCTGATGATACCAGCATCGGATCCCCCTGGGACTTTCCCTATGTGTCCCAGCACATTGTTCTAGGACCTCCAGTGTTCCTGAGGTTGTGTGCACTGATGCCGTCTGTCACCCAGCCTTTACCTTGAGCTCAGTTTTAGCTACCATTTAACAATCCTAAACCACCAGCATGTGGAAACTTACCAATGCCAGTGGCCACATTCACCTTCAGAACAACCGGGCTTATGCTTGGTCCTAGGGGTAGGGGCAGGAGAATATATTCTAGTCTACTCATACCTTTCCTGGTTGGGCAGAAAAAAACAGTAATGGCAGTCATATTGGGGAACACTGCCTTATAGCTCAGCTTCCTGGAGAGTTTTCTCTCTTGACAGAGGCCATTCAACCCTTTCTCCAAAGTCTCAGGGAATACCTGGTTGAAAACTTGGTAATATCTTTTTAGAGTTGCTATTAAGGAAAATCTGAAATGATAATGGATAGGGAACAATGTGGCTGAGGGGTGGGCAGGGCCTGAACACAGAATCATGAAACATGTCCAGTTCCAGAAACACACTTTCAAAGTTTTCAGCCGCCACTTGCATCCTCCACAACTGATTGTTCAATCAAATCTAGCTCTTTAGCATGGTATCCTGGCTCTCCATGGTTTGCTCATAAGTACCTTTCTACCTTCACCTCCTACAAGTTGCTCTATAGCCTTTGCTTTGGTTAAACAGAACCTTCCACTATTTACTTAATCATCGTCATATTCTCTCCCTCCTATTCTTTGCTTAGGCTTTTCTCTCAGTTTGGAATCCTTTGCCTTTACTTAAAAGATCTTTCCTTCCCTCCTCTCTCTGCATTTCCAAAGCCTATCCATCATTTAAAGCCCATCTATGAAGCATTCTGTAATTCATAATGGTTTTCTGTTTCCTATGGCTTCCTTCCCAGCTGTAAGTCCTCTGTCCCTATTCTGAGCTTCTACAGAGCCTGATCTCTGTTTCTCTTTCTGAGAGTAACAGCTTTCAGATAGAATATAATTGTCATAGTCATTAAATGGTAATTATACCAGCTTAAACTCCTTGGAAACGGGGCCCTTGTTTGATATCTTTAAATTTTCTACAGGGCAGGTTGAGTGCTTTGCACTTAACAAATACTAAATACATTGAATAAATTACTCTAAGGAAAAGGCCAAACAAATATAAATATCTAAACATGACTGTGTAAGATGAAGTCGCTGTATGGACCAGTTTCAACCCAGGCTTTAAAAATAAAAGATACTTGTCTGCAATTTCAAAAATACTTGAAAAAAGCAATTTTAATCTTTAAACAAGCAATCGATCAAAAATACAAAGAGCAAGGCAAAGAGCAAGCACAAAACTAAAAAAAGATTTACCTTTACAATGTACAGCATAAATTCTTAGAATCATCTTTTTCCATCATCCTCTTAAAAAATGTCTTAAAGGCTTTCACCTCCACACCCTAATTAAAAAAGAACACAGGAGAACATACTATGGTGTTGGTACCTGAGAGCCTCTTTCTGAACTGGGCCTTTGGAGCAGACAACCTCAAGTCAAGGCAGTGTACCCCAGGACAGTTTGTGAAACTGAGTCTTGCTGCTGGTTGGCAGCCATCAGCTCTCAAGCTACAAGTGAAAAATTGAAGAGCCAGTCTCCAGAGCCATTTATTACCTGTGATGACAGGCTTCCCCATCCCCTTGTGTGAGGTGACAGTAAGCATTTTTCAGCTTGTGCTTTCAGAATGTAACTAGTGTAGTATTTTTTATTCCAGTGCTGCTTGGCTTGCTTCATTTGCTTTTATGACAGTGCTTGGGTACGATTAAATGACAATTTAATGTGTATAATAACTCATTTAAAGTTTTAGCGAGGGCTTGAATGAAGGTGATGGGGTTTGAGCACATATTCAAGAAAACGGTACAATTTAAACTAAGCTAGGGGCAACTTAGAACCATTACTTATTTTGGCAGAAGAACAGCTCCATTTTCTACATTTTTTCCCTTCTCCTTAGTGTTCTCTTTCTCACTCTCTGTTTTTAT
The DNA here is from genome assembly GCA_006408695.1 of Aepyceros melampus. Classification (NCBI taxonomy): domain Eukaryota; kingdom Metazoa; phylum Chordata; class Mammalia; order Artiodactyla; family Bovidae; genus Aepyceros; species Aepyceros melampus. The sequence continues at coordinate 53,194 of SJXQ01002335.1, forward strand.
ATGTAGTTTCTACTTTTTGATTGTATAGGGGACGATGCTGGGGAATCTGGGCTTAACATCATCATTCTGTGTACTTTAGTTTTTTCCTGGGATTCATAAGCTATTTGAAGAATATGTTGTCACTAAAACTCCTCTTAGCCCAAGGCTTTATGAACCAGGAAGAGTATGGGGTGGTGGATGTAAGAGTTCATAAGGTTTGGAACATGGGCAAAGGCTCCAGAATCTTTTTCTCTTCCTGTCAGAACATAAGGAGAGTGTAACTTGTCATCTGTTTGCCTCATACATGCCTCCTGAGGATGGTCAGATGATGTTTGATGACTTTGCTACCATTGAACGAGCAGTTGGTGGAGAAGAGAGGTGAACAGGAGTTGGGTTCATCATCCTCTGCAGGAGCTTCTGGCTGAACCCAGGGGCTTGGCTGATGGGAGCAGGCACCAGGACTCCAGATAGGATGACTGATGCCTGCTTCAGCTAACCACTCTGGTTGTGGCCTAGGAGGAGTGGGGAGCAAAGAGAATCCTGACCCAATACATTTTTCCAGCTTTAAATATTCCCTGCAACTGGAATGCCAAAAAACATCTGAACAGATTGGAGCATAGATCTTTTTCCAAGGCCATAGCTTTTGCGTCTTAAGCTCTTACCAGTCTGCTGATGACCTGGTGTCTGTACTAAGTTTGGTAAGAACGTGGCGACCTCCAAGAGGCTGGGGACCACCAAATTGCCTAAGGAGGGATGAGCCGGCCCAGATCAGAAATGGAGCAGGTCAAAACTCTCATCCTGTTCCTGAGGTTGTTCTTTTAAAAATTTATGATAAACCTCCACACGGTTTTCCATAATGACTATAACGACTTGTATTTGCATCAGCAGAACATAAGGATTTCCTTTGCTCTACAGCCTTTCCAGCACTCATTATCTCAAGTAGTTGTGATAAAAGTCTTTCTAACTGGTAAGAGTTGATGTCTCATTGTGGTTTTGATTTGCATTTCCATGGTGATTAGGGATGTTAAGTTCCTTTTCTTGTTGTAATTCACTGATTCAGTAGTGTTCGACTCTGTGACCCCCATGGACTGCAGCACGCCAGGCTTCCTTGTCCCAGAGCTTGCTCAAACTCATGTCCATTGAGTCGGTGATGCCATCCAACCATCCCATCCTCTGTCATCCCCTTCTCTTCCTGCCTTCAATCTTTCCCAGCACTAGGGTCTTTTCTAATGAGTCGGCTCTTAGCATCAAGTGGCCAAAGTATTGGAGCTTCAGCTTCAGCATCAGTCCTTCCAATGATATTCAGGACTGACTTCCTTTAGGATTGATTGGTTTGATTTCCTTGCAGTCCCAGGGACTCTCAAGAGTCTTATCCAACACCACAGTTTAAAGGCATCTGTTCTTTGGTGCTCAGCCTTCTTTATGGTCCAACTCTCACATCTGTACACGACTGCTAGAAAAACCATAGCTTTGACTATATGGACCTTTGTTGGCAAAGTAATGTCTCTGCTTCTTAATAAGCTGTCTAGGTTTGTCATAGCTTTTCTTCCAAGAAGCAAGCATCTTTTAATTTCATGAGTGCAGTCACCATCTGTAGTGATTTTGGAACCAAGAAAATGAAGTCTGTCACTGTTTCCACTGTACCTTTTCATGTACCTGTTGGCAATTTGGATGTGTTTGGGAAAATTCTATTCAGGTCTTTTGCCCACTTTAAAACTGCATTATTTGTGGGTATTTTTGCACTTGAATTGTATAAGTTCTCTATATATTTTGGATAGTTATCCTTTGTCAAATGTATAGACTGTATATTTTCTCCCATTCCATATTTGCCTTTACATTTTGTTTTTTGTTGTTTTTTTTTTTTTTTTTTTCCTTTGCTGTTGGAAGCTTTTTAGTTTGATGTTAATCATTATAGATTAAAGTTGTGTTTTAACTCTTAAGTTAGTCCTGGGAAAAATAGTTTTTTATTTTTTCCTTTCATAACTGTCTATTGGCTCTAGACCAATTAATAACTACAATTGAATGATTTTAACTTTATTAACAGTCTATATTTACTGCTGATCAGAATATTCTTGCAGAAGGTGGAGGAAGTCAGGTTTCAGTGGCTTATTTCCTTCCTCTTTTGGAGGTGATGAGTATGAGTGCCAGTGTCTTGACACAGCAGACCTTGAAGGGTGCTGCTGAGAGAGCTCTGGAGGGGAGCAAAAACAGCAAGGGAGGCTGAGAGTCTCCTTTAGGCAGAAGCCTTTCAGAGCCAAGTGGAAATGAGTGTCTTAATTACATATGCTCTTTTCATGTTTGTTTGTTTCCTACATGAGAAGGCAATTAATTTTCACAAAGCACAGCAACCATATTTTGGAGTGTCAAGTTTTAAAGTCATTTTGTTTGCATCTCAATGGCCATTTTCAAAATAGAGGCGAAGAGGGGTGGTTTGCACATTCCAAGAATAGCAGGGTAGCCAGAACATCAGTAGGGATGCCACTTTATAGGGCAATCAGAAGGAGAAGCTGAAATCACAACCTCTCATTTATCCACTAGTAATAATGCCGAGTGAATTACAGGGTGCTTTTCTGGCAGCAGTGTTTGTTTCTATAGAACAGGACTAGGTTTAAAAATGCATGTTGGGTTAGCACCTGATTTCCCCCTGACTGAGGGATGAACACTTCTTTTGTGCTCACTGGCTAATTGTGTGTATGTGTGTGTGTGTGTATGTATGTGCACACACACACACTCACACATGTTGTCAGGGCGGGGATGGGTGGGAGAGGCTGATGCAGGAGCACTGTAGGAAATAGGTAGGGACATACATGTGCTCCCAGTCCCATGGCTTTTCTTTCTGTGTCTTTTCCTTGGTCCCAAATCTGAGCAGTAGGTGTTAGGAGAGAGAAATGGGCTCATGGTGGAAGAAAGATGAAAAAGACAAAGGACGACAAGGGAGCTGTCCGCTCTTTGTCTTTATCACCAGGGGCCTAACACTTGAGTCTGAATGCTAAATTTCAATACTTAAAAAAAAAATTCAACTTCATTTTAATTTCTGTCTTAGAGGACTTAGCTGAACGCTGAACGTTTGATCTAATCAAGATTATGCTCAGCACTGCTTTCAGTCTTTGCTGAGAGCTCTGTTGAGTTATTTATTAACTCAATGGCTTAAACAGAATTAAGAGGGCAGCCACAAATCTAAGAGAGAGAGTCTAGACCCAGGCAGGCAAGGGGAAGAGAGTGGGCCTGTTTTATCCAGGGGCTAGAAGGCCCTGGTCAGTATGACAGTGACCTCTAGACTGAGGGATGTTTTGATGAGAAGTATGAGGATCACTGTTATCAGCGTAGAATGGACAAATAATTCGAATTTTAGCAGTAGCATGAAAGCTCTTCCTCATTAGGAAGAACTTGGCACTTGGGGGCATGTGCTCCCTTCGGAACAGTGGAGGCCTCTGAAAAAGAGTGTTCCCCTCATTACTTGCCCCCATAGCAAAACGTTACCTGCTTACACATGGCTGCATCTCAGGCCTAACCCCGCCTTTCCTGAGGTGTGTGACCCAGGAAGCCTGGGCCAGGTAGCCTTAGACTTGAAACCGGCAAGAGGACGTCCAGTTATTGGCATGTGAGGAGATCTCTGATTCCTATCAAGATAGTAGTACTTAAGGTGATTTTTCGAGTCTTATTTTCTTGATAATTCTTTTCTGAGCCTGTTACTTCTAACTAGAGGTGGTCATATCTGTGTACCATTCTCTTCCCTTTCCATTTCTGATAACACTGTACTGTGCTGTGCTTACTTGCTCAGTCATGTCCGACTCTGCACGACCCTATGGACTGTAGCCCACCAGGCCCCTCTGTCCATGGGATTCTCCAGGCAAGAATACCGGAGTGGGTTGCCATGACCTCCTCCAGAGGATCTTTCTGACCTAGGGATCAAACCTGCGTCTCTTACTTCTCCTATATTGGTGGATGAGTTCTTTACCCCTGGTGCTACCTTCTGATAATATCTTCCTTTAATTTCAATGGTGAAGGGACAAATAGCAAATGTTCCCTTCTCTGTAACAGTCTGTGGCTCTGTCACTCCCAGTATCTCTGTGAAACTGCAGCTATAGTGGCTTGTCTGGGGTGAGATGTGATAACTGGATGTGATAGCTTCTGAATCCTCCAGTCACGTGCTCTGGCCCATGTAAGTATTTGGTTATAGCAGTTAAAATCTCAACATATCCTTGTGTCCTGTGTCCCTAGAAACAGGAGCTGAAGTCCTAGATGTTTATACATTAGTCTGTGGCACCAAACATGTTCCAGAGTGGAGGGATGTACAAATGTCTGTTCAGTTGTGTCCAGCTCTTTGTGATCCCATGGACTATAGCTTGCCAGGTTCCTCCTTCCATGGAATTCTCCAGGCAAGAATACTGAAGTGGGTTGCCATTTCCTACACCAGGGAATCTTCCTGACCCAGAGATCAAACTCACATCTCGATCTGTGTCTCCTGCATTGACAGGTGGATTCTTTAGCACTGAGACACCTGGGAAGCCAGAGTGGAGGGATGCCCAGGGTTAAATCACAGCAAGTCTATCATGCTTTACTCTGAGCAAATCAACCCCTCTTCCAGCAAAGTAGGCTGGGTTGTTGTTTTTATTTTTAGAATGAAATGACAGATTTACAAACCAGTCCCTAAGCTTCCTAAGTTCCCCCAACAAGCTCTTGACCAGGTATAGGTGAGAAGACAATGGGTGAAGGATGGCAGAGGGCTGTTGTCTTCTGTGTTTAAGGACAGAGCCATGGGGAAGAATATGGGCTGACAGTCTGTGCTTCAAGACAGTCAGTCTTGAGGAAGGGATGCTTTCAAAAAGAAATTACAAGAAGGCACTGTTTGCCAAACTCTTCACCATCTGCACAAAGATCCCATAGATGCTGTAATCCTTATACATCCAGATGCTATGAGTCCTATTGCACATTGCAAAGCCAGCACAGGGGCTGAATGAAAATCTAATGGCAATCCATTTGGTCAAGTTATTCCATTAGTATTAAAATCTGACACTCCTGGATCAGGAAGGATCGTGATTGCGTTTTGGGAACTTATTGGAAGCAGGGAAAACAGAGGTAGGACGGCGGATTTTGCTTTATTTCTCCCCTTTCTTTTGTATGCTGCTCTCATGGTTGTCTGCTAAAGGTAGGGAAGATGATTACAAAGAAAAGCAGCAAATTTCAGGGAATTGATACACTCTTATGAAAAGAAAAGCAATATAAAATGTCCCCCAAATGTAAATGCAAAGTGCAGAATTTGTCTTTGGGCTGTCTTCAAGAAACGGACTTAAATCCAATTGCTATGGCTACATGGGACTCATCTGATCAGCAAGGCTTCTGTTCCACAGAGGCTAAAACTGTTTTGTTTTCAAAGGGGAAAACATATCTGTGTTTGCCCTCCTTTGCTTTGTAAAATTGAATTGCAGCGAACTCATGAATAATAGAAAGAACACTAAGGACTGTGAAATTAACACTGTCATGAAACAGAATTTCTAAAAGGGGAAGCTTTATTGGAGGAAGACACACTTCACCCTCCTTCAGACAGGGTTTTGGAAACTGGGACGTCTTAGCACTGGAGGGTGAAATAAGAATTCCACTTTGGCTCCTACTTTTAGGAAGGTGACAGTTTTCAAATGCTTTCAGTTCAGTTTACTTCAGTTGCTCAGTTGTGTCTGACTCCTTGCGACCCCACGGCTGCAGCACGCCAGGCCTCCCTGTATGTCACCACCTCACGGAGTTCACTCAAACTCATGTCCATTGAGTTGGTAATGCCATCCAATCATCTAATCCTCTGTCATCCCCTTTTCCTCCTGCCCTCAATCTTTCCCAGCATCAGGGTCTTTTCAAATGAGTCAGCTCTTTGCATCAGGTGGTCAAAGTATTGGAGTTTCAGCTTCAACATCAGTCCTACCAATGAACACCCAGGACTGATCTCCTTTAGGATGGACTGGTTGGATCTCCTTGCAGTCCAAGGGACTCTCAAGAGTCATCTCCAACACCACAGTTCAAAAGCGTCAATTCTTCGGTGCTCAGCTTTCTTTATAGTCCATCTCTCACATCCATATATGGCCACTGGAAAAACATAGCCTTGACTAGACGGAATTTTGTTGGCAAAGTAATGTCTCTGCTTTTTAATATGCTATCTAGGTTGGTCATAACTTTTCTTCCAAGGAGTAAGCGTCTTTTAATTTCATGGCTGCAGTCACCATTTGCAGTGATTTTGGAGCCCGAAAAAATAGTCTGACACTGTTTCCACTGTTTCTCCATCTATTTGCCATGAAGCGATGGGACCAGATGCCATGATTTTCGTTTTCTGAATGTTGAGCTTTAAGCCAACTTTTTCACTCTCCTCTTTCACTTTCAACAAGAGGCTCTTTAGTTCTTCACTTTCTGCCATAAGGGTGGTGTCATCTGTGTATCTGAGGTTATTGATATTTCTCCCAGCAATCTTGATTCCAGCTTGTGCTTCATCTAGCCCAGCATTTCTCATGATATACTCTGCATATAAGTTAAATAAGCAGGCTGACAATATATAGCCTTGACATTCTCCTTTTCCTATTTGGAACCAGTCTGTTCCATGTCCAGTTCTATTGTTTCCTGACCTGCATACAGATTTCTCAAGAGGAAGGTCAGGTGGTCTGGTATTCCCATCTCTTTCAGAATTTTCCACAGTTTATTGTGATCCACATAGTCAAAGGCTTTGGCATAGTCAATAATTGAATGTTGAGCTTCAAGCCAACTTTTCCACTCTCCTCTTTCACTTTCAACAAGAGGCTCTTTAGTTCTTCACTTTCTGCCATAAGGGTGGTGTCATCTGTGTATCTGAGGTTATTGATATTTCTCCCAGCAATCTTGATTCCAGCTTGTGCTTCATCTAGCCCAGCATTTCTATGATATACTCTGCATATAAGTTAAATAAGCAGGCTGACAATATATAGCCTTGACATTCTCCTTTTCCTATTTGGAACCAGTCTGTTCCATGTCCAGTTCTATTGTTTCCTGACCTGCATACAGATTTCTCAAGAGGAAGGTCAGGTGGTCTGGTATTCCCATCTCTTTCAGAATTTTCCACAGTTTATTGTGATCCACATAGTCAAAGGCTTTGGCATAGTCAATAAATCAGAAATAGATGTTTTTCTGGAACTCTCTTCCTTTTTTTTTTTTTTCTCTCTTCCTTTTTTGATGATCCAGCGGATGTTGGCAATTTGATCTCTGGTTCCTCTACCTTTGCTAAAGCCAGCCTGAACATCTGGGAGTTCATGGTTCATGTTTGTTGAAGGCTGGCTTGGAGAATTTTGAGCATTACTTTGCTAGCCTGTGAGATGAGTGCAATTGTGCAGTAGTTTGAGCATTCTTTGGCATTGCCTTTCTTTGGGATTGGAATGAAACCTGACCTTTTCCAGTCCTGTGGCTACTACTGAGTTTTCCAAATTTGCTGGCATATTGAGTGCACCACTTTAATAGCATCATCTTTAAGGGTTTGAAATAGCTCAGCTGGAATTCCATCACTTCTACTAGCTTTGTTCGTAGCAATGCTTCCTAAGGCCCACTTGATTTCATATTCCAGGATGTCTGGCTCTGGGTAAGTGATCACACCATCATGATTATCTGGATCATGAAGATCCTTTTTGTACAGTTCTTCTGTGTATTCTTGCCACCTCTTCTTAATATCTTCTGCTTCTGTTAGGTCTATACCATTTCTGTCCTTTATTGAACCCATCTTTGCATGAAATGTTCCCTTGGTATCTCTAATTTTCTTGAAGAAATCTCTAGTCTTTCCCATCCTATTGTTTTCCTCTACTTCTTTGCACTGATCACTGAGGTAGGCTTTCTTATCTCTCCTTGCTATTCTTTGGAACTCTGCATTCAAATGGGTATATGTTTCCTTTTCTCCTTTGCTTTTTGCTTCTCTCTTTTCACAGCTATTTGTAAGGCCTCCTCAGACAGCCAGTTTGCTTTTTTGCTTTTTTTTTTTTGGGAATGGTATCAAGACACACAGTAAGTGTCTTGATCCCTGTCTCTTGTACAATGTCATGTACCTCCATCCATAGTTCATCAGTCACTCTGTCTAGCAGATCTAGCCCCTTAAATCTATTTCTCACTTCTACTGTATAATCATTAGGGATTTGATTTAGGTCATACCTGAATGGTATGGTGATTTTCCCTACTTTGTCAATTTAAGTCTGAATTTGGCAATTAGGAGTTCATGATCTGAGCCACAGTTAGCTCCTAGTCTTGTTTTTGCTGACTATAGAGAGCTTCTCCAACTTTGGCTGCAAAGAATATAATCAGTCTAATTTCTGTGTTGACCATCTGGTGATGTCCATGGGTAGAGTCTTTTCTTGTGTTGTTGGAAGAGGGTGTTTGCTATGACCAGTGCATCCTCTTGGCAGAACCCTATTAGCCATTGCCCTGCTTCGTTTTTTGGGTATTAATTCTAGAAAGTCTTGTAGGTCTTCATAGAACTGTTCTACTTCAGCTTCTTCAGCATTACTGGTCGGGACATAGACTTGGAGTACCATGATATTGAATGGTTTGCCTTGGAAATGAACAGAGATCATTCTGTCATTCTTGAGGTTGTATCCAAATACTGCATTTCAGACTCTTTTGTTGACTATGATGGCTACTCACATTCTTCTAAGGGATTCTTGCCCACAGTAGTAGATATAATGGTCATCTAAGTTAAATTCACCCATTCCAGTCCATTTTAGTTCACCAATTCCTAAAATGTCGACTTTCACTCTTGGCATCTCCTGTTTGATCACTTCCAATTTGCCTTGATTCATGGACCTAACATTCCAGGTTCCTATGCAATATTGCTCTTTACAGCTCCGGACCTTGTTTCAATCACCAGTCACATCCACAACTCCGTGTTGTTTTTGCTTTGGCTCCGTCTCTTCATTCTTTCTGGAGTTATTTCTCCACTGATCTCCATAGCATCCTGTAAAATCCTTTAGATCAGGTAGATATTTCTTAATTTACAAAGATCTTGTATAACGCAGTGAAGCTATGAGTCATGCCCTGTAGGGCCACTCAAGACGGTTGCGTTGTAGTGGAGAGTTTTGACAAAACATGGTCCACTGAAGAAGGGAATGGCAAACCACTCTAGTATTCTTGCCTTGAGAACCCAACAGACAGTAAGAAAAGACAAAAGGATATGACACTGAAAGATGAGCCCCCAGGTTGGAAGGTGTCCATAAAGCTACTGGGAAAGAGCAGAGGGCAGTTACTAGTAGGTCCAGAAAGAATGAAGCAGCTGGGCCAAAGTGGAAGCAAGGGTCAGTTGTAAATGAGGCTCAGTTCTGGTGGTGAAAGTAAAATCTGATGCTATAAAGAACAATGTGGCATAGGAAGCTGGACTGTTAGGTCTATGAATCAAGAGAAACTGGATGTGGTCAAGCAGGAGAGGACAAGAGTGAATATCAACATTTTACAAATCAGTGAACTAAAATTTTGATATTGACCACCCAGTGATGTCCATGTGTAGAGTCTTGTGTGGTTAGAAGAGGGTGTTTGCTATGACCAGTGCATTCTCTTGGCAAAACTCTGTTAGCCTTTGCCCTGCTTCGTTTTGTACTCCAAGGCCAAATTAGCCTGATACTCCAGGTATCTCTTGACTTCCTGCTTTTGCTTTCCAGTCCCTATTATGAAAAGGATGTCTTTTTTGGGTGTTAGTTCTAGAAGGTCTTGTAGGTCTTCACAGACCATTTAACTTCATCTTCTTCAGAATTACTGGTCAGGGCATAGCCTTGGATTACTGTGATATTGAATGGTTTGCCTTGGAGATGAACAGAGATCATTCTGTCGTTTTTGAGATTGTATCCAAGTACTGCATTTCCGTCTCTTTTGTTGACTATGATGGCCGCTCCATTTCTTCTAAGAGATTCTTGCCCACAGTAGTAGATATAATGGTCATCTGAGTTAAATTCACCCATTGCAGTCCATTTTCAGTTCAGTCAATCACTCAGTCATGTCCGACTCCTTGCGACCCCATGAATTGCAACGCGGCAGGTCTCCCTGTCCATCATCAACTCCCGGAGTTCACTCAAACTCATGTCCATCGAGTTGGTGATGCCATCCAGCAATTTCATCCTCTGTCGTCCCCTTCTCCTCCTGGCCCCAATCCCTCCCAGCAGCAGAGTCTTTCCCAGTGAGTCAACTCTTTGCATCAGGTGGCCAAAGAACTGGAGTTTCAGCTCCAGCATCAGTCCTTCCAAAGAACACCCAGGACTGATTCCTTTAGAATGGACTGGTTGGATCTCCTTGCAGTCCAAGGGACTCTCAAAAATCTTCTCCAACACCACAGTTTAAGAGCATTAATTCTCCAGTGCTCAGCTTTCTTCACAGTCCAGCTCTCACATCCATACATGACTACTGGAAAAACCATAGCCTTGACTAGATGGACCTTTGCTGGCAAAGTAATGTCTCTGTTTTTGAATATGCTATCTAGGTTGGTCATAACTTTCCTTCCAAGGAGTAAGTGTCTTTTAATTTCATGGCTTCAATCACCATCTACAGTGATTTTGGAGCCCCCCAAAATGAAGTCTGACACTGTTTCCAGTTTCCCCATCTATTTCCCATGAAGTGATGGGACTAGATTCTGTGATCTTAGTTTTCTGAATGTTGAGCTTTAGGCCAACTTTTTCACTCTCCTCTTTCACTTTCATCAAGAGGCCTTTTGAGGAAAACAACAGAATGGGAAAGACTAGAGATCTCTTCAAAAAAATTAGGGATACCAAGGGAACATTTCATGCAAAGATGGGCTCAGTAAAGGACAGAAATGGTATGGACCTAACAGAAGCAGAAGATATTAAGAAGAGGTGGCAAGAATACACAGAAGAACTGTACAAAAAAGATCTTCATGACCAAGATAATCATGATGGTGTGATCACTCACCTAGAGCCAGACATGCTGGAATGTGAAGTCAAGTGGGCCTTGGAAAGCATCATTATGAACAAAGGTAGTGGAGATGATGGAATCCAGTTGAGCTATTTCAAATCCTGAAAGATGATGCTGTGGAAGTGATGCATGGAAAACTCAGCAGTGGCCACAGGACTGGAAAAGGTCAGGTTTCATTCCAATCCCAAAGAAAGGCAATGCCAAAGAATGCTCAAACTACTGCACAATTGCACTCATCTCACACGCTAGTAAAGTAATGCTCATAATTCTCCAAGCCAGGCTTCAGCAATACGTGAACTGTGAACTTCCAGATGTTCAAGCTGGTTTTAGGAAAGGCAGAGGAACCAGAGATCAAATTACCAGCATCTTCTGGATCATGGAAAAAGGAAGAGAGTTCCAGAAAAACATCTAGTTCTGCTTTATTGACTATGCCAAAGCCTTTGACTGTGTAAGGAGTACGTCAAGGCTGTATATGGTCATCCTGCTTATTTAACTTATATGCACAGTACATCATGAGAAATGCTGGACTGGAAGAAACACAAACTGGAATCAAGATTGCCAGGAGAAATATCAACCTCAGATATGCAGATGACACCAGTCCATTTTAGTTCGCTGATTCCTAGAATGTAGATATTCACTCTTGCCATCTCCTGTTTGACCACTTCCAATTTGCCTTGATTCATGGACCTAACATTCCAGGTTCCTATACAATATTGCTCTTTATAGCTCCAGACCTTGCTTCTATCATCAGTCACATCCACAACTGGGTGTTGTTTTTGCTTTGGTTCTGTCTCTTCATTCTTTCTGGAGTTATTTTTCTACTGTTCTCCAGTAGTTTAGTGGGCACCTACTGACCTGGGGACTTCATCTTTCAGTGTCCTATCTTTTTGCCTTTTCAAACTGTTCATGGGGTTCTCAAGGCAAGAACACTGAAGTGGTTTACCATTCTTTCTCCAGTGGACCACATTTTGTCAGATGGCCATTAATATCTACTACTGTGGTCAATAATCCCTTAGAAGAAATGGAGTACCCCTTAGAGTCAACAAAAGAGTCAAAAATGCAGTACTTGGGTGCAATCTCAAAAATGACAGAATGATCTCTTTCGTTTCTAAGGCAAACCATTCAGTATCACAGTAATCCTAGTCTATGCTCCAACAACTAATGCTGAAGAAGCTGAAGTCAAATGGTTCTACAAAGATCTACAAGGCCTTCTAGAACTAACACCAAAATAAGATGTTCTTTTCATCGTAGGAGACTAGAATGCAAAAGTAGGAAGTCAAGAGATGTCTAGAGTAACAGTCAAGTTTGGCCTTGGAGTATAAAACAAAGCAGGGCAAAGGCTAACAGAATTTTGTTAAGAGAACATGCTGGTCATAGCAAACACCTTTTTCCAACAAAACAAGAGATAGCTCCAGATGGTCAATACCAAAATCAGATTGATTATATTGATTGTATTTTTTGCAGCTAAAGATAGAGAAGCTCTATAGAGTCAGCAAAAACAAGACTGGAAGCTGACTGTGGCTCAGATCAAGAGCTCCTTATTATGAAATTCAGGTTTAAATTGAAGAAAGTAGGGAAAACCACTCAGCCATTTAGGTATGACCTATCAAATCCTTATGATTATGAATGGAGGTGATGAGTGATTCAAAGTATTAGATCTGGAAGACAGTGCCTGAAGAACAGCTGTGAGTGGAGGTTCATAATGCTGTACAGTAGGCAGTCACAAAACCATCCCAAATAAAATGAAATGCATGAAGGCAAAGTGGTTGTCTTAGGACAATAATTATTTATAAATAACTGAGGAAAGAAGAGAAGCAAAAGACAAGGGAGAAAGGGAAAGATATACCCAAATGAATGCTGAATTCTAGAGAATAGCAAGGAGAGATAAGAAGGCCTTCTTAAGCAATCAGTGCAAAGAAATAGAGGAAAACAATAGAATGGGAAAGACTAGAGATTTCTTCAGGAAAATTAGAGACATCAAGGGAATATTTCATGCAAGAGTGGGCACAATAAAGGACAGAAATGGTAACGACCTAACAGAAGCAGAAGAGACTAAGAAGAGGTGACAAGACTACACAGAAGAACTAGACAAAAAAGGTCTTAATGACCTGGATAACTACCAGGTATGTTCACTCACCTAGAGCCAGACATCCTGGAGTGTAAAGTCAAGTGCCTTAGGAAGCATCATTATGAACAAAGCTAGTGGAGGTGACAGAATTCCAGTTGAGCTTTTTCAAATCCTAAAAGATGATGCTGTGAAACTGCTGCACTCAGTATGTTAGCAAATTTGGAAAACTCAGCAGTGGCCACAGGGCTGGAAAAGTTCAGTTTTCATTCCAATCCCAAAGGACAATGCCAATGACTGTTCAAACTATCATACAGTTGTGCTCATTTCACATGCTACAAGGTTATGCTCAAAATCCTTCAAGCTAGGCTTCAGCAGTATGTGAACCAAGAACTTCTAGATGCATAAGCTGGGTTTAGAAATGGTGGGGGAACCAGAGATCAAATTGCCAACATTTGTTGGATCATAGAGAAAGCAAGGGAATTCAAGAAAAACATTGACTTCTGCTTCATTGAGTATGCTGAAGCCTTTGAGTGTGTGGATCACAACAAACTGTGGAAAATTCTTCAAGAGATTGGAATAGCAGGCCACATTACCTGTGTCCTTAGAAACCTGTCTTCAGGTCAAGAAGCAACAGTTAGAACTTAACAAGAAACAACTGAATAGTTCCAAATTGGGAAAGGAGTATGTGAAGGCTATATATTATCACTCTTCTTTTTTAATTCCTATACAGAGTATATCATGTGAAATGCTGGGCTGAATGAATCACAAGCTGGAATCAAGATTTCTGGGAGAAATATCAACAACCTCAGATATGCAGATGATATCACTCTAATGGCAGAAGATAGAGAGGAACTAAAAAGCATCTTGATGAGGGTGAAGGAGAAGAGTGTAAAAGCTGGCTTGAAAGTCAATATTCCAAAAACTAAGATTGTGGCATCCGGTCCCATCACTTCATGGCAAATAGATGGGGGAAAAGTGAAACCAATGACAGATTTTTTTTTTCTTGGACTAGCAAATGACTGCACAGTGACTATAGCCATGAAATGAAAAGAAACTTGCTCTTTGAAGAAAAGCTATACAAACCAGGGCTGTATTAAAAAGCAGAGATATCACTTTGTTGCCAATGTCCAGGTAGTCAAAGATGTGGTTTTTCACTAGTCATATATGGATGTGAGAGTTGGACCATAAAGAAGGCCAAATGCCAAAGAATTTATGTTTTTGAACTATGGTGCTAAAGAAGACTTTTGAGAGTCTCTTGGACTGCAAGGAAATCAAACCAGTCAATCTTAAAGAAGATCAACCCTGAATGTTCCTTGAAAGGACTGATACTGAAGCTGAAGCTCCAGTGTTTTGGCCACTTGATGCAAAGTGCTAACTCACTGAAAAAGACCCTGGTGCTGGAAAAGATTGAAAGCAAAAGGAGAAGAGGGCAACAGAGGATGAGATGGTTAGATAGCATCAAGGACTCAATGAACATGAAACTCAGTGAACTCAAACTCTGGGAGATAGTGAAGGACAAAGGAGCTTGGCGTGCTACAGTCCATGGGGTCACAAAGTGATGGACACAATTTATTGAGTGAAGAACAACAAGCGTAGCAACTATGGTGGTTTATGGCTCCAATAAGGGCCATAAGTTCAACTGTGACCTTTGTTGATGGGAACCACCATCTTACTCTTTAATAATGAAGATAGCTAACTTTTATTGAGCACTAAGTACATGCCAGGCACTGTGCTTTACAGTTTCTCACATAATCTCATTGTAATGAGTAATATCTAATACTACAGAGAAGCCAATGGCAACCCACTCCAGTACTCTTACCTGGAAAATCCAATGGAGAGAGGAGCCTGGTGGGCTGCAGTCCACAGGGTCTCTAAGTCAGATACGACTAAGCGTCTTCATTTTCACGCGTTGGAGAAGGAAATGGCAACCCACTCCAGTGTTCTTGCCTGGAGAATCCCAGGGATGGTGGGGCCTCATGGGTTGCCATCTACAGGGTCGCACAGAGTCAGACACGACTGAAGCGACTTAGCAGCAGCAACAGCAGGTATTACCTTACCTCGTAAGGTAGGCACAATTTTCTCCATTATCCAGATGCAGAATGGAGGTGCAGAAGGGTTAAGTCATACAGCTATTAAGATATGGGGCTGGCCTTCAACCTGAGCCTGAATGACTCTGGAGCCTGCCCTTTAACTACCACAGCACCCCTCTGTCTTCCTGTGTCCTCCCAGTGCTTTATCTGCAAAGCCCTTGTACAACTTATTGTGATGTTCTAATGACCCCTCTTCCTTCCCCTTTCTGCTTCCCACAAGCAACACCCTGCCTTGTGTATTCCTCATGTTCCAGATTTTCTCCAGGTTGTCTTGGGGTCATATAGAGTAAGCTGGGGGAAGTGGGAGGATCCTGCAAGAAGTGCTTCATTGAGGAGAATAGTGCTGTAGAACTGTTTCCACCCCAGGGTCACTACAGAATACTTTAAAGTACTAAAAATGGTAAAGCACTGAATAAATAATCTGAGTTTTGGACTCAGACAGATCTGCATTTCATTCATTCATTCATTTGGGGATTGTTTACTAAACCCCTACTATGTGCTAAGTGCTGTGTTTAATGCTAGATTTGAATTCTAGAGTCACTTCTAACTATGAACCTTGGGAAATTTATTCAACCTCTTTAATAATAATAATAATAGTTACCTCTGGGCTGTTCTAAGATTAGAAGCTGGCACATAGTAAGAGCTCAGTAAATACTATTAATAAAAAAATGAAAAAGTACTGTTTTGGGGCCAATGCCCACTTATATTACTCTCCCTTTAGGGCTCTGCCTGCCAAGGTTTCAGCTAGCTAGTGTGCATCCCAAGGCCTGGGAAGTTAATGTGCTAAACTAAGCTGTTAGCCTTTGCAAAGGCCTTTTAGCAAGATAATGACTTAGCCCAAAGCAACACCTAATTCTGGGCACAATGGCAGACTCAAATGGAGGTCATTTTAGCCAGGAACCTGTATATCAAACCATCAAATATCTGCCTGCATTTTTGCTTTAGTAACTGTCTTCTGACAGATAAGAAGTGTTCCTCCTGTATGATCAAATGAATTGGTAGTTGCTTACAAGTACAGATACATTTATTTTAATAATGAGAATATTTCTATTTGTCCTTCTAGGCATTGTATGTCACCTCTGTTTAATGCATAATACACTGACGTTAGCATTTGAGGTTTTTCAGATGCCCTCAATAACACTACTTGGCTAATCTAATGTGATTCAGCTAATAGGTTTTCTATCAGTGTTTATGGACCATCTCATCCATCTACCTTTCTGCCCAAGAGAAGTGTGTGTATACAGTAGGTCTGAGCTATTTTCTTTCCCAAAGCAGTTAATTCTGTTTGATAATCAATATGTAGAATTTGTACTTCCCTAGTATATTTTCTGAGATAGACTAGAAGCTAATTTCTCTCTTTCCAATGAGTTCATAAAAGAGTAAAGAATGAGTTGTGAAACAATCCTGTTTTTAGAATAAGGCTTTTAAAAATTATTATTTTAAAATAAAGCCTAAGGGTTAGTAGTAATAACTGCTTAAAGATGATTTCAGTTAGCAGGAAGTAAGAGTATTCCCCCTCTCTCTGGTTCAGTAGGCTCCATGGACTTCCATCTCAAGTTTCAGCCAGACAGAGCCAGATTTTGGCTGCAAAGCCCAATCCTATCTGGTTTCATGTTTTCTCTGACTCCATTTCCTTCTGGGCTCTCCTCACCCACTTGGGTCCAGCCACATTAGCTTTTCCATGACTGTTAGGCTCAGTCATGTTGAAGACGCTTCCTGCATAAGGTCACCTCTGCTTGCAGGTAAGTTTACCAGTGATTCTGTTTCTTATTTCTTGCTCTTTCTGTCCTTTACTGGCATTCCTTAACTCCTTTCCTGACTTTAATTCTTAGCCTTTATACTTTTCTCATACACTACATTTTTATTTAAAAATTAAAAAAATTATTTATATGTGGCTGTGCTCTTTGGAGGGAATGATGCTGAAACTTAAACTCCAGTACTTTGGCCACCTCATGAGAAGAGTTGATTCATTGGAAAAGACTCTGATGCTGGGAGGGATTAGGGGAAGGAGGAGAAGGGGACGACAGAGGATGAGATGGCTGGATGGCATCACGACTCGATGAACGTGAGTCTGAGTGAACTCCAGGAGTTGGTGATGGACAGGGAGGCCTGGCATGCTGTGATTCATGGGGTCGCAAAGAGTTGGACACGACTGAGTGACTAAACTGAACTGAACTATGCTTAGTCTTAGAAAAGGCAATGGCACCCCACTCCAGTACTCTTGCCTAGAAAATCCCCTGGGTGGAGGAGCCTGGTAGGCTGCCGTCCATGGAGGTGCCAGGAGTTGGACACGACTGAGCGACTCCTCTTTCATTTTCACTTTCATGCATTGGAGAGGAAAATGGCAACCCACTCCAGTGTTCTTGCCTGGAGAACCCCAGGGATGGGGGAGCCTGGTGGGCTGCTGTCTCTGGGGTCGCACAGAGTTGGACACGACTGAAGCAACTTAGCAGCAGCAGCAGCAGTGCTGGGTCTTTGTTGCTGTGCATGCTTTTCTCTAGTTGCAGCGAGTGCGGGCTACTCTCTAGTTGCAGTGTGTGGACTTTTCACTGTGATGGCTTCTCTTGCTGCAGAGCATAGACTCTAGGGTGCAAAGCTTTAGTAGTTATGGTGTTTGGGCTCAGTAGTTGCAATTTACAGGTTCTAGGCCATAGGTTTAATAGTTGTGGCACATGGCCTAGTTGCTCCACAGCATGTGGCATCCTCCTGGACTGGGGATCAAAACCACATCTCTTACATTGGCAGGCAGACTCTTTACCACCGAGCCACCAGGGAAGCCCACTACTTGCTGCTGCTGCTGCTAAGTCGCTTCAGTCGTGTCCGACTTTGTGCGACCCCATAGAGGGCAGCCCACCAGGCTCCTCTGTCTCTGGGATTCTCCAGGCAAGAATACTGGAGTGGGTTGCCATTTCATTCTCCAATGCATGAAAGTGAACAGTGAAAGTGAAGTCACTCAGTCATGCCCGACTCTTAGCGACTCCATGGACGGCAGCCTACCAGGCTCCTCCGTCCATGGGATTTTCCAGGCAAGAGAACTGGAGTGGGGTGCCATTGCCTTCTCCAGGCCACTACTTATTTTAAAAAATTGTTTATTATGTCTCCCTCCAATACAATGTAAGCTCCTTGAGCAAGAATTCTTCTGTCTTCTTTATTGTTGAATCCCCAGGGCTTGGAAAGGTGCTTGGCATCTAATAATTACTCAGAAAAAACATGTTGAATTCAAGTATGATTGTGTTACTGAGTCCAAGCTTGTATACTTATAGATACAGACATCACATTGCTGACAAAAGTCTTTATAGTGAAAGCTATGGTTTTTCCAGTGGTCATGTATGGATGTGAGAGTTGGACCATAAAGAAGGCTGAGTACTGAAGATGCTTTCAAAGTGTAGTGCTGGAGAAGACTCTTGAGAGTCCCCTGGACAGCAAGGAGATCAAATCAGTCAGTCCTAAAGGAAATCAGCCCTGAATATTCATTGGAAGGACTAATGCTGAAGCTCCAATAGTTTGGCCACTGATGTGAAGAGCTGACTTACTGGAAAAGCCCCTGATGCTGGAGAAGATTGAGGGCAGGAGAAGGGGGAGACAGAGGATGAGATGGTTGGATGGCATCACTGACTCAATGGACATGAGTTTGATCAAACTCTGGGAGATAGTGAAGGACAGGGAAGCCTGGTTTGCTGCAGTTCATGGTGTCATAAAGAGTTGGAGATGACTTAGAGACTGAACAGCAATAGCTATAAACATCATCCTTTTAGTAATTATAGTAACAAAAGCAGTGGAAAGCAAAGGTTAAAAAGCAAAAGGAATAGATCCAACATGGAGTCAGATTTTGTTCTTCCCTGTTAAAATTGTGGATGAATTATTTAGTTTGTTAAATTTCACTCTTGGTGTTTAGATAGAATAATAACAATATGTTACTGTTGTATAGAAACTTTGAGATCCTCAAACACTTTTCAATCTTGGTTATTGAAAAGCCTGGTTTCAAAAATATCCAGAAAGAAGCAAAAGTCTATCTGGGATTCCAAATATCTCAAAATATGGGATTGTTGTAAAACCCACTGGAAGTAGAAATCTACATACTAAAAGAAATCTGCATAAAATGAGAAGCATATTAAAGACTCAGATCACAGGACTAAAGGGAGTCCAGGAAGAGAAAGCAACTGGTTTGCATCTAGGTTGCCATCTTAAGTCACTTTTTGACCTATAGCAGTTTTCTTAACCTCGGAAACTATAAAAACTTTTTAGAGAGAGATGATTTTTCCCTCTTTCTTTATTATCTTTTATTGTTTCAGCCATTTACTGTGAGATCTTTAAGCTGTGGCATGTTATTAGTAATGAGCTAAGGAAGACACCTTGACTCCTTTGAAACTTCCATTATTGTTAAAACTAATGCAGCAAAGTTGAGCCCTCTTCTGGGGCTTTCTGATCGCCATTGCTTGCTGCTAGTAAATATTCATAAATCTGCTATCATGGAAACGAAATAGAATGCTTCAAAATTACTTTGGGGGCATAAGAAGGCCCTGGAGAGTGAACAAGGAGGGCGCCTTTCATTTTCAGATTTGTAATGAAGAAAGTATGTTTTTTGTCAGTGGATGCTGTGCCCTGTCCTGGAGAAGTCCTGAGCAGACTGTGTTCAAGGCCACAGTTGCATAGCGTGTGGTGGGTCTATTCGCACCTGAGTCGAGTACCTCTGAGGTGGCTGGTGGCAGTTTCTTAGGAGTTCTCATCAGTAAAAAGGAACTCTTGGAATACACCTTCTTAAAACCCCTTGATGCCTTCTCATGCTCATTAGAGGATTTTCTTTAGGACAGTACCCATTTTCTGAGTGCCTCCAGTGGGAGAGGGGGCTTACATCCTAGAAATACCAGCCCCATCTGTAAAGAGTTGATAAACTAATCAGCTTCTGATGGTGGCCATACCATTAGAGCACCTTTATCTTTAGTGTTGAATCCTCTCTTTCTCTCCCCCTTTTCATTATCTACCTGTGAGCAAATCTAGGCTCTGGGGTCAAGGGCAGAATGAGTCAAAGATTTTGATGAATTGATGGATGTGATATATTTAATCAGAGACTGTTTCCAGAGACACAATCTTCTTTGGAATCACTTAAAGGAGAACTATATCTAGAAAATTAAAGGCATCAGCAATATTTGCAGTTGTGGAACGTCAAGGTCAGGAGAAAAAAATAAAAACCTGAGAGGGCACTCTTGTCACTGATTTCAAAGGAGCTAATTCTTAGGGTTATTAGCTGCCTCAATTTACAACGCTACATACCCTTGAACACCAAATGCTCATTATAAAAAATTAAAGAAGCGTGGAGCCGAGATTTGAATTATATTTTAGATAATAGATTTTGGAACATGCTTCATATTGTTAAGATTGACCTGACCTTACAACTAATAAATGTGTCCAGTAGGCACAGAATCCCAGTTTATAATACCATATTTCCACAAGAATGAGAAAAGCAAGGAAAAACTCCTTTGTTTCTACTTCCATCATGGTACTCAGAAGTAGACAAAATTATTAGATGGGTCAAGCCTGGCTTTGGAATCTGCAGCCTTGGGCTCTCTGGGTCTGGAAGATCTTAACCATCTGTTTTATCTTAATCATTCTTCAGGAAGGGAACAGAAGCATCCTCAGTTTAAAAAAATAGACAGTAGCTTAGTGGGTTTGCATGATCCTGAGAAAATTGTTCTACACGGTGGACTTTCTGGCTCTGCTATCTATACAGGAGGGAATGGAAGGCAGATGGTTATATATTGAGTCAACAGCAAAGCTGGCTCATCGTGATGACTCTAGCTGGTCTCCTTAACCCTGTTTTCTTATTCCAAGCCAACCTACACATAAGTACTAGAAAATAAAAAGCTTCATTAAATCTGGTTTTTGTCACAAGTCTTAAATCAAGAGTGACTGCCTATCATACTGTCACTATCACAGACACATCTGTCTGGCTTCCATGATCTTTTACTGACCATTGAATTCTCCTTCCCTCTGTTAATAAAATCCTGGTTCTTTCATTTTTAACCATAACAAACACATTTCTCAGGATCCTCTGGAGTTTTCTTCTTCAACTGAACAAATTGTTGTCATGTCTCAGACTTGCTAAAAAATGACTTCTGGGCCTCAGCCCTTGACATTTCACCTCAAAGTGTTTTTTTGTTCCCTCTTCCACCATATATCTTTGTCTAAAAGCCTACTTCCCAGCCTAGCATATTCTGATCACATCTCTGGAGCAAGAGACTGACCAACTATTCATAATAATTTTTTAAAGGTATCTCAGAGCAGAATAAATTCCTTTGATTTGTCTAAATCAAAGCCCTTACTTTATGGTTTAAGTCCATGTGCTTTCATTTTTTTCTTTTGTTTTCTTAGGATATGATAAAAACTAGTTACCTTCTTTCATTTAAGAATTCTTCATAAATTTAAGCTTGTTAAATTGCCTTTTATCCTATTCTTCCAGCTAAGTACTCTCAGTTTTTTCACCCCTCTCTTGTGGGCATGTTTTTCAAAGTTCTGATTGTTATCTGCAGCTTTCTTTTTATATCAAATCTACACAGAAACGTCATATTTCATTGATTCTAAGAGGCACTTTTAGTCCTCATGTTTTAACAGGTCAGATTTCAACATTTAGCAGGATGCATCTTAACAGTTGATGACATTTTACAATTATAAATGACAGTAGTTTTTTTCTTAGTGATTTTAAAAATTAAGGTATTTCTTGAATGATTGAAAAAGGCAGGAGGGACTAGTCTGGAAAAAAGGAGAATGAAGAGAAATGACAATCAAATGTATTGTGTAATTTCTTGATGAGATCTTAGATTGAAGACAAAAGCAAAGAGCAATAAAACTTTTACTACTTTTTAAAATTGCTTCTTCAACTTGCTTGAGGTATAATTAACAAATAAAATGAAAACATATTTAAAATATACAGTGGGGCTTCCCAGGTAGCACTAGTGGTAAAGAACCTGCCTGCTGATGCAGGAGAGGTAAGAGATGTGGATTTGATCCTGGGGTCAAGGAGATCCCCTGGAGGAGGGCATGGCAACCCGCTCCAGCAATCTTCCCTAGAGAATCCCCATGGACAGAGGGCCTGGCAGGCTACAATCCATAGGGTCTCAAAGAGTTCAACATATTCAAAGTGACTTGGCATGCAGCAGTGTATATGAGTGATTATTTGATGATTTGATATACATATACTTTGCAAAAGTATATGTGGATTTAGTGGATTTAGTTAACATATCCATCCCCTGACAAACTTTTTTTTTTATTCATGGTGAGAACACTTAAAGTCCTACTTTCTTAGCAGATTTCAACTGTATAATATTATTATCAATCATAGTTACCATGTTAAGTATTAGATTGTCAGAACCTTATTCATCTTATAACTGAAGGTTTGTACCCTTTGATCAGTCTCTCCCTATTCCCCCCACTCCCCTAGGTCCCTGATAATCATCATTCTACTCTCTCTTCTTTGTATTTAATTTTTAAAAAGATTTGACATATAAGGATACCATGCAGTATTTGACTTCATTTGACTTATTTCATTCATTTAACATAATAGAGAAGTCCAACATAATAGAGGAATCAGAGAGCAAATTGTCAACATCCATTGGATCATAGAAAAAGTAAGAGAATTCCAGCAAAACATCGACTTTTGCTTCATTGGATATGCTAAAGCCTTTGACTGTGTGGACCACAATAAATGGTGGAAAATTCTTTAAGAGATGGAGATACCAGACCACCTGACCTACCTCTTGAGAAACCTGTATGCAGGTCAAGAAGCAACAGTTAAAACCAGACATGGAACAATGGACTGGTTCCAAATTGGGAAAGGAGTACCTCAAGGCTGTATATTGTCACCCTGCTTATTTAACTTCTATGCAGAGTACATCATGTGAAATGCCAGGCTGAATGAATCACAAACTGTAATCAAGATTGCTGGGAGAAATATCAGTAACCTCAGATATGCAGATGACACCACCCTTGTGGCAGAAAGTGAAGAGGAGCTAAAGAACTTCTTGATGAAAGTTAAAAAGGAGAGTGAAAAAGCTGG
Organism: Aepyceros melampus; assembly: GCA_006408695.1. Lineage (NCBI taxonomy): Eukaryota > Metazoa > Chordata > Mammalia > Artiodactyla > Bovidae > Aepyceros > Aepyceros melampus. The sequence continues at coordinate 76,283 of SJXQ01002335.1, forward strand.
CTTAAAACTCAACTTTCAAAAAATGAAGATCATAGCATCCGGCCCCATCACTTCATGGCAAATAGATGGGGAAACAATGGAAACAGTGACAAACTTTATTTTCTTGGGCTCCAGATTCACTGCAGATAGTGACTGAGCCATGAAATTAAAAGACACTTGCTCATTCGAAGAAAAGCTATGACCAATCTAGACAGCATATTAAAAAGTGGGGACATTACTTTGCCAACAAAGGTCCATCTAGTCAAAGCTATGGTTTTTCCAGTAGTCATGTATGGCTGTGAGAGTTGGACCAAAAAGAAGGCTGAGTGCTGAAGAATTGTGGTGCTTCTGAATTGTGGTGTTGGAGACTTTTGAGAGTCCTTTGGACTGCAAGGAGATCAAACCAGTCTATCCTAAAGGAAATCAATCCTGAATATTCATTGGAAGGACTGATGCTGAAACTCCACTACTCTGGCTGCCTGATCTAAAGAACAGATTCTTTAGAAAAGACCTTGATGCTGGGGAAGATTGAGGGCAGTAGGAGAAGGGGATAACAGAGGACAATATCATTGGATGGCATCAGTGAATCAATGGACATGAATTTGAGCAAGCTCTGGGAGATGGTGAAGAACAGGGAAGCCTGGCTTGCTGCAGTCCATGGGGTCGCAAAGAGTCAGACACAACTGAGCAACTGAACAACAAATAACCTCTGGTTTCATCTGTTGTCACAGTGGTAGAATTTCCTTCTAAGTCTGGATAATATTTTATTATATATATATGTATATATACATACATGTATGTATATATAGATCGATAAATATATATACATATCCATACACACACATTTTCTTTATCCATTCATCCATTGCAGAAACTTAAGTTTTTTTCCATATGCTGACTATTGTGAAAAATGCTGCTATGAATATAGGAACACAGATATCTTTTTGAGAGAGTAATTTATTTTCTTTTGAATATGTACTCAGAAGTGGGATTGCTGGATCATAGATTAGTTCTATTTTTAATTTCATAAGGACCTCCATACTGTTTTCTGTGGTGGCTGTATTATCTACATTTCCACCAACAGTGTATAAGGGTTCACTTTCTCCATCCTTGCCAGCATTTATTATCTGTTGTCTTTTCGGTAACAGACATCCTACCAGGTATGAGACAATATCTGATTTTGTTTTGATTTGCCTTTCCCTGATGATTAGTGATGTTGAACACCTTCATATACCTGTTGATCATCTGTATATCTCCTTCAGAAAAATGTTTAGCCAGGTCAGTTGTTCATTTTTAAACTGGGATATTTGATTTTGGCTGTTGATTGGTATAAGTTCCTTATGTATTTTGAATATTAATCTCTGATCAGACATCAAACACGTGGTTTCCAAAGTTTTCTTCTAGTCAGTAAGTTGTGTGTTCATTTCATTAATAGTTTCCTTTGCTGTTCGGAAGCTTTTCAGTGTGATGTAGTCCTAAGTGTTTATTTTTGTTTTTGTTGCTTTTGCTTTGGTATTAAAATAAAAAAAACATTACCACTATCAATGTGAAGAAGTTTATCCCTATATTTTCTTCTAGGAGTTTTATAGTTTCAGATCTTATGTTTAAGTCTCTATTTGAGTTGCTTTTAGTGTATCATGTAAGGCAGTGGTCCAGTTTCATTCTTTTACATGTGTCTGTCCAGTTTTCTCAACACAGTTGTTGTAGAGATCATCCTTTCCCCATTGTATATTCCTGGCTCCTGTGTTGAAAACTAATTGACAATATATTTTAATGGGTTAATCCTGAGCTGTTTATTCCATTGATCTGTTCTATTCTACTGGTATCTGTTTTTATGCAAGTAGCATAATTTTTTGATTGCTATATCTTTGTATTACAGTTTGAAATCAGGAAGTGTGATGTGTCCAGTTTTGTTCTTCTTTCTCAAGATTGCTTTGGTGATTCAGGGTTTTTTGTGTTCCATACAAGTTTTAGGATTGTTTTCTCTATTTCTGTGAATGCCTTTGGAATTTTATAGGAATTGCATTTATTTGATGATTTATTTGGGTGGTAGTATGTACATTTTAACAAGATTAATTCTTCTAATCCATGAACACAAAATATCTTTTCATTTAGTTGTATCTCTTCAGTTTTTACATCAGTGTCTTATAGCTTTTATTAATAGTTTACAGACCTTTAACCTCCTTAAATTTATTCCTGAAATTTTATTCTTTTTGATGCTGTTGCATATGGGATCATTTTCTTAATTTCTCTTTCTGATAATTTATTGTTAGTGTATAGAAATGCAACTTTTTTGTATACTGATTTGTATCCTGCAATTTTACTGAATTTATTCTAACAGTTTTTTTGATGGTATCTTTTGGTTTTTCTGTATATAATGTCATGTCATCTGCAAATAGTGACAGTTTCTCTTCTTCCCAATTTTTTAAAAAAATATTTACTTATTTGTTTGATTGTGCTGGGTCTTAGTTGTAGCACAGGATCTTTGATCTTCGTTGTGGTATGCAGGATGTTTTAGTTGTGGTGTGTGAATTCTTAGTTGTGGCATGTGGGATCTAGTTTCCTGACCTGGGATTGAACCTGGGCCCCCTACACTGGGAGCCCAGAGTCTCAGCCACTGGACCACAGGAAAGTCTCCCTTTCCAATTTGTATGGCTTTTATTTATTTTCTTGGTGATTATGAATGGCTAACACTTTCAGTATTATGTCAAATAGCAGTGGCAAGAATGGGCATCTGTGTTTCTGTCTTAGAAGGAAAGCTCTCAGTTTTTTTTTACCATTGAATATGAAGTTGACTGTGGGTGTTGCATACATGGCTTTTATTTTAAAGTGTATTCCTTCTACATTGAATTTATTGAGGTTTTTATCATAAAAAGATGTTATGTTTGTCAAATGCTTTTTCTGTGTCTACTGAGATGGTCATGTAATTTTTATCATTCAGTTTGTTAATGTGGTATATCACATTTATTGATTTGTATATATTGAAACTTTTTTTTGCATCCCAGGAATAAATCCCACTTGATCACCAGAAAGTAATCTTTTTAAACATATTGTTGAATTCAGTTTGCTAATGTTTTATTGAGGACTTTGGCATTAATGAAAGTGTTCATCAGACATACTAATCTGTAATTTTCTTGTAGTGTTCTTTTCTGGCTTTGGTATCAGGGTAATAACATCTCATAAAATGTGTCTGGATGTATTCCCTTCTTTTCAATTTCTGGGAGAATTTGAAAAGGATTGGCATTAATTCTTTAAATGCTTGATGAAATTCGTCAGTGAAGCCATCTGCTCATGGACTTTTTTTCGCTGGGGAGTTTTTGATTTCTGGTTCAATCTCCTTGCTAGTAATAAATCTGTTCAGATTTTCTATTTCTTTATTATTCAGTCTTAGTAGGCTGTATGTTTCTAGGAATTTATCCATTTCTTTTAGATTAACTTGTTGGCATATGGTTTTTCATAGTGGTCTCTTATGGTTTTTGGTATTTCTGAATTAGAAGTTGTAATATTTGCTCTTTCATCTCTGATTTCATTTGTTCAAGTCTTCTCTCTCTCTTTTTTGTAGTCAAGCCAAAAATTTGTCAATTTTGTCTTTTTGAAAAAGTAAGTCTTAGTTTAATTGATTTTTTTCTATCATCTTTGTGGTGTCTATTTTCACTCTGATCTTTATTTCCTTCATTCCTTCCACTAACTTTGGGCTTAGTTTGTTCTCTTTCTAGTTTCTTAAGATATAAAGTTAGATTGTTTATTTCAGATCTTTTTTCTTGATATAGGTATTTATTGTCATAAACTTCATTCTTAGAACTGCTTTTGCTGCATCCCATAAGTTTTAATATTTTTGTATTTCTATCTTTGATTGTCTCAAAGACTTTTTTCCAGCTTAATAAAGTACATAGTATCATGATTTATATATTCATTGTCTATCCATCCATCATCACATATTTATCTTGTTTTGTGAAAACATTCAAGTTTTACTGTCTTAGCAAGTTTTAATTATATGATGCAATGTTATCAGCTCTAGTTACCATGTTATATCAATAAATTAGAGTATCAGACCTTATTCATCTTGTTAGCTGAAGTTTGTACCCTTTTACCAATATTTTTCTATTTCCCCATCTCCCCACCAGCTGGCAACCACTATTCTATGTTCTGCTTCTATGAGTTTGACTTATTTTAGATTTCATATATAAGTTATACCATACAGTATTTATCTTTCTCTGTCTTGATTATTTCTTTTAGCATAATACATCAGGCTCCATCTCTGTTGTTGCAAATGGCAAGGTTTCCTTCTTTCTCAGAGCTCAGTAATGTTCTATTGTGTGTGTATATGTATGTCTCTCTCTTTCTCTACACACACACACAGAGGTACAAATATATGTGTCTGTGTATATAGATATACTCACCCCATAGGCTCTTCATCCATTCATCCGTTATTGAACACTTAGGTTGTTTCCATATCTGGGCTATTGTGAATAATGTTTCAGTGAACATGGGATTGCAGATACATCTTCACTATCCTGTTTTAATTTCAATTGCATTTAGCCATAAGTGGATTTTCTGGATCATATGGTAGTTTGAAGGACCCTCCATACTGTTTTCCATGTTGGCTACAGCAAGTTACCTTCCCACCAACATTGCAGAAATGCTCTTGTTTTCCACATTTTCTCCAATGTTTGTTACCTTCTGTCTTCTTAGCCATTCTAACAGGTGTGATATTGTTCAAGATAGCTTTTGATTTCTTTTATGACTCACTGGTTGTTCAGTAGCATAGGGAGTGGAGCTGAATGTTCTAACCCTATAGTCATCTGACTGGCTATTTTTTGCTGTCAAGCCCCCATCTTGAAGTTTTCTTGGGGGCTTTTCTACCAAGTACCATCTTACAAGCATATAAAAGACACTCAGAGGATTCCAGGTTCTTTATGAACTCTGTGCCAGGGACTGGGAAAAAAGATGAAATATTTATTTCTTATTATACCACAGTCCCATAATGTGAGCAGACACAGGAAGTTCTCAAAGAGTGGGTGGGATATGGTCTGAACAGACATTCCCAATAGTCATTCCTGAAGGGCCTCAGGAAGACAGCTGAGGAGAATGAAGGAATTTACTTTCTGGAAGGATAACTGTCTTCAAAAATATTTGCTTTATCTGTTTGTGTGTTGCTGAGGACATGCTCCCCTCAAACAGCTCTACAGGATGCCTCTCCTTGCCTTATTATCTTCTGTCTTAACTAGCTCAGGCTATCATAACAAAATACAACAGATTGTGTGGCTAAACAACAGAAGTTTATTCCTCATAGTCCTGGAGGTTGGGCAATGCAAAATCAAGGTGCCAGCAGGATAGATTGTGAGACCTCTTTTCTTCACTTTTAGACATCCACCATCTTGCTGTCTGCTCACATAATCTTTTATTTATGTTTATGAGAAAGAGAAGGGAGGTGGGGAGAGAGAGGATGAAGGGAGAGAGGAAAGCAGGTGTGCTCCCCCTGTCATCTTTTCTTATAAGGACAGTAATCCTATGGAGTCAGGGACCCAGGCCTTATAACTTCATTTAAACTTAATCATGTCCTTATAGGCACTATCGCCAAATGGTCACATTAGGAGTTAAGGCTTCAACATGTGAATTTTGTGGCGGCACACCATTTGGTCTGTAACATTCCCTAGTTTTAATGCTACCAAAACCCCCAAGAATCCAAGGAACCTTGTTCCTAGAGAATTTGCTTTATAAAAGACCACCACAGGAGGAATTATTTAAGGGAATTAATTACTAATGTGATGTTTTAGCTATCAGTAGGGAAGAGATTTTTGGGGATGAGGTTGGAAATAGGGATTTTGGAGGTGAAGTAAGAGGATCTATTAGGTTCAAAAATCATGCTTTCTGGGCAACCTTATATTTTAACTATAATCAAGGCTAAGTCTTCCTCTTTCAATTCCTGGAAATTGGAATCAGTGTTCATTAAAATTCATTTTAAGTTGCTGATTTTCTTTTTCCTATTTGCCTAGCTCTTGGTTATTTTTTGAAACTATTTTTCTTTTCCTTGAAGAATTCTCTCATTAGAACAGTTTCTTAGCTCATCCCTTTGGGACACATCATGGATAGGAAAGTCTCACTCTGCATGTTTGTATATTTTTGTGTTAGTCCCATTTTTTTCTCTGGCTTCTCACTCTGTGGGGCTGATTCAAGCACAGAGCTTCCACTGACTTAAAAGGGCTCTGAGGTAAAGTGAGAAATATTCTTACAGAAGTTTCTCAGAGATATTTTGGATTTATAAAAAAGCATTGGTATATTTTAAAAATGGATATTAATCCCAGAAAATGAATGGGTTATGAGTACTTGCCAGACAATGTCACAAAATTCTTCTTTGATAGTAGGAAAAAAGCTCTTATAAATTCATAATACTTGGTAAATGCATGCATCCTTCTGGGGAGAAATTTTGAGTTTTGTTGTGGTATAAAAAGCATAAAGAAGGAATCCTTTAAATCAGATTTCTGCTTTATAGATGCCAAATATCTACCATAGTATTTTCATAATATGAATGTCAAAGTTGCAAGCTATTTTGAAAAAGATATATGGTACATACAATTTAAAGAAGATACTTTCTTAATTTCTCTAAACTCTCCAAATTTCTCAGAAACAGTTGTTTTAAATTTAATGTAAGATCTTGATAGTGACTAGTTGTATTCATAATATTGTTTTACAGATTGGAGATCTCTGTGAGACTCATTCAGGCACCTTTGGAAAAAAGAAAGTGAAGTGAAGTGAACTGAAGTCGCTCAGTCGTGTCCAACTCTTTGCGACCCCATGGACCATAGCCTACTAGGCTCCTCTGTCCATGGGATTTTCCAGGCAATAGTATTGGAGATCTATGTGAGACTCATTCAGGCACCTTTGGAAAAAAGAAAAGGTAATATATAATGGTATCTGCAGACAGCAACCAGAAATAGGGTCAGTGAGGCTCTGGAGACTGACTCTCTGCAGTCATTTTTTTTGTGTTTTTTCTCCAAAGTACTTTTCCTTCCAACTGGCCAATAGTAGACACTGTCACTTACACGTCTGGTTCAATAGTCTTTTCCTGTGTTTTCCAACATTTTCTGTTTCCTCCACTGGAGCAGCACCTCTGGCAGAACAGGTTAGAAATGATGAGTGTTCTGGATATTCCTCTCAATGCAGAGACAAACAGAATAGATGAGATTGAAAGTAGAAATAAAGAGAAAATCCCAAGATTCCAGCCTGTAGAAAGAATGATGTGAGAAAGAGGCATAACAGCACTCAAAAAAAGAAACAGGATTCTCTGATTAGGAAGAAAAAAAGATATCTTCTTTGCTTATAGAGGTCGATTGTTTCTATCCTGATCCAAGTTTGATATTCTTTTTACTGTTCATATGATCATTCACTGAATGATCACTGATACCACCACCTGCTGTGAGGGGAAAGGACCAAGGTGGTCTCATGATAAGCTAATCATTAATGGCTTTCATTTTCAGTAACATATGGTTAGAGGGTCACTGAAAAAGTAAATATCTAAATTTGAGCTTCTGAATTAGTGTGTAGATACTTTGTATTCTTACTGCCAGATATGTAGCATCATTAAAATGTTAAGGAAACAATGTTTCATTGGGAAGATATACCATCTTTGAAAGGAAAGAAAGAATAACTTCTTCCCTAAGTTTAATGGAGAGCATGATCTTCATGCTTTGTGTCGATCTATTCACTAACTCTCCTCTTATCAGGTATAATATATTCCTGTTGGCAGCTTGATTTAATTGGACTTGTGGTAACTGATTCAATCGAGCACTTTAATTAGGTAATTATTCTGTTATAAGAACTGCTTTTCAGCTTGCTAGAGAGAATGAATTTTCCATTTTTCTTAAGCTAAAAATGGAACCTGGATTCTATTCTTTTAGAACAAAGTGGAATAAAAATGATCAGATATAGAATTAGGCTGAGATTGAGCCTTAGAATGAAGAAAAATAACCTTGACTTATGTATTGATAAGAAACAAGTGCGCTCTTGAGAAATGAAGACAGAATTAGAGTTTCTCAGGTTGTGAATACTGCCAGCGGGTACTCACGACTTTTGAACAGAGTGATTATTTGTTCCCTCCCTCAGTTTCCCTCAGAAGTGGAGATTTCTTTTTTAGACACTGTGCAAGAAAATAAGTGCTGAAAAAGAAAAAAAAAAAAAGGACATAAAGAAATATTCCTATCTCTTGATTTTGAACAAATGTCCCTTGCTCTAGGGAGTTTTTTCCTCCAGGCAAATTAATTAGTTATTGCCTTCTTTGAAAATTTATTGTGAAAGTTAGTCATTTGTTAACTCCAGAAGGAGACTTTGTCTTAAGAAAAGGCTCAGGCTCTAAAAATACTGCCTTGGACTGAGCATCTGGGAAAAAGGCTATCCTCAAATTCCCCACATACTTGGTGAGATTCCACCTTATTATCTTTTGTGGGTTGGCAGGACTGATTGTAAATAATCTAAGGATACTTCAGATCAGACAAACAGATAATTAGAGTTGACACTATTAAAGCCAACAAAACCCTAATTAATTGATTTGCTAATAGCTATTCTCCATTTGCAGACATTAGCCAAAATTGGGTTTTAAGATGAGGCAGGATCATAAGATAAACATTTTCCTCCTTGAAATTATCTACTAGCTTTCCAGTCTCACCACTGGCTTTCTTCATTAAAGGATTAAGGCTAATTCCAAATAGCTCTCATCTGAAATATAATATTCACATATAAGCTTTTTGTGGAATGATCAGGTAACAGAGTACTTATAATTTGCTCTGGAATGTTTTTAGCTGTATGTTTTCAGCAAGGAAAACAGAACAAAGGAACCATTTCTCATTTAAACAAATGATGTTGCACGTGTAGCCTTCACTAGCAGGTGAAGAGAATAATGACAATTCTGTTCCAGACACCCAAGGACCAGAGAGGCTGTGTTCCAGTCACCACTGTGCAACAGACCACTCCAAAACCTAATGGCAGAAAATAGCAAGCATTTTATCAATAGTAACAACTTGTGGGTTGGCAGGGCTCAGTTAGGGCTGTTCTTCTGTTCCACATGATGTCATCAGGGCTTCAGTCATCTGGGAACTCACCTAGGCTGGAACATCCAAGTTCGTGCATTTGCATGGCTGGCAGGAGGCGCTGGCCATCTGTTGAGAGTTCTGCAGTTAACAGAAACACCTCAGATTTCTCCATGTGGGCTTCTTAAAGCATGGTGGATGAGCTGCAAGAGCATATGTTGCAAGAGAGGAAAGAGCAGGGCCCAGCCTTGAAAGTTACATGGTATCACACCTGCCACATTCTATTAATAGAACGGTTTATAGGACCACAGTCTAGGTTCACTGTGGTTATCTAAATAAAATATCGTCCTTGGGACCATCTTTGGAGACTACCACCAGCATCTAGAGCAGAAACAAAGGCAATATTTCACTGAACTGTTCTTTAAAAAGTTCTGTCTTGCCCTTTCTCAATGACCGTCTTCACTGGTTATTACTGAGTATGACTTCAGTTGGAGTCAGAAGTGGGTATTTAGGTCTTTCTCTTGGTAAGAGGAATGGGTTGGAGGTAAAAGTTGTTCCAAGATGGTGTAATACTACCACTCTCCTAAAATTTCTAATTTGTTAAACAGAATCAGCAGTGAAAACCTGCACTCTTTTCTGAGAAGGTTTTTCCAGATATTTCTCCTTTCTCCTAGCTTCTGTGGCTGTGATGGTAGAGTGCAGGTTTAGGAGTCCAGTTTTTTCAACTTAGCTCCTTCAGTTATTATGGCCTAGCTGTGTGAATCTGGGCAACAGATTAGTTTTTGCAAGCCTCAGTTTTCTCCTCTTTATAATGGGATATTCATTCTACTGCATAGACTGTGAAAATTGAGAACCTACATGAAGTGTTTACCAGAGTGTCAGTATTCAGGAAGTTGTAGGTACTGTTATTATGTGATGGTAGGTGTATAGGAGAATGTAAGTACCAAAGAATTAAGCATAAAGTCACTGGAACCTGAGAGGTTACAATAAGATGGGAGGAGGTCTCCTAAGCCAAATATCTTTGAGTCAAGAGCAAATGTCATTGTACCAAATGGATCTCCAATTTCTTCCTCTTATGCCACATTTTATGGCATCAATCTACCACAGATTCATGTGATGAGAGTTGTTCTGGTGTTGAAAGGAACTGGGAGGGGACTGGAAAGCAGTTAGTGGAAGCAGGCCAGAAACACAAATGTCCAGTTCCCATGGTCTCCACCTAGACATTTTATCAGAACCTCTTGAATTGCGTGAGTCTGTGGTCTTTGTATTCTTTTAAATTATTCCACACCTCTTGCAGGGCTTCCCTAGTAGCTCAGGCGGTAAAGCACCTGCCTGTGATGCAGGAGATGCAGGTTGATCCCTGGGTCAGGAAGATCCCCTGCGGAAGGAAATGGCACCCCACTCCAGTATTCTTGCCTGGAGAATCCCATGGACAGTGGGGCCTGACAGGCTACAGTCCATGGGGTTGCAAAGAGTCAGACACAACTGAGCGACTAACACATACACAACCTCTTGCAAAGGAAAATTATAACTATCACATACTTATAAAAAAATGAAGGGTAGTAATTTGCATGAGTTACACCACCTGGAAGAGCAAATGTTTATTTCATTTTCTCCCATATCCCACATTCATTTGCGACTTGTGTGCTGTGACCTCGTGATTTGGGAAAGAGATACTTACTATGAGTTTGTCATGGGGTGGCAGGGAGGTTTCTTCTTTTCTCCAACCTAATTGTTTCCATGTGTAGGGACTTCAGTTCAGTTCAGTTCAATCACTCAGTCATGTCTGACTCTTTGTGACCCCGTGAATTGCAGCACGCCAGGCCTCCCTGTCTATCACCAACTCCCAGAGTTCACTCAAACTCACGTTCATCGAGTCAGTGATGCCATCCAGCCATCTCATCCTCTGTCGTCCCCTTCTCCTCCTGCCCCCAATCCCTCCCAGCATCAGAGTCTTTTCCAGTGAGTCACCTCTTTGCATAAGGTGGCCAAAGTACTGGAGTTTCAGCTTTAGCATCAGTCCTTCCAAAGAACACCCAGGACTGATCTCCTTTAGAATGGACTGGTTGGATCTCCTTGTAGTCCAAAGGACTCTGAAGAGTCTTCTCCAACACCACAGTTCAAAAACATCAATTCTTCAGCACTCAGCTTTCGTCACAGTCCAACTCTCACATCCATACATGACCACAGGAAAAACCAAGCCTTGACTAGATGGACCTTTGTTGGCAAAGTAATGTCTCTGCTTTTGAATATGCTATCTATGTTGGTCATAACTTTCCTTCCAACCATTTTGACTTCTTGTCCCACTCATTATTTGTGTGAATTTCCTGACTAATATCCACTGGTCCATGAGTCTCAAGGATTCAGATTCTGGGATAGGTTCTTTCATGTTTTGTATCACCCTCAATACAATGAGGGGAGGTGTATGTGTCACGCAAAGCTAGCCCTTCCTTTAGATAGGCTTTCCCAGGAGCTAGTGTTGGTGAGGGACAAGGCAGGCTCATACACTTTTGCACTACATGTAATTATCACTGTGTCACCTTTATTTATCCATTGGCCCCTCAACTAGGAGAAGGAAGAAATGGATGTTATTTATTGACTCCCTAAAACTGCAACAGTGACATTCTCTACCCCTCAGTGAGCTGGGGTTGTCTGGGTGATTGAGACCGATCTGATTAAATTGAAATCATATCCCACTTTTCTTGAAATACATACATATTTCTTCAGTTATCTATATAAGAGCAGTTAAAAACTTTTCTTTTTAAAAACAGTTACAGAACTCTGAAAAAGAATTCTTTCCTTGCATACTCACAGTATGGCTGTTGGTGAGACCTCTGTGTTTCTCTTTATTCAACAAGTATTTGTTTAGCACCTTCTAGATGCCAAGCTCTGTCTTAGGTGTTGGAGCTATTGCTGGAAAACGAAAATAGATATGCCCCCTGCTCTTCTTGTTGATCTTATATTCTACTTGGGGAAATAGGTGTCAATCTAAAAATAAATCATACAAATTGTTATACATTGAAAATCAAGCTGAAGTAATAGTCCACAATTCTGTGAAAGTGTTTAACAGATACCCTGACCTTGACTGTTTGTGGAATTGGGGATCTGTAAAGCTTATCTCTGAAGAAATGATACTTGAAGTGAAGATAAGAGCAAATAAATAAATAATTAAGGTGAAGTTAACTGAGTCTATATATTCATAGAGAAACAACTGACTGTCTAACTTTATATTTCACTATCTGTGGTATTCTATCTAGCCTTTCTGAGTATTTAGTTATGGCAATGACTTTCTCTCATACTTTCTAACTACCTTTACCAGATTTCCCTGATCACATGAGAAAATGAGAATACATGATCTATCACCAGATATTTTCCCCCAAATTGTCAATTTATTTTTATTTATTCAGTCATTCATTCACCTGTTCACTTGCTCACTCACTCACTCTTCCCATCTACCCATACAATACCATTTATCAAATGTCTGTATGTGCCCAGTGCCATGCTTGAAAATGGGGTGTTCAGTTCAGTTTAGTTCAGTCGCTCAGTCGTGTCTGACTCTTTGCGACTCCATGAATCGCAGCACGCCAGGCCTCCCTGTCCATCACCAACTCCCGGAGTTCACTCAGACTCACGTCCATTGAGTCCGTGATGCCATCCAGCCATCTCATCCTCGGTTGTCCCCTTCTCCTCCTGCCCCCAGTCCCTCCCAGCATTAGGGTCTTTTCCAATGAGTCAACTCTTCGCATAAGGTGGCCAAAGCAAGCCATAAAAACAAAATCATAGTTAATTGCCATTAATTGTGTCTTTCACTGGACTCCTATACCACTGTGTTTCTCTCTCTGCCTTTTCAAGGTGTGTTTATTAACTTTCATGTTTGTCACCCTCGTGATGGAGAAGGAAATGGCAACCCACTCCAGTACTCTCGCCTAGAGAATCCTGTGGACAGAGGAGCCTGGGGGGCTGCTGTCCATAGGGTTGCACAGAGTTGGACACGACTGACGCAACTTAGGATGCACGCATGCTTTGGAAAAGGAACTGGCAACCCACTCAAGTATTCTTGCCTGGAGACTCCCAGGGACAGAGGAGCCTGGTGGGCTGCCATCTCTGGGGTTGCACAGAGTTGGACATGACTGAAGTGACTTAGCAGCAGCAGCACCCTCATGAGGTTGAGCTCTGTAGTAAACACCATCCATATCTTTCTCATTTTGGGGTTCCTTGTGCTTAATATGGTGATTGGCACAAGTTGATATTCAGAAGATATTTTACTTGATTAAGTGAATGAAATCAATGTATTACTATTATTGAGGAGCATAATATTAAATATCAGATGAATGATTACTAAGCTAAAATTGGAATAAACAATTTGATGCTCCATTATGTAAAAAGATGAACTGAGGCACATTAACATTTTCGAGTTTACTGAGTATAGGTTAACTTGAATTAGGCTGTGCCAAATCTACAGTGGTTAGGCGCTCTCCATTTACAGGAGCTAGTGGAGAGGTTTTATATAGAAAAGATGCTGCAGTAATGCAAATAAATTATTTAATGGGGTATATTTTGTTTGGTTTCCTTATTTGGGAAAGTCTACTTGGCTGTTTGTGATTGGCTGCCTTTAAGTTTCACTTTCTTGGTTTAACTGCATTGACTCCAGCTTAGGTTTTGGTGTGTTTACATAGTCTATCAAGACATTAGAGCCACCTCAATCTAATAGTCTCCCTGTTTAAGTACTTTGCTGCTGCTAAGTTGCTTCAGTTGTGTCCGACTCTGTGCGATCCCATAGACGGCCGCCCACCAGGCTCCCCCATCCCTGGGATTCTCCAGGAAAGAATACTGGAGTGGGTTGCCATTTTCTCCTGCAATGCATGAAAGTGAAAAGTGAAAGTGAAGTCTCTCAGTCGTGTCTGGCTCTTAGCGACCCCATGGACTGCAGCCCACCAGGCTCCTCTGTCCATGGGATTTTCCAGACAAGAGTGCTTGAGTGGGGTGTCATTGCAAGTGTAAACTAGGAATCCCTCAGAAGAAATGGAGTAGCCATCATGGTCAACAAAAGAGTCCAAAATTCAGTACTTGGATGCAATCTCAAAAATGACAGAATGATCTCTGTTCATCTCCAAGGCAAACCATTCAATATCACAGTTATCCAAGTCTATGCCCCAACCAGTAATGCTGAAGAAGCTGAAGTTGAACGGTTTTATGAAGACCTACAAGACCTTTTAGAACTAACACCCAAAATGGCCTTTTCATTATAGGGGACTGGAATGCTAAAGCAGGAAGTCAAGAAACACCTGGAGTAACAGGCAAATTTGGCCTTGGAATGCGGAATGAAGCAGGCCAAAGACTAATAGAGTTTTGCCAAGAAAATGCACTGGTCATAGCAAACACCCTCTTCCAACAACACAAGAGAAGACTCTACACATGGACATCACCAGATGGTCAACACCGAAATCAGATTGATTCTATTCTTTGCAGCCAAAGATGGAGAAGCTCTATACAGTCAACAAATGGAGTAACAGGCAAATTTGGCCTTGAAGTGCAGAATGAAGCAGGGCAAAGACTATAGAGTTTTGCCAAGAAAATGCACTGGTCATAGAAAACACCCTCTTCCAACAACACAAGAGAAAACTCTACACATGGACGTCACCAGATAGTCAACACCAAAATCAGATTGATTATATTCTTTGCAGCCAAAGATGGAGAAGTTCTATACAGTCAACAAAAACAAGACCAGGAGCTGACTGTGGCTCAGATCATGAGCTCCTTATTGCCAAATTTAGACTTAAATTGAATAAAGTGGGCAACACCACTAGACCATTCAGGTATGACCTAAATTAAATCCCTTATGATTATACAGTGGAAGTGAGAAATAGATTTAAGGGTCTATATCTGATAGATAGACTGCCTGATGAACTATGGAATGAGGTTTGTGACACTGTACAGGAGACAGGAATCAAGACCATCCCCATGGCAAAGAAATGCAAAAAAGCAAAATGGCTGTTTGGGGAGGCCTTACAAATAGCTGTGAACAGAAGAGAGACAAAAAGCAAAGGAGAAAAGGAAAGATATAAGCATCTGAATGCAGAGTTCCAAAGAATAGATTGCTGGGAGAAATATCAATAACCTCAGATATGCAGATGACACCACCCTTATGGCAGAAAGTGAAGAAGAACTAAAGAGCCTCTTGATGAAAGTGAAAGAGGAGAGTGAAAAAGTTGGCTTAAAGCTCAACATTTAGAAAACGAAGATCATGGCATCTGGTCCCATCACTTCATGGGAAATAGATGGGGGCAACCGTGGAAACAGTGTCAGACTTTATTTTTCTTGGCTCCAAAATCACTGCAGATGCCATGAAATTAAAAGATGTTTACTCCTTGGAAGAAAAGTTACGACCAAACTAAATAGCATATTCAAAAGCAGAGACATTATTTGCCGACTAAGGTCCGTCTAGTCAAGGCTATGGTTTTTCCAGTGGTCATGTATGGATGTGAGAGTTGGCTTGTGAAGAAAGCTGAGTGCCGAAGAATTGATGCTTTTGAACTGTGGTGTTGGAGAAGACTCCTGAGAGTCCCTTGGACTGCAAGGAGATCCAACCAGTCCATTCTGAAGGAGATCGGCCCTGGGATTTCTTTGGAGGGACTTATGCTAAAGCTGAAACTCCAGTACTTTGGCCATCTCATGCAAAGAGTTGACTCATTGGAGAAGAGTCTGATGCTCGGTAGGATTGGAGGCAGGAGGAGAAGGGGATGACCAAGGATGAGATGGCTGGATGGCATCACTGACTCAATGGACGTGAGTCTGAGTGAACTCCAGGAGATGATGATGGACAGGGAGGCCTGGCGTGCTGCAGTTCATGGGATTGCAAATAGTTGGACACGACTGAGTGACGGAACTGAACTGAACTGAACCCTAACTGAAGCAGATGGCTTTTGGTAAGACCTCAGTAGGTATTACCAAGATCCATTAGTACTGGTCCCTCTGCCATTGTTCTAACTGGCTCCCTTAGCCAAGCACTTTGCCTTTTACTGCCTCAAATCTTGGAATCTTCTAGCAAACAAAGGAAGGTAAATGAAATGAGACTGATAAAGAGATCCTTTTCCTTGGATGGAAGTGCTGTATAACCAAGGTTCTAATTATTACGGCAGCCTATGTATTCAGAAATCTTACTCATGCCACACCACATTGTATCTTTAAATTCTAGAGAAGTGATGCAAAAATCATCAAAAGCGAAAGCATTTGAACTTTATTTTAGCTTCAGAGAGAATTTTGATAAATTTCACAGCTGAGTTCTCTTGAAGTAAAGGCTGTTTTAGAAGAGTGAGTCAGGTACTTCATACACATCTCAACTCTCAAAATAGACCTGTGAGATTCAGATGCAAAAGGAGGCCATAATTTTTTTTCTCTCACAGGTGCAGCACAAATCAAATATTTTCATTTGTTTTTCTAGTCATTTTAGCCACCACTATAGCTTTATTATAGCTTTACGGTTTTCTCCTGTTTGCCCTACCAATTCCTCCTAAGATTTTCCACAATTTTTGGTTGAGAACTAAAATTATAAATTACCCAACAGTAAAGTCAGAGGATAAGTAAATCACCATCCAGTCTGATCACAAAATCAAAATGTTTGTGATATGTCAAACCTCTAACAAGTCAATTGCTTCTTTTGAAAAATGTGTCTTTTCTGCTTCATGCTGAGAACAGCCGAGTCATTCTATGAATTTTGCTCTGATATAGGACCAAAGGTGCAGTATCTTCAGACTACAAATTATGTCAAAAATCTAACAGAATGGCTAGCAGCTTTAAGGTCTTTTTTATTTTTAAGAATCTTATTTCATAGTTTAATTCCTAATAAAACAGAGTTGAACTCTGGGTCTTTGGTAATCAAAGTTTGTCCTAAAGACAAATTTTAGAGAGTAAAAGTTTGGTCTATAGGCTCTGAGCCATTTATGTTTTCCTGTTAATGCCACCGGATATTTTTCTTCTAAGAAATTTTCATAATTATGCTATTTTGTGCATATATACATTTATATGAAACTCCCTCCATTCTAAGAGTTGTTATCAGATCCCCGTTTGTTAATCAGTCTTGTTCCTACTTAGCTTCAAATAATCTTTCCTACAGATGACAAGCTGGGGGACTTTGGAACACATTTATCAAACACAAGTTGTTTTATGAAGCCAAAAGTAAAGATCATAAAAAGAGATTTTGAAGAAGTCTTTGGACATGAACTGTGCAAGCATTTCCGAATCTGCTGAGAGTGATAATCATTACAAACAATGGGCTCATTGAATCTAGATGAATTAAGCAGGGCTACCAATTTCCATGTTAAAAATTTAATATTAGAGGAATGTGTTAGGTTATTAAATATAGAAACCCATTTCTGAGAATGGTCAATAACTGAGCCTTAGAAAGCAGGCAGTTTCTCAGAGGACGTTTCAAGATGGTTAAGGAAAACATTCCTGAGCCTTTCCAAAGCTGAAACCTGTAATTTGAGCTGTAACATGAATACTTTGTTGAACTGAAAATAAAGAAGAAAATATAGTTTCTCTCTTAACCACTTTCTCTCCTTCCTCCTCCCTCCTTCCCCACCTACCCACACACGTGTAGAGTCTGCATAATGCTCTTTAAAGTTTAGGTAAGAATTTCCCTGGATGAGAGTTTCAGAATAAAAATATTTTATCTGGCATTGAAAGAACTCAAAGATCTTTTATTAATATTCTTGTACTTGTCATCTTCTCTCATCTGGCTTCTTGTCTCAAATAATTATTTCCCAATTTACAAATAAGCCTCAAACAGAACATCAATATTTTTGTGTTGTCCAATTAACTAATAATCATATGTATTTCTTGCCCACAAGTATTGGTAGACAAGTTAGAGGAGGTTGGTTAATTCTCTCAAAGATTAGAGTCCATCTTGATATCTTTATTTCAGCTCTAAATACAAGATGAAGGGCCAGTAGGACTTGGGTGGGTGTCATTGGGAGACACTGCTTAGTCTTTCAACGCCCTTCGTTTATAGCCTCCATTATCATTTTTCTCATACAATGAATCAGATCATCCTCTTTGTCATTAGCCAGCCCTCCCAATGGCTTGGTCTGTTTCAAATAGATTGTTCGCTGCACATCATGCATGCTCAAATCTCTCATCAATTTCACAAAATTCCACTAATTAAGATACTTATACTTTCATTGCATCCTCAAAGAGCAATTTCCTAATGACTTATTAAAATAATGCCATTTTGCAGCCTTTGAAAAGTCCCACTTTTGCATAGTGTCATGCTATAATTAGTAATACAGCATCAGTGATTAAGCTGAATACCAATTTGAGGCATTTGCACAGCATTAACTGAGTTCGGTCACTAATGGGGTATAACGCTTTGATTGTTCCTTGATACCTGAACACTGTGACAATATCTAGATCTTTGGATTACCTTGAAATGTTGATTTCAGACTCTTGAAACCATGGCAACAGTTAATTCAAATGAATCCCAGGGCTTTAAAACCAAGATTTTGAAGATTTTGTTGTTGAATTTCTTTGCTTTTTTTTTTTAACCCCTTGGTTTAAAAAACCTGTGAGAAAATACTTACAACCAGACTTTGTATAAATGCAGTATCCATTCACCTTTCTTATAGAAAAGAACACAGATGTGGTTATCTTTCCATCAGTGAGAGAAGGAAAAACTGGCATATGGATCCCATAACTGGTGTCTGAAGGTTACATGTAATATGGTAGCAAAGTGATAAAACTGTACAATATTAGAATCCACCCAGTTGCCCAAGCTTAGGAATCACCCCTCTCCTATAATATACAAAAACATCAAATTCTATTGAAGAAATAGTTTTCATATTTCTTTGATCCTCCTAATTTTCTTTACCACCTTCCTAATTTAGGCAATAGTCAATTAACCCAGCTCCCTGCCTCTCATCTGGTATCTTTTGAATGTGGTGGCTGGACACGGCTGAGCAACTAACACTTTTTTTACACTTTTATGTCTAGTTGATGTGTGAGTGATCTTCCTACCTGAAAAAATGTTCTTGATCTCCATCACCTTCAGAATAAAATATAAATTTTTGACATGAAATCAAGGCTCTCTAAAAACTGGCGTAGCTTAACTTTTTCACTTTCTTTATACTCATTTCTCCTATTGTTGTCATTCAGTTGCTAAGTTGTGTCTGACTCTTTGGGACCCCATGTACAATAGCACGACAGGCTTCTCTGTTCCAGAGTTTGCTCAAATTAACGTCCATTTAATCGGTGATGCTATCTAACCATCTCATCCTCTGACTCCCCCTGTCCTTTTGCCTTCAGTCTTTCCCAGCATCAAGGGCTTTTCCAGTGAGTAGGCTCTTTGCATCATGTGGCCAAAGTATTGGAGCTTCAGCTTTAGCATCAGTCCTTTCAATGAATATTCAGGGTTGAAACTGCCAGCCATATTGCTATTATGTCCATATTAAATTTTATTTTAACTAATAGGATATTTCTTATTTTTTTCTGCTGTATTATAAACTCTTTGAAGGCCGGAACTTGCCACATTTACCTGTGTATTCCTAGCATTTAGTATAATTCTTGTTACATGACAAAATCTTGGTATTGAGATGAATTATCACTAAAACTAATCCTGTAACCTTCTTTGAAACAGCTCAAGACAAAATGGTGAAGAAACAAAACTTTTCTCATTGTCTTCTTTTTTTTTTTTTTTTCCTTTTAGACCTAGCCCTACTTACCAGTCTAGTCCCAACATTGCTCTTGTAGCTTTCATCAGCACACAGAGAATCCATCACAGTTTGCCTTCCTTCAGGACAATCTCCACAATTTGTACACAACTTGAACAAATGCAAGAATAGGGAGATGAACACAAAGGTTGTTGTTCACTCACTCAGTCATGTCTGACTCTTTGTGACACTGTGGACTGCAGAATGCCAGGCTTTCCTGTCCTCCATCTCTTTCAGCTTGCTCAGCCTCATGTCCTTTGAGTCGGTGAGGCCATCCAACCATCTCATTCTCTGTTGTCTCTTTCTCCTCCTACCTTCAACCTTTAGGAAAACATAAAAAGTGCACATCTGGTCTGATGTTCTGATATTAGAGTTGGATGAATGCCCTTCAAGGACCTCTGCTGTATCATTCTCCTCACTGTCTTTCCTTTCTCCCTAGTGTTCTGGACAGACAGAATATTTCCTAACAGTTCTCTCCAGGAAGGGAGAGCCCTTCCCTTTTCCCATTTGGAGAAGTCTAACTGCCTCGCCCCACTCCTTCCTTCTAGATTTCTGATGCCTTTTGTAAATTAATGTGATCTCTTTAGAACGGTAGGTAGTCATGGTATATTACCAGTTATCTGATCTTCAATAGCATCTGAAAATATAAGAAAGTAAACTCTTGGGATATGTTTTCTTCCCTCTTGAGAAGCTGCCTGTGTATACTTATTGCTATTGCTAAGTCACTTCAGTTGTGTCTGACTCTGTGCGACCCTATAGATGGCAGCCCACCAGGCTCCCCTGTCCCTGGGGTTCTCCAGGCAAGAACACTGGAGTGGGTTGCTATTTCTTCTCCAATGCATGAAAGTGAAAGGTGAAAGTGAAGTCACTCAGTCATGTCTGACTTAGCGACCCCATGGATTGCAGCCTACCAGGCTCCTCCATCCATGGGATTTTCCAGGCAAGAGTACTGGAGTGGGGTGCCATTGCCTTCTCCAGTATACTTATTAAAGTACCCCAATTACTTCACCCTGAAATCTCCACTGCTATATTGTCTTACCCCAGGGGGTCATAAAGTTGTCCAGCAAGAAGCAAAAACTTCATCTCAGACTCTTCTCTGTTTATGATTTTTGTTTTGCAGCTGTTTGATAAACGGAGGCCAGAGAACAGCAGGCAAAGTGAATTCTGCTTCTGACATGGGCAGGGGCAGAAGTAGGGATGTTCCACACATTTTGTGTTTTCCTAGCCTCTGTCTTGTCTCTAGGCTTCTTTCAGAGACCTCTTGTTTCATTCTTATTCTTAATTTAGCCTTTCTTGCTCTTGGGTTTCATCATATTCATTTAAATACTTTAGTTAATTTTTGAGTCATTCTTTCATCCAGTCATTTATTTCAACAAGATTTAATTGAACACCTATCATATTAGTTAGGATAAATAATGCTAACCATTGAAACAAAAATCTCCATAGCTTAGCACAGTGGTTTACTGTGGACTTTCATGCTCACCTAAAGTTCAGTGTGAATGTTCCTCCTGAGACTGCTCACCTCATAACTATCATCCAGACATTTGATTGCTTCTATGTTGTGGTACTGCCATATTAAGGGATATAAGAATTCATTGCCTCCAACCACATGAATAAAGAATCTTTGACAAATTGCTTAGGATGTATTATGGCTAAGTTTGGTAGTGCTGTATATTACATGCGCTCATGTTCCACTGGATAGAACTCAGTCACGTGGTTATCTGTTCCATGCTGGCAGTGGGTAGATTCAAGATGGATATGGGAAATGTATTTTAATTGTGTATACAGGAAGGAAAGGATAGTCAACACAATGCCACACATTTTGCTTAGTATTGGGAAGTTTAAAAAAATAATAAGGAATAGTGCTTATTGTTGGGAGCTCACAGTCCAGGGAACCAGACACACACAAATGGAAAATTAATATAATATGTTATTGACAGTTACTGAGTGATACCTTCCTCCATGCACTACTTTAAGTCCTTAATATCAGTTCAGTTCAGTCGCTCAGTCGTGTCCGACTCTTTGCGACCTCATGAATCGCAGCACGCCAGGCCTCCCTGTCCATCACCAACTCCAGGAGTTCACTCAGACTCACGTCCATTGAGTCCGTGATGCCATCCAGCCATCTCATCCTCTGTCGTCCCCTTCTCCTTCTGCCCTCAATCCCTCCCAGCATCAGGGTCTTTTCCAATGAGTCAACTCTTCGCATGAGGTGGCCAAAGTACTGGAGCTTCAGCTTTAGCATCATTCCTTCCAAAGAAATCCCAGGGTTGATCTCCTTCAGAATGGACTGGTTGGATCTCCTTGCAGTCCAAGGGACTCTCAGGAGTCTTCTCCAACACCACAGTTCAAAAGCATCAATTCTTCTGCGCTCAGCCTTCTTCACAGTCCAACTCTCACATCCATACATGACCACAGGAAAAACCATAGCCTTGACTAGATGGACCTTAGTCGGCAAAGTAATGTCTCTGCTTTTGAGTATACTATCTATGTTGGTCATAACTTTTCTTCCAAGGGGTAAAGCGTCTTTTAATTTCATGGCTGTAGTCACCATCTGCAGTGATTTTGGAACCCCCAAAATAAAGTCTGACACTGTTTCTACTGTTTCCCCATCTATTTCCCATGAAGTGATGGGACCAGATGCCATGATCTTCGTTTTCTAAATGTTGAGCTTTAAGCCAACTTTTTCACTCTCCACTTTCACTTTCAACAAGAGGCTTTTTAGCTTCTCTTCACTTTCTGCCATAAGGGTGGTGTCATCTGCATATCTGAGGTTATTGATATATCTCCCAGATCATAATCTTCATTTTCTGAATGTTGAGCTTTAAGCCAACTTTTTCACTCTCCTCTTTCACTTTCAACAAGAAGCTTTTAAGCTCCTCTTCACTTTCTGCCATAAGGGTGGTGTCATCTGCATATCTGAGGAAACATAGGCAGAAACCAATGATTTATGTCAAAATATCTTTTAAAATTCACCTCCTAGGCTAATAAAAATAAAAACAAACATAAGCAAATGGGACCTAATTAATTTTAATAACTTCCGCATAGCAAAGAAAACCATAACCAAAATGTAAAGACAATCCACAGAATGGGAGGATATATTTACAAACAAAGCACCTAACAAGGGATTAATATACAAAATATACAAATAGCTCATGCAACTCTATGTCAAAAAAAGAAACAACATAATCAAAGAATAAGCAAAAGATCTAAACAGACATTTCTTTAAAGGTATACAGGTGGCTAAAAGCACATGAAAAGATGTTCAGCATCAGTAGTTACCTGAGAAATGCAAATCAAAACTGCAATGAGGTATCAACTCATATCAGTCAGAATGGCAATCACCCAAAAAATCTACCAACAATAAATATTGGAGAGGTGTGGAAAAAAGGGAACCCTTTTATACTGTTGGTGGGAATGTGAATTGGTACAACCATTATGGAGTTTCCTTAAAAAACTAAAAATAGAACTCCCATTGTTGTTATTGTTTGGTTAGTTGCTAAGTCATATGCAACTCTTTGTAATCCATGGACTGTCTCCTCTGTCCATGGGATTTCCCAGCAAGTATACTGGAGTGAGTTGCCATTTCCTTCTCCAGGGGATCTTCTCTGCCCCAGGGATCAAACTCAGGTCTCCTGCATTGGCAGGCACATCCTTTATTGCTGAGCCACCAGTAGAAATTTCCATATCATTCAGCAATTCCACCCCTGGGCATATATCCATAGAAAACTCTAATTCTCAATGATACATGCACCCCAACGTGCATTGTGGGACTATTTACAATAGCGAAGATATGGAGGCAACCTAAATGTTCATTGACAGAGCAACAGATAAAGATGTGATATTTACATACAATGGAATATTACTCACCCATAAAAAGAATGAAATAATATCATTTGCAACAATATGGATAGACCTTGGATAGACCTAGAGATTCTCATAGTAAGTGAGTAAATCAGACATAGAAAGACAAATATCATATGGTATTGCTTATATGTGGAATCTAGAAAAATGATACAAATAAACTTACAAAACAGACTCTCAGATGTAAAAAATGCACTTGTGGTTTACCAAGTGGAAAAGAGGAGGGAAGGGATAAATTGGGAGATTGGAATTGACATATACACACTACTATATATATAATAGATAACAAATAAGGATCCACTGTATAGCACAGAGAAGTCTACTCAGTACTCTCTAATGACCTATAGGAGAAAATAACCTAAAAAGAGTGGATATATTTATATGTGTAACTTATCCACTTTTCTGTACAGCAGAAACTAACACAATGTAAATCAACTAATCTCCAATAACAAAAAAAAAAAAAATCAAAATAAGCCAAGTCCTGTGTTTTCACATCACTAGTGAGAGAGAAGACTAGCCTAAATGTGTTACCTCTAGTTATTGAAAGATACTTTATATTGAATGATGCCCAAACTACCTAATAATCATACTTTCAGGGATAAATCTATGCCACCCAAAGTGAAAACTGATTATTGAAGCACTGGTCCAGAGAGTTACAGAGCAGCAGTCTCTGAAATCTCAAACACATTCCAGTGCCAAGAAAAATTCAAGATATTTTAACAAGAGTGGTGCTGCAACTGGTGATTTTCACTCCTTTACTTTATTAATAAACCAGGCTTTTCTTTGCTTAAGCAGCTACCACATAGTATGTCTCAAAAATGCATTGTTGAATAAAAGAATTCTAGTCTTGAGTGAACTGGCTGAAAGTCCCATATTTTAAAAAATGGTCTGTGAATTTTACCGTATATGTAATTATCAATGCTGAATTCTCCAAACCAGGATCAGAAGCTCAATAAAGCGTTTCTATGGTGTATGTTTATATTCTTTGCACTAGATTTTTTCTCTTGTATTTTACTGCTTAGAATTAATCATAAGATTGATGAACAAAGTCCAGACAATAACTGAAGATATTAATAATAAAAGAGCTTAAGGAAGTAAAATTTTACTAAATGTGTCTGAGTCAATGGTAATAGCTTATAAGTGAAGGACATACATCATATACACATCCTTCATAGTTAATATACATAAATGAATGTTTAATGAGTTAATGATATACACTGTGTCAGAATATCTGAAAATTTTTTTCTCCTTTGAGATGTGATCATTTCCTCCATCATTCCAGATGCTATTCCTCAGTCCAGGATGTCCTCCTGGAAAGATGTTCCAGCTACCTAAATTCATGGTAATTTGGGTTTGTTTTTTTGTGGGTTTGTTTGTTTGTTTGTATTTTCACAGCCCTTAGTGATTAGATGCTGTTCTCTAATGGTTTTGTGAATATCAACCTTCTTTTGACAATATAATTCAAATTTCTCAAGAGCATAGTAAAATCAGCATATTTTTTAATATCCCATAGAGGCTGGAACATAGAAGAAGTAATTAATGAAAACAAGTTGAAAAGATTCACCAAAATGTTCATTTTATTTTCTCCATTGCTAAACTAGATACATGTAGAAGGAATGCTGTGAAGTATTTTTATTCTTGTGGTGCTACTGGTAAAGAACCACATGCCAATGTGGCAGACAGATAAGAGATGTGGGGTTGATCCCTGGATCATGAAGATCCCCTGGAGGAGGGCAGGGCAATCTACTCCAGTCTTCTTGCCTGGAGAATCCCATGGACAGAGGAGCCTGGTGGGCTACAGTCCATAGCATCACAAAGAGTCAGACATGACTGAAGTTACTTAGCAAGCATACATGCACCAGAAGAGAACCTTCAAATTTCCAACCTCACCCTTCTCACTATAATTGGTTCAATACTCATGGTGAATTCTTTCTAGATCTCTTGTGGTATCACAAGAGATACACACTCTGCTTTCTCTAGTGTCCAATCTACCAGTAATAATGGTATTAATAATTTAACACATCTAATAATATTATCCATTTTTCCAATGCTGTCTTTACACAAGCACCTCTAATATTTGTCTATCAAAAAGTGAGCATGTTTAGGATAATTAAATTAAACATATTTTACATAAAGTAGAAAAACATTAATAAAAGTTCACTATAACACAGCTGATTATGACATGCAGATCATATAAAACATTATCCCTTGAGATATCAAAATCACATCAAATAACATTATTAAAGATAAAGAATTTACAAGGTAAATTGACTATCTTTAAAAAATAATATGAAGTATTAAGAAAACAATAAGACCGGGGTTATGAAAGTTCTGTTCATTGGAGTCCTAATCTAGAAAATATAGTATGAGTGCTTTGAAAATGGAATGTTTATATAAGACTGGGAAATGTTGAAGTTAGAGTTCTCTCCTGTGGATTCATTTACTATGTTAGAGTATTGAAGTTCCTGAGATGTTACACAGAAAGGACACTGCTCTGAATATGTTTAAAGTACAAAATAAATGTTTCAAATTTATTCAAGCACAAAGGAATATTTCCATGGAAAACCTATTAACTCTTGGAGGTGATTTGAGGGACATGAGCTGGGGAAATGCTGAGGTAGAGAAAATGGATTTGTACTAGAAATCAAAGAGAGCTTATTTCTGATCTCAGCTAGGTAGCTCTAGGGCTTAGGAAGACACACAGTTGTGGAAGGACGTATCATACGCTTTTAGTTCCAATTAAAACAGACATTTAAATGTATTCCTCCATGAATAAAAATTATAGTACTTATATTTCCATTTAGATGCTTTTAGTTTCAATAACAGCAAACCCAATTCAAACACATCTTTATGCTTGAGCCATGACTACAGTGTTATTCCCAAGTCAGGACACATGTATTTTCCCTTGTCTTTACAGTCTTCTATTTTGTCTCCTCCTATACAGAATTTATCTTATGGTATCAAAATGCTTTCTCTAGGATACTTGTCTGCATAAGTTCTCTTTCATATTCTACAGAGGGACAAGAGTAGCTTTCTCTCAAAATGTTCAGCAAATTCTGAGAGGTACTCATTAGATTAAGTCACATGTGTTTCACTTACTAATCACATTGGCCAGAAACTGAAATGCACCAATAGGGTGAGAGGGTTCATCTAGGTCATATGCTCTACCTCTGAAAGCAGGAATGGAATTAGCTTCTCTCAAGTGATAAGGGTCTTTTAGTCACAAATAAGGATTTTGAAGAGTAAAAATATGAAGTGGATACACACATAGGAACAAAACTTAGCTTCTTCATTCAAGGAGAAAGCAAAGATGAAAATAATAGATTTATAAAATAATAAACACATTCAAAGTGAAGGATAGAGGAAGTGAAAACAACCAAAGTGATTTCAGCACAATAGTTAAAATATGCATGGTGTATTAAAAAGCAGAGGCATTACTTTGTCAACAAAGATCCATATAGTTAAAGCTATGTTTTATCCAGTAGTCATGGTATGGATATGAGCCTTGGACCATTAAAAAAGCTGAGCACTGAATAATTGATAGTTTTGAACTGTGGTATTGGAGAAGAGTCTTGAGAATCCCTTGGACTGCAAGAAGATCAAACCAGTCAATCCTAAAGCAGATCAATCTTGATTATTCACTGGAAGGACCTATGCTGAAGTTGAAGCTTCAATACTTTGGCCACCTGATGTGAAGAGCTGACTCATTGGAAAAGACCCTGATGCTGGGAAAAATTGAAGGCGGGAGGAGAAGGGAACAACAGAGGATGGGATGGTTGGATGGCATCACCAACTCAATGGACACGAGTGAGCAAGCTGCAGGAGATGGTGAGGCACTGGGAAGCCTGGTGTGCTGTAATCCATGGAGTCACAAAGAATTGGACACAACTGAGCAAATGAACAACAACTTGGCTCATATAAAGAGTAGACATTGCTTTCTTATCCATTCATCTGCTGATGGACATCTAGGTTGCTTCCATGTCCTGGCTATTATAAACAGTGCTGCAATGAACATTGGGGTACACGTGTCTCTTTCAATTCTGGTTTCCTTGGTGTGTATGCCCAGCAGTGGGATCGCTGGATCAAACCTGTATGCAAGACAGCAAAAGAGACACAGATGTATAGAATGGCCTTTTGGACTATGTGGGAGAGGGAGAAGATGGGATGGGATGGGATGGCAGAGTGGCAGTGTAACATGTGTGATATCATAAGTGAAACGAATCGCCAGGCCAGGTTTGATACAGGATGCAGGATGCTTGGGACTGATGCACGGGGATAATCCAGAGAGAGGGTGTGTGGCGGGAGGGGGGAGGTGGGGGTCGGGATTGGGAGTTCATGTACACTCGTGGCTGATTCATGTCGATGTGTAGCAAAACGAATACAGTATTGTAAAGCAAAACAAACTAAAAAATAAAAATTAATTAAAGAAAAAAAAAGAGTAGACATTGCTATCTACTGATGCCTTTTTAAATAGGTGATCCTTCCTCTTGTAAATTAATCAAACAACTTTTTTGTAAGAAATTTAATCTGTGTTTCTGGAAGATATCAAAATCCCTATTGAATCTAGGCAGTTACTGATTTTCATCAAATATTCATTTCAGTTCAGTTCAGTTCAGTCGCTCAGTCGTGTCCGACTCTTTGCGACCCTATGAATTGCAGCACACCAGGCCTCTCCATCCATTACCAACTCCTGGAGTTCGCTCAAACTCATGTCCATCGAGTCGGCGATGCCATCTCATCCTCTGTCGCTCCCTTCTCCTCCTGTCCCCAATCCCTCCCAGCATCAGAGTCTTTTCCAATGAGTCAACTCTTTGCATGATGTGGCCAAAGTACTGGAGTTTCAGCTTTAGCATCATTCCTTCAATGAACACCCAGGACTGATCTCCGTCAGAATGGACTGGTTGGATCTCCTTGCAGTCCAAGGGACTCTCAAGAGTCTTCTCCAACACCACAGTTCAAAAGCATCAATTCTTTGGCACTCAGCTTTCTTCACAGCAGGGACACAATTTCAGAAAGTGAATCATACCAAGACCAAATGAAGTCACACATTATCAGCTACTTTTTTCACCTGTTTAAGAAAATATATTTTTGATTTTGCCAAAAAATTTTAGTGCATTTACTCAGATTATGGATAGCTATTTAAAGGTCTCAGTCAAGAAAATATTACCCCTTATCAATGACTGATTAAATTTTAATAACTAGGAAAATGTTTATTTTACTTGAATTTAAATAGGACAACACATTTATATATTTATTGGTATTATAAGAAAATAGCAATTAAATAATTTTGTAAGTTAAATGTGATTTTTGTTTAAAATAAAATGAAAATAATGAAGTGTGCTTACTTACATAATTTGTTATATTTGCCTAAAGAAGGCAATATTATGACGTTCAAGAAACTATGAAGTACTTTGGTAATAAATACCTTTAAAACCTAGAACATAAGAGCTTCCTTCCCCTTGCCTTATTAGCAAGGCACAAGCCTAGAGACAATTCCAAGCAGAGTTGAGTGGGCCAGGTTTAAAGATTCTTTGGGGAAACAAAATTTAGTGTCAATCTCAAATAAAGTGCTATGCATATTTGGCGTTAAGTCCGCAACTCCTTCCAATCAGACTGCAGATTGTATCCCTCTTTTTAGAAGTTCTCAAGCAACTGCTACATTGAAACCTATACTCACATAATGCATTTTTTTAAATTTTTGTTTCACTTTTGTTTTTTTGTCTGTCTAAATCCAAAGAATCGTGAGAGAATCTTTGCTTTGAATCAGCGGTCCCCAAACTTTTTAGCACCAGGGACTGGTTTCATGGTTCACCCAGTTTTCCACAGGCAGGGTGGGAGAGATGTTTTTGAGATGACTCAAGCACATCACATTTATTATATAGCATGTATATATATATATATATAAATATAGCACTATATTTCTATTATTATTACTTTAGCTCCCCCTCTTAATGCCTAATCATCTGACATTAAGTCATGGAGGTTGGAAATCCTGTTCTAAAAGTTCTAGTCCTCCTTATTCTTTGCTCTTTTTATAACGCAGCTCTGTTATGTGCCAGTCTTGGTAAAGGTTTCTTCTAGACTAAGTATCTCAATGACATCTGTCAAAAAGAGCATGTTAGAAGATATTTATACTCTGTCAACTGCAAAAGATACCGACTTACCTTCAATGTACCGTATTTACATGATGGCAGGTTAGTGAACTGAAAGTTGCTCAGTCATGTCCAACTCTTTGTGACCTCGTGAACTGTAGTCCATGGGATTCTCCAGGCCAGAGACTGGAGTGAGTAGCCTTTCCCTTCTCCAGGGTATCTTCCAACCCAGGGATTGAACCCAGGTTTCCCACATTACAGGCAGATTTTCTACCAGCTGAGCCACAAGGGAAACCCGATGGTGGGTTGGGGTGATACATTTCACATTTAACCTAACAAAATTTGCTGAACATACACTCAGCACTGTGCTAAGTGTAATGGGGTCAGTGAAGGAGTGAAAATTCAATTTTCAAAGAATCTGTATCATGGGGTAACAATGCTACAAAGTGAAAATATAGTAAAAAATATAAACAGTACAAATGCTAAATTTTGCCATTTGGGAGAACTATAGGCATACTTGGTGACAGTAGTCATGAAAAACTTCAGAAGAAAAACACCTTTATCCCAGTATGTGCAGTTGCTATTGTCTTTCCTTGCCCCTTTGAATTCTGATTTTTCATTGCCTACCTAATTTTCAGCAAAGCAATAGACACATAGAAGATCCTCAATGAATGACTATGGCATAGGTATTGAATATGAGCATCAATTGCATGTGTCTGTCAGAGGGTTAGAAGTTTCCTTATCAACAAAATGATTGTTCATTTTCCCATCTCTTCAGTAGTCAATGAAATGGAGTGGTGGCTATGACAATCTTTCATTCTGTACTCTGACAACACTTTTGAAATAGTTCACCAGTTTGCCCCCAATCTTGAATGCAACTTCAATAATAAACTTCATAAGAACCAATAATTATTTAGGAAGCTGGTAGAAACATTATGTATTTAGAAAAAATTCAGTTTAACCTCAGTTAGAAATTCTATCTTAATACTACCCATCTTCAGAGAAATATTTCTCTACTTGGAAGATTCTGGACATCATTAAATTGTGGACCCTGTTTCACTTTGGCAGAATGAAAATAGGACAAAAAGATAGTTTCTTCAGGAGAAAAAATGACATGCATGCTTTCCTTGCTGCTACTGTGATGGAAATGTGTCTAGAATCCCTCTTTGTGTACTTATTTTAACATATTTCAATGTTATACAGAATCGCATGATCCATCAACATTATATAAACCCATAGCATTTGCACATATGAGCAAGGTTTAAAAAAATGACTAATATAAATCAATGGAGAATGAATTGGACAATAACACAACAAGCAAACTAGTCATTTACATTCTTCAAAATGGTTCCCAGTGAATTATTGATCATTAACTGTTCTTTGCAGTTTAAGTGAAATATTACAGTAAATATCTTCTTTCCAGGGAAAATCAATTTTCCTTTATTAACACATTTTACTATAAAAAGAGCAACAGTTCATGATGTGTGAATGAAAAATCTCCTATCATCTTCACTGTGCCTTCTTGCTTTTACATATGAAAGTAGTTTGCATGAAAATAAGATGATACTAAAATTGTCATGCATCATAATTTTTATGAGTGTTACTTGGTTCTTAGATTTAGCAACAATAAGCAGAAAGACACATATATAATTTTCTACACCTCTTTAGCATGGAGTTGTACTGTTCTTGAACTTAGTTGCTCATGTTATCAGAATTTTAAACTTTTGTTTAGTTAATTCATGCTTCAAAATCTCCATTTTTAAAAATTTGCTTTATAGAAAGAATATGGCTGTTGATTCATCCTTCTAAACCCAGTTTTCAGAATTGCACACATATAAAATTCAGTTTGAAGAGTTATATGATCAGGGCCTCTATTTCCTTTCTGTTCTTATATCACCTTTTCTGATAGATCTGAGGGTTTCATTGCCTGACATTAGTACCAAACAAAACTGACTACAAAACTGGAAATGAGAAGGTCACAGTTTGTGCTATACTCTTCCACATGGTTAGATGTCTTTCTTTTATCATTTGTGAAGTTTTTCCTCATACAATTTTAGAACTCCAACAAGCTAACTTTAACATATGCTGATACTTTAGAAGCAGCTTTGTGTGGAGCTTTTTCCCTAATACTGGGTGACCAAGGCATTTATTTTCTTTACAGTATTAAAAAAAATTTTTTTGTTACAAATTTGACAAGTTTGGACAAAAGTTAGTCATCAGTGACCAAGGTTTTTATAGTTTTTGATTCTATTATATTTATCTTTCACCAGAAAGAAGTTTTATAGATTTTCACCCCAGCTATTAACATAGAAATCTAGAAACTTTCTAGAACAAACAGCAATAATAACTAATATTCATATAAATGCATGTAACTTACAAGCATTTTCATATTCCATATTTTTTATGGAAATCCAATTATCACCAATATTTTGGTGCTATAGATATTATTATTATCTGTGTTTTATGTACAAGAAAGCTAAAACTCAGAAAAAAAAATAAAAACAGACCAAGTCCACACAACTCTTAAATCAGAAAGTTGAGAAACAATCCAAAGTTTTTTATTCTAAGTTTGTAACTCTTTCCAGTTCAACAATAGGCTTTTCTAGAAGTCAATTTGCCTATGTAAAACACCTTTCTTACAATGCATCAAATCCCAATCGGTGGTTCATTATTTTAACACTGTTAAATGTCTATGAGTATGTGCTGGATTTATCAGAGAAGGCAATGGCACCCCACTCCAGTACTCTTGCCTGGAAAATCCCATGGATGGAGGAGCCTGGTAGGCTGCAGTCCATGGGGTCGCTAAGAGTCGGACATGACTGAGCGACTTCCCTTTCACTTTTCACTTTCATGCATTGAGAAGGAAATGGCAACCCACTCCAGTGTTCTTGCCTGGAGAATCCCAGGGATGGGGGAGCCTGGTGGGCTTCTGTCTATGGGGTCACACAGAGTCGGACACGACTGAAGCGACTTAGCAGCAGCAGCAGCAGCTGGATTTATATCCACAATCTATAAAATGGACAGAAAATAATTAGTTAATGAAGGAAACTTCTAAATGCAATCATAAATACAATGACAAAACACTTGTTTTAAGAATGGGAGCCCTGGTTACAGGCCATGAGGGTTCTCAATCTTGAAGATATTGAATGTCATTTGACCTAATATTTTCATATAAAAACATTCTTGGAGACTATTGTACTAAGTGAAGAAAGACAGAGAAATACAAATATACAATGTTATTTATGGAATTTTTAAAAAATAATACAAATGAACTTATTTACAAAACAGAAGTAGACTCACAGATAGAAAACAAGCATATTTACATAAGGGGAAGAGGGAAAGGGACAAATGAGGAGTATGACTAATAGATATGGGCCTCCTAGGAGAGGCTAGTGGTAAATCCACCTGCTAATGCAGGAGATATAGGAGACACAAGTTCAGTCCCTGAGTTGCAAAGATCCTCTGGAGGAGGATGTGGCAACCCACTCCAATGTTCTTGCTTGGAGAATCCCACAGACAGAGGAGCCTGGTGGGCTATGGTCCATAGGGTCACTAAGAGTCAGATATGACTGAAGTGACTTAGCATGCACATGATTAACAGATACACACTACCATACATAAAGCATATAAATAACAAGGATTTACTTATAGCATAGGCAAATATACTCAATCTTATCTTGCAATAACCTCTCATGGCAAAGAATCAGGAAAAAATATAAAACAGACTCATTTTGCTATACACATGAAACATTGTAAATCAACTATGCTTGAATAAAAAAATATAGACGTAAAAAATTCCTGGTCATGACCCAACAAAAATCAGGAAGTCTCTCACTGATTTATTCAGTCTTTACTGATATTTTTCCGCTCTGAATTAGAGTTAAGGCCTAATTTAACAGCGAACTAGATGTGGTCGGATTTCTCACTTGTAATTCATAAGCACCTCATCTTCTGAGTAGATTTTAGGTATCTTGGGAGAAGATACCTCTACAAACTCTCCCTTTGAACTCTGAAGATACTTAACATAGGCCCTTGTATATATGAGGGGCTGAGTAAATATTTATACTTTATTGTACTACAGTAGAAAAATTTTCTTTAATGATAAAGAATGACAATGATATTATTTATCATGAGTTGTTAAAATCAGACTTGCTAATTTCTAATTTTCTGTCATTCAATTCATGGCTGCCTATATTCTGTAAACACATGTTGTACATTCTATGATAAACTATTTCATACATAAAATCTTATTAATATGGAATTAAAAGGCAATGGCAACCCACTCCAGTACTCTTGCCTGGAAAAGCCCATGGACGGGGAGCCTGGTAGGCTGCAGTCCATGGGGTCGCAAAGAGTCGGACACGACTGAAGCAACTTAGCAGCCTAACATAATATAAACTTTTTTTCTCTACTTGCATGAGAAATCAGTCTCATAATGAAAACGCATATCTGGTACATTTGCAGAGAAAATGCTGCAACAAATCTCTTGTGGAACAAATAGGGAATTTACTTTCATATGGGAGTCTGGAAGTGGTTGTATTCAAAAGAATGATGCCAGAGAAAGTGAGTCTGCTCTTCCTTCATTGCGAATTGCTAAACTGAATAAATTAGGATGTTTATTGTTGCAAGTTATGGAACACACAACTCAAATTGCCCTAAGAAATAAACTACTTTTTCTATATTGCTGAAAGATCCAGAAATAGCATTAGTTCCAAGTATGGTTTATTTCAGCCTCCTGCTCCTTTCCCATGTAATTCTTTTGCCTCTGCCCTAATCTGAATACAGATTTATTCTCAAGTGACTTGCCATGATTCACACTAACAGTGGGGGCAAAAGAGCACAAACACAGATGTTGTAAGTCTAGATCTCTTTCTAATCTATTATATTGGATATAAGAGCATGATAACAAAGCAAGATTTGAAACACACACTGTAAAATATTTACGATTAGGAAGATAGAGCAAGAACATAAAAATAATAAATGAAGAATGAATCACTGGTGTATCACTCTTCTCGTATTATATATTAAACTTCATTATGTAGTTTTGCACTTAGGAGCAAGGAATTGGAGACAAATGAATATCAGCCCCTTGATTTAATACAAGGCTGCAAAGTGAGGAAGGAAAAAAGGGAAAGTAGCTATCTATCTCCATTTTTGATTGGGGTTTTTATACTGGGAATTTCTCATCAGGTGCTCTCTCTGATTACAGGTATACAAACAAGAAAGAAAAAAAATGTGTTTAAATCAAGGCAAGAAAACTTCCTTTTGACAAACTTCTCCCATGTTCAGGAAACAGAAATACCTCAGCTCCCAGGAGACAGTACAGGTTCTCTATCCTTCCCACAGCACAGATTACTATTTACACAACCTCCCTCCTACCTGATTCTTTATCACTGTCCATTTCAATTGATCCCTCTCTGATGACTCACTCCCAGAAACAGAAATGTTTTTATGTTTAAAAAAGAATGCTCTTCTTTTTCCCATTTTATTTTTTATTTTTTTAAATTAATTTTTATTTTTTAGTTTGTTTTGCTTTACAATACTGTATTCGTTTTGTTACACATTGACATGAATTAGCCATGAGTGTACATGAACTCCCAATCCCGACCCCCTCCTCCACCCTCCCGCCCCACACCCTCTCTCTGGATTATCCCCGTGCATCAGTCCCTATCATCCTGCATCCTGCATCAAACCTGGACTGGCAATTCATTTCGCTTATGATATCACACATGTTACATTGCCACTCTGCCAACCCATCCCACCCTCTCCCTCTCCCACAGAGTCCAAAAGGCCATTCTATACAACTGTGTCTCTTTTGCTGTCTTGCGTACAGGTTTATCATTACCATCATTCTAAATTCCATATATATGTGTAAGTATACTGTATTGATGTTTTTCTTTCTGGCTTACTTCACTCTGTATAATCGGCTCCAGCGTCATCCACCTCATTAAAACTGATTCAAATGTATTCTTTTTAATAGCTGAGTAATACTCCATTGTGTATATGTACCACAGCTTTCTTATCCATTCATCTGCTGATGGACATCTAGGTTGCTTCCATGTCCTGGCTATTACAAACAGTGCCGCGATGAACATTGGTATCACAGCAGGATCCTCTATGACCCACCTCCTAGAATACTGGAAATAAAAGCAAAAATAAACAAATGGGATCTAATTAAAATTAAAAGCTTCTGCACAACAAAGGAAACTATAAGCAAGGTGAAAAGACAGCCTTCTGAATGGGAGAAAATAATAACAAATGAAACAACAGACAAACAACTAATCTCAAAAATATACAAGCAGCTTATGCAGCTCAACTCCAGAAAAATAAATGACCCAATCAAAAAATGGGCCAAAGAACTAAATAGACACTTCTCCAAAGAAGACATACGAATGGCTAACAAACACATGAAAAGATGCTCAACATCACTCATTATCAGAGAAATGCAAATCAAAACCACAATGAGGTACCATTTCACACCAGTCAGAATGGCTGCGATGCAAAAGTCAACAAGCAATAAATGCTGGAGAGGGTGTGGAGAAAAGGGAACCCTCTTACACTGTTGGTGGGAATGCAAATTAGTACAGCCACTATGGAAAACAGTGTGGAGATTCCTTAAAAAATTGCAAATAGAACTGCCTTATGATCCAGCGATCCCACTGCTGGGCATACACACCGAGGAAACCAGAATTGAAAGAGACACGTGTACCCCAATGTTCATCGCGGCACTTTTTCCCATTTTAAATTAGAAATACATTCACAATACCCACCTCCATTTACAGACTCTTACATTCCTTCTAATGCTTGTTATTAGTCACTGTTTTTAATTTTCTATACGCATTTTATTTGATTGTTGTTGTTCAATTGCTAAGTTGTGTCTGACTCTGTGACCCCATAAACTGCAGCATGCCAGGCTTTCCTGTCCTTCAATATCTCCTGGAGGTTGCTCAAACTCATGTCCACTGAGTTGTTGATGCCATCCAACGATTTCATTCTCTGATGTCCACTTCTCCTCCTGCCCTCAGTTTTTCCAGTATCAGGGTCTTTTCCAAGGAATTAGTTCTTTGCATCAGGTGGCCAAAGTACTGAAGCTTCAGTTGGTCCTTCCAATAAATATTCAAGGTTGATTTCCTTTAGGATTCACTGGTTTGATTTCCTTGCTGCCTGAGGGACTTTCAAGATCTTCTTCAGAACCACAATTAAAAAGCATCAGTTCTTTGATGCTCTGACTGCTTTATGATCCAGCTCTCACATCCATACATGACTACTGGAAAAACCACAGCTTTGACTATACAGATCTTGGTCAACAAAGCGATGTCTCTGCTTATTAATATGCTGCCAGGGTTTCCCTGGTGGCTCAGAGGTTAAAGCGTCTGTCTCCAATGCGAGAGACCTGGGTTCAATCCCTGGGTCAGGAAGATCCCCTGGAGAAGGAAATGACAATCCACTCCAGTATTCTTGCCTGGAGAATCCCATGGATGGAGAAGCCTAGTAGGTTACAGTCCAGGGGTCGCAAAGAGTCAGACACGACTGAGCGACTTCACCTTCACCTTCACCGCCTGGGTTTGTCATAGATTTTTTTCCAAGAAGGAAGTGTCTTTTAATTTTATGACTACAGTCACCACAGTGATTTTGGAGCCCAAGAAAAGAAAATCTGTCACTGTTTCCACCTTTCCCCCATCTATTTGCCATGAAGTGATGGGACTGGATGCCATGATCTTAGTTTTTTGAATATGGAGTTTCAAGTCAGCTTTCTTACTCTCCTCTTGCATCTTCATCAAGAGACTCATTAGTTCCTCTTTGATTTTTTGCTATTACAGTGGTATCATCCTTATATTTGAGGCTGTTGATTTTCTCCTAGCAACGTTGATTCCAGCTTGTGTTTCATCCATCCCAGCATTTTGCATGTAATCTGCATATAAGTTAAATAAGCAAGGTGACTTGAAATCCTAGAATGTAAAACTATTGTCCCCAATATTCCACTGAAACTTTGAAAAACAGGGTCAACAATGGCTTTATGTTGTTAATTCCAATGGCCAATTTTAGTTATTCTACTAGACCTATCAATAGCATTGGCTTCCCTGGTGGCTTAGATGATAAAAAATCCACCTGCAATGCAGGAGACTTGGGTATAATCTATGAGGTTGGGAAGATACCTTGAAGGAGAGCATGGCAACCCATTCCAATATTCTTGCCTGGAGAATCCCCATGGGCCTGGTGGGCTACAAGTCCGTGGGTCACAAAGAGTTGGACATGACTGAGCAGGTGATTTCCATAATCTTCCTTATTGTTGTCTATGATTTCTGTTTGATTACTACCACTACTCTGGTATAATGATTTGTAGGTAATTGTTTGTAGGTAATGGTTTAAGTTGAAAAGATATATTAATGCAGCCATACATATATTCATTGTTATTGTTCTGTTGCCAAGTTGTGTCCAAATCTTTGTGACCCCATGGATGGCAGCACTTCAGGGTTCCCTGTCCTTTACTATATCCTGGAGTTTGATTAAACTCATGTCCATTAAGTTGGTGATGCTATCCAACCATCTTATCCTCTCTCCCCCTCTTCTTCTGGCTTTCAGTCTTTCCCAGCATCATGGATTTTCCAATGAGTCAGCTCTTCACATCAGGGTGCTAAGTATTAGAGCTTCAGCTTCAGCATCAGTCTTTCCAGTGACTATACAGAGTTTATTTCCTTTAGGATTGATTGGTTTGACTCTCCTTGCTGCCCAAAGGACTCTCAAGAGTCTTCTCCAATACCACAGAACAAAAGCATCAATCCTTTGGTGGTTAGCCTTCTTCAGGATCCGACTCTCACTCTCTCATATTCACACATGCAAGAGAGTCATGGAGGATAAAGGGGGGAAAGGCCGGAGTAGTTAGGGAGAGGCTCTAGCACATTATACAGGTCTAACACCTGTGAAAGGAGAGCTCAAAAGAAGAAAAACAGTGTAGAAAGAGCACAGATCTGGTAAAGCCTAGACCAGGCTTCTGGAAAGCCTTCAGTCAAAGACTGCATTGAGTGGAAAGGACCCAGCTTAAGCATCCCTAGTAGGCTCAGTTATGGACTGGTGTCTTAGTCTGATTCTGCTGTTATAATATTACAAACTGGGTGACTTAAATAATGAGCATTTGCTTCTAACAGTTCTCAAAGTCCAAAATAGATGTGCCAGCCAACTTGATTTGTACTGAAAATTCTCTTCTTGGCTTGCAGACACTCACTATTTTGCTTTTTCCCCACATGGCAAAGGAAGAGAAAAACAAACGTCTCTGGTATCTCTTTTCATAAGGACCCTAATCCTACTGGACGGGACCTCTCCCTCATCGCCTCATTTAGCCTTAATTACTTCCTTATAGCCCTATCTCAAAGTTCAATCATACTTTGGGGGCTAGAGTTTCAAAATAGGGACTTAGCATAACTCAACACATCGCATATGGATTGATCTCAGAGAGAATATGCCTCGGCATGAATGCCACACCAGATCACTAGGTGTGGCAGTTGGAGGCTGTAAGACAGCTATACTCCTTGAAGAGGTCTCTCTTAAAGGACAACATGAGCAGCCACAGTGCTTCCCTATGTAAACGCTGAAGCACATGTCCATAGAAAGCCAATCGGCTCAATGGAAA
The DNA here is from genome assembly GCA_006408695.1 of Aepyceros melampus. Taxonomy (NCBI): domain Eukaryota; kingdom Metazoa; phylum Chordata; class Mammalia; order Artiodactyla; family Bovidae; genus Aepyceros; species Aepyceros melampus. Next base: position 115,572 of record SJXQ01002335.1, read on the forward strand.
AGATTCTAAGAACAACTTTTATATTAAAATGTATTAATATTTTACCCACAAAATACTTACAGTTGATTTTGTTTGCCTCTATTAAGAGTAACTTTCTTTAACAAATATATTTTACAGGAAAAACTCATCAAATAAATTATATTTTATCAAAATTGAATGCACAAAATCATAAGCTTTTTCAGTTTTATTTATTCAGTTCAGTTCAGTTCAGTCGCTCAGTCGTGTCCGACTCTTTGCGACCCCATGAATCGCAGCACTCCAGGCCTCCCTGCCCATCACCAACTCCCGGAGTTCACTCAGACTCATGTCCATTGAGTCTGTGATGCCATCCAGCCATCTCACCCTCTGTCGTCCCCTTCTCCTCCTGNCCTGGGTTCTTTGAAAAGATAAAGAAATTGACAAACCAGACTCATCAAGAAACAAAGGGAGAAGAATCAAACCAACAAAATTAGAAATGAAAATGGAGAAATCACAACAGACAACACAGAAATACAAAGGATCATAAGAGACTACTATCAGCAGCTCTATACCAATAAAATGGACAACTTGGAAGAAATGGACAAATTCTTAGAAAAGTGTAACTTTACAAAACTGAACCAGGAAGAAAAAGAAAATCTTAACAGACCCATCACAAGCATGGAAATTGAAACAGTATTCAGAAATCTTCCAGCAAACAAAAGCCCAGTACCAGATGGCTTCACAGATGAATTCTACCAAAAATTTAGAGAAGCGATAACACCTATCCTACTCAAACTCTTCCAGAAAATTGCAGAGGGAGATAAATTTCCAAATTCATTCTATGAGGCCACCATCACCCTAATACCAAAACCTGACAAAGATGCCACACAAAAAAGAAAACTACGGGCCAATATCACTGATGAACATAAATGTGAAAATCCTTAACAAAATTCTAGCAATCAGAATCCAACAACATACTAAAAAGATCATACATCATACCAAAAAGACCAAGTGGGCTTTATCCCAGGGTTGCAGGGATTCTTCAATACCCACAAATCAATCAATGTAATATGCAACATTAACAAATTGAAAGATAAAAACCATATGATTATCTTAATAGATGCAGAGTAAGCCTTTGACAAAATTCAACATCCATTTATGATAAAAACTCTTTGGAAAGAAGGAATAGAAGGAACATACCTCAACATAATAAAAGTTATATATGACAAACCCACAGCAAACATTATCCTCAATGGTGAAAAATTGAAAGCATTTCCTCTAAAGTCAGGAACAAGACAAGGGTGCCCAGTCTCACCACTACTATTCAACATAGTTTTGGAAGTTTTAGCCACAGCAATCAGAGAAGAAAGAGAAATAAAAGGAATCCAGATTAGAAAAGAAGTAAAACTCTCACTGTTTGCAGATTACATGATCCTCTTCATAGGAAACCCTAAAGACTCCGCCAGAAAATTACTAATGCTAGTCAATGAATATGGTAAAGTTGCACATATAAAATTAGCACACAGAAATCCCTTGTACTCCTATACACTAACAATGAGAAAAAAGAAAGAGAAATTAAGGAAACAATCCCATTCACCATTGCAATGAAAAGAATAAAATACTTAGGAATATATCTACCTAAAGAAACAAAAGACCTATATATAGAAAACTATAAAACACTGATGAAATAAATCAAAGAGGACAGAAATAGATGGAGAAATATACCATGTTCATGGAATGGAAGAATCAATATAGTGAACATGAGTATACCACCTAAAGCAATCTATAAATTCAGTGCAATCCCTATCAAGCTACCAACAGTATTTTTCAGAGAACTAGAACAAATAATTTCACAACTTGTATGGAAATACAAAAAACCTTGAATAGCCAAAGCAATCTTGAGAAAAGAGAATGGAACTGGAGGAATCAACCTGCCTGACTTCAGGCTATACTACAAAGCTGCAGTCATCAAGACAGTATGGTACTGGCACAAAGACAGAAATACAGATCAATGGAACAAAATAGAAAGCCCAGAGATAAATCCACACACCTATGGACACCTTATCTTTGACAAAAGAGGCAAAAATATACAATGAAGAAAAGGCAATCTCTTCAACAAGTGCTGCTGGGAAAATTGGTCAACCACTTGTACAAGAATAAAACTAGAACACTTTCTAGTACCATATAGAAAAATAAACTAAAAAATGGATTAAAGATCTAAATGTAAGACTGGAAACTGTAAAACTCCTAGAGGAGAACATAGGCAAAACACTCTTTGACATAAATAACAGCAGGATCCTCTATGACCAACTTTCCAGAGTAATGGAAATAAAAGAAAAAAATAAACAAATGGGACCTAATTAAACTTAAAAGCTTTTGCACAATGAAGGAAACTATAAACAAGGTGAAAAGACAGCCTTCAGAATGGGAGAAAATGAAGCAACTGACAAATAATTAGTCTCAAAAATATACAAGCAACTCCTGCAGCTCAATTCCAGAGAAATAAATGACCCAATGAAAAAATGGGCAAAGAACTAAACAGACATTTCTCCAAAGAAGACATACAGATGGCTAACAAACACATGAAAAGATGCTCAGCATCACTCATTATCAGAGAAATGCAAATCAAAACCACAATGAGGTACCATCTCATGCCAGTCAGAATGGCTACGATCCAAAAGTCTGCAAGCAATAAATGCTGGAGAGGGTGTGGAGAAAAGGGAACCCTCTTACACTGTTGGTGGGAATGTAAACTAGTACAGCCACTATGGAGAACAGTGTGGAGATTCCTTAAAAAACTGCAAATAGAACTGCCATTTGACCCAGAAATCCCACTGCTGGGCATACACACCAAGGAAACCAGAATTGAAAGAGACACGTGTACCTCAATGTTCATTGCAGCTCTGTTTACAATAGCCAGGACATGGAAGCAACCTAGATGTCCATCAGCAAATGAATGGATAAGAAAGCTGTGGCACATATACATAATATTATACTCACCCATTAAAAAGAATGCATTTGAATTAGTTCTAATGAGGTGGATGAAGCTAGAGCCTATTATACAGAGTGAAATAAGTCAGAACGAAAAACACCAATACAGTATACTAATGCATATGTATGGAATTTAGAAAAATGGTAACGATCTTATATGTGAGACAGCAAGAGAGACACAGATGTATAGAACAGTCTTTTGGACTCTGTGGGAGAAGGTGAGGGTGAGATGATTTGAGAGAATAGCATTGAAACATGTATATTATCATATGTGAAACAGATCGCCAGTCCTGGTTTGATGCATGAGAAAGGGTGCTAAGGGCTGGTGCCTTGGGATGACCATGAGAGATGGGATGGGGAGGGAGGTGGGAGGGGGTTCAGGATGGGGAACACATGTACACCCATGGTTGATTCATGTCAATGTATGGCAAAACCCACTACAACATTGTAAAATAATTAGCCTTCATTTAAAATAAATAAATTTTAAAAAATAATAAAAAAAGAAGATACACTGATGGCAAATAAGTACCTAAAAATTATTCAACACCATTAGTCATTCTTCAGTTCAGTCAGTTCAGTTCAGTCGCTCAGTCGTGTCCGACTCTTTGTGACCCCATGAATTGCAGCTCGCCAGGCCTCCCTGTCCATCATTTCCTGGAGTTCACTCAAACTCACATGCATCGAGTCGGTGATGCCATCCAGCCATCTCATCCTCTCTCATCCCCTTCTCCTCCTGCCGCTAATCCCTCCCAGCATCAGAGTCTTTTCCAATGAGTCAACTCTTTGCATGAGGTGGCCAGAGTACTGGAGTTTCAGCTTTAGCATCATTCCTTCCAAAGAACACCCAGGGCTGATCTCCTTCAGAATGGACTGGTTGGATCTCCTTGCAGTCCAAGGAAAATGCAAATTAAAGCTACATTGAGCTATCACTACATAGTAATTAAAATGGCTAATTAAAAAACCCTGACAACTCCAAATGCTGATTAAGAGCCAGAAACAACTAGAACTCTAATACATGTCTGGTGAGAACACACTGGAAAATATTTTGGCTTGGTAACATTTTAATGAAATTAAACATATAATTATCATAGTATTTAGTAATATCACTCCAAGGAATCAAAGGGAAATAAAAATTAATTTTTGCAGAAAAGTTTGCATGTAATTATTGTGCTTACTTGGGTTTGTAGTATAATTGTTAATAGGAATGGTGAGAGTGGACATTCTTGCTTTTTTGTTTGTAGTCTTGAGTTTATACAACCTTGTCTTAATTACTATAGCCTTGTAATAATTCTTAATACATTGTAGAAAGCTGTGTTTTCTTTTCTATCAAAATCCATGTCTCCTCTTGGCTCTTTCTATTTCTATATTAATTTTATACTCGATTTGTGAAGTTCCACCCCAAATATGAATAATCATTTGATTGGAATTACATAAATTAACTTAGGAAGAATGAAATTTATATAATACTGAAAATTTGAATCCATAAATTTGGACTTTCTCTTCATTAATTCTAGTCTTTATTGACTCTGTAACAAAATTTAATAATTTTTCCTGCATAGGTCTTTCATATCATTTGTCATGTCTCCTAGGTATTTGTTTCTAAGCTGCTGTGTAATTAGCATGCTTTCTTCTTCTTCTTTTTTGAAAGAGAAAATAATATTTTCTGATTTATTTTTAAAATTTAGTTATCAAGGCACAGCAAAAAATGTGCTTATATGACAATCTCTTCAAAATATCTATCAGGATATTAAGACAACAACTGTATCTTTTCTTTTATTGTTTAATTGAGGTCTGATTGACATAAAGTGAAAGTGAAGTCGCTCAGTCTTGTCCGACTCTTTGTGGCTCCAGGGACTGTAACCTACCAGGCTCCTCTGTCCATGGGATTCTCCAGGCAAGAGTACTGGAGTGGATTGCCATTCCCTTCTCCAGGGGATTTTCCCGACCCGGGGATCGAACCCGGGTTTCCCACATTGTAGACAGACACTTTACCGTCTGAGCCACCAGGGAAGTCCCCTGATTGACATACAACATTATATTAGTTTAAAGTGTGTAACATAATGATTTGATATTTGTTATATATTGTGAAATGATCATTGTAAGTTGAGTTAACCTCCAGCCTTGTTTTTTCATCTTAAGGGAAGGGCATTCAGACTTTCAACATTAAGTAGAGAGTTAGCTGTAGGTTTTTCACAGATGCCCTTTATTGGGTTAAGGAAATCCTTTGCCCCATTTTGCTGAAAAGAATAGATGCTGAATTTTGTCAAAGTCTTCTTACACAACAATTGAGATGATCGTATGATTTCCTTCTCTAATGTTCCGGTCTGGGAAACAACATTGATTCATTTTTAAATGTAATTTCTAGCATAAACTCCACTTGGTTATTATGTGTTATCCTTTTAAATATACCTCTAGATTGAATTTACTTATATTTCATTGATAATTTTAACATCTATTCTCATGGGAAATGTTGTCCTGTGGTTTTCTTTTCTTATAATGCCATTTTTTGGACCTGGTTCTGGGTAATACTGATTTCATAAGCTGAACTGGAAAATGTTCTCTCCTCTCCTGTTTTTTGGTAGAGCTTGGGCATGACTGACATTACTATCTAAATGTTTGGTTGATTTTTTAAAATAAAATGACCTAGGGCTGATTTTCCTTTGTTGGCAGTACTATATTGTGTTTTGATGAGGAGTTGGGGCTTTAGAATTGAACAACTTCAAATTCATGGGTAACTATTCATTTCTCTCTATATTCTCTTTGAATCTCAATTTCTTCATCTGTAAAATGGGTCCTTGTGAGATTAAATAACAGTATACATCAGTTGATTATCACTGTGCTATACTGCATTTGTATATGTTGACTTATTCACATTTTAATATTATAGTACTTACTACTTTTACAGATAAGAAAACTATTACAAACAGAAATTAAATAACTTCTCAAGGGTTACTCAGGTAGCATATAATGAGGTCAGGATTTGAACTGAGCCTGTCTGGTTCCAGAGTTCTCGCCTTTAATCACTAAGGGGCACTAACTATAATAATTGCTAACCCATTGTTGAGTATTAAAGCAGACAATATATGTCAGCAGCTAAATCTGTGCTAGTTCAAGGTTGTTGTTTAGTAAACTGGTATGTGAAGAACTGACTCATTTGAAAAGATTGAAGGCAGGAAAGATTGAAGGCGAAAGGAGAAGGGGATGACAGAGGATAAGATGGTTGGATGGCATCACTGACTCAATGGACGTGAGTTTGAGTAAACTCCAGGAATTGGTGGTGGACAGGGAAGCCTGGCATGCTACGGTCCATGGGGTCTCAAAGAATCATGACTGAGTGGCTGAACTGAACTGATTGTTATTCATAACACAAATTAATATTACTTTGAACATAGTCAGTACTTCAAAATATTTTCAACCTGTCAAAGACATTTTATTATAGACAATCAAGTACAGTGTACTGAAATTTTATCATAGTGAAATTCCATACATATTTAGTGCACTTAAAAAATGATATTGTGAACATCAAACTTTACTAAGAATAGCAACTTGAATTTTTGCCCTGGTTCAACTCTGTCCTTTTGTGTAATTCTAGTAATTAAACTTATTGAGAAGTTTGCAAATCCTTCACTAATAAAAGGAAGAGTATGTGTTTCTACCACTTTGATCTTAGCTGTTGAGTGGCTTAGAAAGAGAAGTATTTGATCCATGTTAGTGTACGGCAAAACCACTACAATATTGTAAAGTAATTAGCCTCCAATTAAATAAATTTATATTAAAAAAAATGGGAAAAAAAGAAGTATTTGAAGATTCTTGGAAGAAATTAGCTAAGACTAATATTAAGTGAAAAAGTTGGCTTAAAGCTCAACATTCAGAAGACAAAGATCATGGCATCCGGTCCCATCACTTCATAGGAAATAGATGGGGAAACAGTGGAAACGGTGTCCGACTTTATTTTTGGGGGCTCCAAAATCACTGCAGGTGGTGACTGCAGCCATGAAATTAAAAGACACATATTCCTTGGAAGAAAAGTTATGACCAACCTAGATAGCATATTCAAAAGCAGAGACATTACTTGGCTGACTAAGGTCTGTCTAGTCAAGGCTGTGGTTTTTCCTGTGGTCATGTATGGATGTGAGAGTCGGACTGTGAAGAAGGCTGAGTGCCGAAGAATTGATGCTTTTGAACTGTGGAGATCCAACCAGTCCATTCTGAAGGAGATCAGCCCTGGGATTTCTTTGGAAGGAATGATGCTAAAGCTGAAACTCCAGTACTTTGGCCACCTCATGTGAAGAGTTGACTTATTGGAAAAGACTCTGATGCAGGGAGGGATTGGGGGCAGGAGGAGAAGGGGATGACAGAGGATGAGATGGCTGGATGGCATCACTGACTCGATGGACGTGAGTCTGAGTGAACTCTGGGAACTGGTGATGGAGAGGGAGGTCTGGCATGCTGTGATTCATGGGGTTGCAAAGAGTCAGACACGACTGAGTGACTGAACTGAACTGAACTGAATATTAAATATAAATATTTAGTGTTATAGTTTAAAAATTAGAAGCATTTATATTAACATTAAGTATATTGTTATATAAGTATTTTGATTTGACTATGAACATTGTATTTACTATGACTTCATACAGATAGATGCCATAATTTCAGATTTTCAGATCTTCATGGTGATTATTTAGGTTTAGCATATTTACTTATTTATTTTGGCCCATGATATGACGACTACCATATGCCAAAACATTCAGTTCAGTTCAGTTCAGTTGCTCAGTCATGTCCTACTCTTTGCGACCCCATGAATCACAGCATGCAGGCATTAATGTCCATCACCTACTCCCAGAGCCTACACAAACTGATGTCCACCGAGTTCGTGATGCCATCCAGCCATCTCATCCTCTGTCATCCCCTTCTCCTGCCCCCAGTCTCTCCCAGCATCAGGGTCTTTTCCAATGAGTCAACTCTTCACATGAGGTAGCCAAATTATTGGAGTTTCAGCTTCAGCATCAGTCTTTCCAATAAACACCCAGGACTGATCTCCTTTAGGATGGACAGGTTGGATCTTCTTGCAGTCCAAGGGACTCTCAAGTCTTCTCCAACACCATAGTTCAAAAGCATCAATTCTTTGGCATTCAGCTTTCTTCACAGTCCAACTCTCACATCCATACATGACTACTGGAAAAACCATAGCCTTGACTAGATGGATATTTGTTGGCAAAGTAATGTCTCTGCTTTTCAATATGCTATCTAGGTTGGTCGTAACTTTCCTTCCAAGGAGTAAGCATCTTTTAATTTCATGGCTGCAGTCACCATCTGCAGTGATTTTGGAGCCCCCCAGAATAAAGTCTGACACTGTTTCCACTGTTTCCCCATCTATTTCCCATGAAGTGATGGGACCAGATGCCATGATCTTCGTTTTCTGAATGGTGAGCTTTAAGCCAACTTTTTCACTCTCCTCTTTCACTTTCATCAAGAGGCTTTTAAGTTCCTCTTAACTTTCTGCCATAACGTTGGTGTCGTCTGCATATCTGAGGTTATTGATGTTTCTCCTGGCAGTGTTGATTTCAGCTTGTGCTTCATCCAACCCAGTGTTTCTCATGATGTACTCTGCATATAAACAAGCAGGGTGACAGTATACAGCCTTGACGTACTCCTTTTCCTATTTGGAACCGTCTGTTATTCCATGTCCGGTTCTAACTGTTGCTTCCTAACCTGCATATAGGTTTCTCAAGAAGGTCAGGTGGTCTGGTATTCCCATCTCTTGAAGAATTTTCCACAATTTATAGTGATCCACACAGTTAAAGGCTTTGGCATAGTCAATGAAGCAGAAATAGATGTTTTTCTGGAACTCTCTTGCCTTTTCCATGATTCAGCGGATGTTGGCAATTTGATCTCTGGTTCTTCTGCCTTTTCTAAAACAAGTTTGAACATCTATAAGTTCACACTTCATGTACTGCTCAAGCGTGGCTTGGAGAATTTTGAGCATTACTTTAGTAGTGTGTGCTGCTGCTGCTAAGCCACTTCAGCCATGTCCGACTCTGTGAGACCCATAGACAGCAGCACATGAGGCTCTCCTGTCCCTGGGATTTTCCAGGCAAGAACATTGGAGTGTGTTGCCATTTCCTTCTCCAATGCATGAAAGCGAAAAGTGAAAGTGAAGTTGCTCAGTTGTGTCCAACTGTTAGCAACCCCATGGACTGCAGCCTACCAGGTCCTCTGTCCATGGGGTTTTCCAGGCAAGGGTACTGGAGTGGGGTGCCATCGCCTTCTACTAGTGTGTGCTGCTGCATCACTTAAGTTGTGTCCAACTCTGGGCGACCCCATAGACAGCAGCCCACCAGGCTCCCCCGTCCCTGGGATTCTCTAGGCAAGAACACTGGAGTGGGTTGCCATTTCCTTCTCCAATGCATGAAAGTGAAAAGTGAAAGCGAAGTCTCTCAGTCGTGTCCAACTGTTAGTGACCCCATGGACTGCAGCCCACCAGGCTCCTCCGTCCATGGGATTTTCCAGGCAAGAGTACTGGAGTGGGGTGCCATTGCCTTCTACTAGTGTGTGAGATGAGTGCAATTCTGCGGTAGTTTGATCATTCTTTGGCACTGCCTTTCTTTGTGATTGGGATGAAAACTGATGGGCGACCCCATAGACAGCAGCCCACCAGGCTCCCCCGTCCCTGGGATTCTCTAGGCAAGAACACTGGAGTGGGTTGCCATTTCCTTCTCCAATGCATGAAAGTGAAAAGTGAAAGCGAAGTCTCTCAGTCGTGTCCAACTGTTAGTGACCCCATGGACTGCAGCCCACCAGGCTCCTCCGTCCATGGGATTTTCCAGGCAAGAGTACTGGAGTGGGGTGCCATTGCCTTCTACTAGTGTGTGAGATGAGTGCAATTCTGCGGTAGTTTGATCATTCTTTGGCACTGCCTTTCTTTGTGATTGGGATGAAAACTGACCTTTACCAGTCCTGTGGCCAAAACATTAGGTTCATTTTATTTGAAAATTATAAAGAATAATTTAAAAAGTACAGTCACAAGTTCAGTAAGTACTTTGTCCTATCTTTCAGTCAGCAAGACTTATTTTAATATTTTTAATGATAACTCTCATTATGTCAGTACATATAGCATAATGGCATAATGTATGTACATAATTAATGAAAGCTGGGAATGGTTTAGAGTATTGTACATGGGGCATCTTGACAGGGAAAGACAAGAAAAACTTTCTCTTGTGAATTGTAATAGTTTTTTGTTATTTTGTTTTCTGCAGAATGTTAAAAGCTAAGGAAGAGTACTAATTCTGGGAAATTATAATTAAATTGCCTTTTTTTTTAAATTGTAGCTGACTTTGGGCTGGCAAAGCAAAAACAAGGAAGCAGTAGACTTACGTCTGTTGTGGGAACAATTCTGTATTCCTGGTAAGGACAATTATTTTATGGTTCTCAAACATCATTCTTAACTGGTTTGGGCTTTCATCTCTTATTTTGGTGTGCAAAGGAAAGACATTTACTTCTAATAAGTTTTCTTCAATTAGCCAGGTAATACACATGTGTAGAATTGTGCCATTACATATTTAAAATAACCAACTATCTTTCCTTTAAGGTAACTCTGCCCCTCAATTACTTGTAATTGAAATGATCCTCAGCACACAACAGGTGTACAAAACTCGTTGAATGAATCTGCGAATAAACTAGTAGACTTGGTTTGCGACATGACACTTGGAATATTTAATTGCATCTATTGTATGTATGGTACTTTTATTCTCTTTCCATCTATAGATATTCTAGGTCAAGGAAAGAGTTTTTCAAGTCCTAATGCTTTTCCTAGCATCTGGCAAATAATAGGTTCAGAATAAATTTTATTATGTGAATGAATAAATGATGACATATATACTTAGACTATATCTGCAAAGTTGGTTGCTTCTTGGGTCAGATCAGTTCAGTCACTCTGTCGTGTCTGACTCTTTGTGACTTTTACTCACTCAGTCATGTCTGACTCTTGTGAATCCATGGACTGTAGGCCACCAAACTTCTCTATCCATGGGACTTCCCAGCAAGAATACTAAAGTGGGTTGACATTTCCTTCTGCGACCCAGCGATCACACTTGCATCTTCTGCATTGGCAGGCAGATTATTTACCGCTGAGCCACATGGGATGCCCCAACATTGCTATTATTGAACTTTAAATGTGTGCACATTTGTGGATGTCAAATTGTATCTCTTTGTTGGATTGATTTACATAACACTGATTACTCATACGACTAAACTCATACTATGCTGCTGCTGCTGCTGCTAAGTCGCTTCAGTCGTGTCCAACTCTGTGCGACCCCATACATGGCAGCCCACCAGACTCCCCCATCCCTGGGATTCTCTAGGCAAGGACACTGGAGTGGGTTGCCATTTCCTTCTCCAATGGTGAAAGTGAAAAGTGAAAGTGAAGTCTCCTAGTTGTGTCCAACTCTTCGAGATCTCATGGACTGCAGTCTATCAGGCTCCTCTATCCATGGGATTTTCCAGGCAAGAGTACTGGAGTGGGGTGCCACTGCCTTCTCCATAGCCATTCATTATTCCCTAGTACTATAATTTTTGCTTTTGAAAATGGGGTCTTTATAACATTTTTAAATGTTATTGCTATTGTATAGAATTACTATTGATACTTGCATGCTGATCTTAACAATCATCAACCTGACCATATTCATTTTAAATTTTAAGAATTGTTTTTATATTTAATTGAATATCTGCAAATAATATAGTTTTAAAAAATTTTTCTTTGTATTCATTATAACTTTAGCATTTGTGCTGACACAATCGTGAATAGATGGGATGATAGCATGCACCATAAAGGCTTCCCTGGGGCTCAGTGGTAAAGAATCTGCCTGCAATGCAGGAGACCTGGGTTTGATCCTTGAGTTGGGAAGATCCTCTAGAGGAGGGCATGACAACCTACTCCAGTACTCTTGCTGGAGAATTTCATGGACAGAGGAGCCTCGCAGGCTAGAGTCCATAGGGTTGCACAGAGTTAGACATGACTGAAGTGACTAAGCAGCAGCAGCAGGATGAACCATACTTTATTACCAATTTCAGAGTGTAAATTTTACAATGAAATATGAATTTTTGCAATGGTGCATTAATGGATTCCTTTCACACAGAAAATTCCATCTATGTCATTTGAGAGAAAATTTAAAATCGCAAGCAGAGGTCAAATCTTAACCAGTTATTTTATTGCATTGATTTTAATAACCATAGAAATTTTCTCCCTCAACCACTTATGTGGGGAGAGTTTCAGTTTACTTAATTTTTTTTTCAAAATTTCACATGTAATAATAAAATATTTCAAATATCCAAAAAAATGATATATTAGTAAATGATAACATTTCTGCACCTCTGAATGACACTTTTCATTTTATACAGACAACATGTCCTACAAATACCCCTGAACTTCCCTTTTTATCTTTTTTCTCGCCCTCCTTCCTCAGCACTGAATTTGTTGTATATCATCACAATGTATTTTATACATTTACTTCATATATTGCTAAGTCAATTCAGTCGTGTCTGACTCTGTGCAACCCCATAGACGGCAGCCCACCAGGCTCCCCTGTCCCTGGGATTCTCCAGGCAAGAACACTGGAGAGGGTTGCCATTTCCTTCTCCAGTGCATGAAAGCAAAAGGTGAAAGTGAAGTAACTCAGTCACGTCCGACTTAGCGACCCCATGGACTGCAGCCCACCAGGCTCCTCCATCCATGGGATTTTCCAGGCAAGAGTACTGGAGTGGGGTGGCATCGCCTTCTCTGACTTCATATGCATGCATTCATAAATAATGCATTCTTACATATAAGATGAACTCTGTGTCATCTTTTCACTTTTCTTTCTCAATATTTTATTTTTTTGAGATTTACCTCTATTATATGTTGTCTTCATTTAGTTTTATTGTTCTTTATCATTCCATTATGTGCTTATGCCACTGTTTATTTCTTTATACATAGTTGGATCATTTTGCTTTCTCTACTTCAAACAATAAATTCAATAAATATCCCATCTAAATCCCTTTATTCACAGGTATAGGGTTTTGTTTTTTTTTTTTTTTTCCCCCAAGGATGTGTTGCTGCATTTAGAATTGCTATGTCATAGAATATGGACATTTCATTTTTACTAACTACTAGCTTTATGTTCTGGAGAAAGCAATGGCTCCCCACTCCAGTACTCTTGCCTGTCAAATCCCATGGACAGAGGAGCCTGGTGGGCTGCAGTCCATGGGGTCGCTAAGAGTTGGACACGACTGAGCGACTTCACTTTCCTGCATTGGAGAAGGAAATGGCACCCCACTCCAGTGTTCTTGCCTGAAGGATCCCGAGGACGGGGGAGCCTGGTGGGCTGCCGTCTATGGGGTCGCAGAGAGACGGACATGACTAAAGCGACTTAGCAGCAGCAGCAGCTTTATGCTCTTCAAAGTGTCTGTACAGTTTTCAGTTGTACTACATTTTCTAAATTCCATACATCATGTTGATGTGTTTGTTATTAATAGATTTAAGTTTTTGGCTATTTAAGTTTTGTAATGTCTGTGAAATATTATCTCTTTTTAGTTTTCATTTCTCTTGTTCCTGTGCAATATCTGCATAAGCCTTTGTCCTATAAACCTATGGGAATAGTAATTTTTGGTTTTAAATGATGAGAAATTTTTGCTTCCTCCACCTCAAAGACAGATTTTTTAAAAAAATATTCCCTTATGAATGGCTTATTTCTAATTTACCTTTATTCTGAGAGTATAGCCTTTTATGGAAATGACTCTCAGTTAGATCTTCTAGGAGGCTCACTATCTTGGCTTTTCTGATGAACTCCCATGAGTTCATCAAAATGTAATTTCAAAGTCATCTAAGCCTAGCAGATATCTCCAAGTAGAAGCTAGCTTGCAAGAACAGTTATCTTTCTGATTTCCCATTTTTAATCTATTTCTTGGACTTCTGAGTATTTCTTAATTTATGGTCATCTCTATTTAACATGGAATTTGAAATATTTTAAAAAATGTATCCAGCATTTTAGTCTTTTCAATGGGCAGGATGCCCACAAAAATAGACTAATTATTTTCTTTGTCTTCCTTACTAAACTACATTTTCTGCCTGTCAAGTCTCCATGTCTGCATTGTTCATCATTCCAACTAGAACCCACACTGTTGCTAGCATTGAGTGAGTTGGTGAAAAAACATTGGCATACAGTAAGTTGGTGAAAAAAATTATATAATGAATGAGGAACTACAACATGGAGAAAACTAAATCTCAAATTGTTGAACACGAAACATTGGGCAGAGATATTTACTTAAAACAAAAGTACTTTCCAATAGAAAACTGGCAAATTTTATGTCAATAATTCTTATTAGTACCTGATGAACTAAATTGGTTTGCACGGAAAGCCCTAGAGGGATGCGGAATTAACATACATTTGCTAAGTAGAAGCTAAAAGTTTCAGTTCTACTTCTGATAGTCTGTTTTCTGTAATTTTTGCTGGTAATTTAATATCTCTGAGTGCCAGTTTCCTAATTTCTAAAATTTAAACCTCATTGTGTTATGGGTAATGAATTAAACAATAAACATTAAAATAACAAGTGAATTTTACCCTCCAGAATGTAAATATAGCATCACTGCAATATTTCAAAATAATCAACATCCGATCAGAATTTCATGACTGTATTCATCTCACTTCTATCATAAATATCAGGGAAAATGAGATTCCTAAATGTTGTTTTCCCCTTAGAAAATCATGAGTGATTACCATCATTTTCCTTTTGTGGAAACACCATATTATTTTCATTGATTTTTCATTTAAAGTAATTTTACAAGTACAGACATGAGAGTTTGCCATTTGGTAGCAAATTAAAAATTTCTCTATAAGCCAAATTACTTCAGTGGTAAATAATAGGTTTTGAATGTAAGTGATTTATCTCTCTCTCTGAATGAAAGTGTTAAGGAAATTATGGGACATACACTGGCTAATGTTTCTGTCAAGGATAAGTATAAGCTAGTATAAGACTGTCAACTGAATGGAACAAAAATGTATTTACATCCTACTCCATGTAAAATAACTGCAAGGTATTCCTGCAAGGGATTTGCTTCCTGCTCAGGGGAGAAACAGAGAACCTGGGGGTAAGCTAATAAAAATAAAGCAAAATATAACAATGAAGGAATAAAATAAGTCCCAACGAGAAGTATAATCATGTGCAGGTTTTAAAGGTTCGCAAAGAGCTTGAGCTTCAGTATGAATGGTATCTGAAAAGGTTTTCTAGATTATGTGACATTTTAGGCTACCCTTAATAAGCTGAGCAATTTTTGTGGTTTCAGGTTATAATTAGGAGGAGAGATACTTAAAAGAAGAAATGGCATTTAAGGAAGAAGAAAGAATTCTGGTCATATTTTGAAATGACTTCACATTTCAATGACTTGAAGTATAGGAAACTAGCAATACTAAAGATGAGGTAGAAATTAAATTTGGGGATAGATCATGGAGATTTAAGAAGGGACACCTTTAAGATTTTTAAGTTAGGAAGTTATAAAACATGAGCTGAATTTGGGAAATTTAATTTGGCTATTGTCAGGAGCATAAGTGGACCAGCGTAGGCCACGCAAGACATAGTAAGGTTCTTTTCTGGGAAACAAGTACTGGAAATCAACAGAGTCGATGAGAAAGACACGACAGAAAAACTATAAATGTTGGCAATGGACTGATTTTCAGAGTGAGAGAGGAGAAGGTGTCAGAGATAATTATAAGGTTTCCAGAGAGAAGGATGATGATGGGTAGATGGAAACGAGACTTGTCAAGAAGATAAGTTGTCTTCAGGCAAGGAATACTGGGTGCTGTTTTGATTAGAGCTTAGATAAATTAAAATGCCACAAAGTATAGAAATGATGGTTTGGACGTGTGTTACATGTGTCAAAAGTTACCTACATTTGTGGCTCCATTTTTTTTTTCTGTTAATTATTAAAGTGCATAGGTAGAACTTAACAGTCCTGGATAATAATTCTGAGGACTTTAACAGCCCTGAGCCATCCGATTCCCCACTATCCTAAGCCACCAAGAATCCTACTGACTGGCCAGGTTCAGATCAGAACTTGTTCAGGGTGGAAGATGGAAGATCAGAGTGCATTCAAGACAAAATACCCATTTTACTCAAACAGTCTTAATCCCTTGTTTCTTACGTTATCCCACCAAGTTGCAAATAACTTTTAGAATGTTATCACTGTGGTTGTTCAGTTCAGCTCAGGTCAGTAGCTCAGTCGTGTCCAACTCTTTGCGACCCCATGAATTGTAGCACGCCAGGCCTCCCTGTCCATCACCATCTCCCAGAGTTCATTCAAACTCATGTCCATTGAGTCTGTGATGCCATCCAGCCATCTCATCCTCTGTCGTCCCCTTCTCCTCCTGCCCCCAATCCCTCCCAGCATCAGAGTCTTTTCCAATTAGTCAACTCTTTGCATGAGGTGCCCAAAGTACTGGAGTTTCAGCTTTAGCATCATTCCTTCCAAAGTAATCCCAGGGTGATCTCCTTCAGAATGGACTGGTTCAATCTCCTTGTAGTCCAAGGGACTCTCAAGAGTCTTCTCCAACACCACAGTTCAAAAGTATTCAGATGTAATCACGGGAAAAAATTGTTTAACCGAAGAAATAAAAAACATTTTCAGCTACTTGTTTATAGATCACCCATTCACAACCAAGCACCATGTTTTAAATGGGAGTGGTGGTAGTTGTGGTGGTATCATTGCCTTTTATATTAAAAAAAAATACGTTATTACAGCTAAATTGTTAAAACACAACAAAAAAATGTGAAAAAAACTCAGGACTACCTAAGGAACTGTCTTAGATACACTTCCTTTGTGGGAAAAATAAAAAGAATAGGCTTTTTTTTTTCTCTCTCATAGCAAGTCCAGACTAGGTTGAAATACTGAGTCTATCAGGAAGCTATTCCTAATCCCAGACAATATGAAAAGATCTGGAATGTCACTATAATAATTTCAGGTGGTAAGGAAATATTCTTTATGGATTTCTGGCTTTCTCCTAAGATAACTGAAAACTCAGAAATATACCCTAACAATTTAGCTTATTATTTAAAACATATCCAGGTTCAGTACAGCTAGGGAAAGTAAGGAGATATAGAGAAAGATTCTTCTCCTAAGCAGCAATGCTCTCAACATTCACCCACAGGGTTGTCCTATTATAAACATCACATGTCCTCCAAGGCTAAAGGATATTTAATCTTGTGGGTTCATTAAAATATAAGGTTTCCCTTTCCATTGCCCATTTTTTTCTACTACTATCCATCCCATATCATTTGCATATTTCAGCTGGCATATTTTTCTTTTTCTCTAATCCTTTAGAATAGCGCATTTTTAAAAGCTCATGATGTAAACAGTCTACCTTTTTCATGAATGTTCTGTGCCTGCCTTCATACAGCATATCCTAGCCCTTCCATTAGTGAAAGGTAACTAAAATTAGAGAAGGAAGCAATATTCCCAATCACCACGCCCACAGCTTGGGCAGCTGTCATTCAGGTGTTTGATCACCCTGTTAAGGTTGTTGAGCAAGTATATCTTCTACAGCAGAGGGCATGAGATAATTAAATGGCAAGATCATCTGGGAGAAGGTATTTAAACTTTAACATAGAACATGTCAGGACAACTATGTTATGTCCAATAACAGCTCTGGATTTTTATTAAGGAAACATTCAGAAATTTATTATGACCGTTGTTTAAGATAATAAAAATAACTCCTTTTTCACCTTCATCACTATAGAAAACTGCTGCTGCTGCTGCTGCTGCTAAGTCGCTTCAGTCGTGTCCAACTCTGTGCGACCCCATAGATGGCAGCCCATCAGGCTCCCCCGTCCCTGGGATTCTCCAGGCAAGAACACTGGAGTGGGTTGCCATTTAGTTCAGGACAATTAGACATTCAGATTAGACACACACATTATTTCAGAAATAGTAAATAAACAACAGCAAGGGCGTGGGGTATCTCTTCACGGCTGCTCCAGCAAAGTACAGCCGCTGCTCCTTACCTCGGACAAGGGGTATCTCCACACCACCGCCCTTCCTGACCTTCAACGTGGGATAGCTCTTCTAGGCCCTCCTGCGCCCCCTCAGCCACAGCTCCTTGGACATTGGGTTGCTCCTCCCGGCCGACGCCCCTGGTCTCGGGTACCGCCTCTGACCTGGACGCGGGGTGGCTCCCCCTGCAGCTGCCTCTGACCTCGGACGCGGGGTGGCTCCCCCTGCAGCTGCCTCTGACCTCGGACGGGGGGTGGCTCCCCCCTGCAGCTGCCTCTGACCTGGACGCGGGGTGGCTCCCCCTGCAGCTGCCTCTGACCTCGGACGCGGCAGCTGCCTGCACTTAAGTGCGCGGCTCACGGCAGCCGCCTGTCTTTAGTTATCAGTATTAAATATAATACTTTTATTCTACCTAGGCTCAGATCAAGTTAGTCCATGTTATTTCTTTTAAACTTTGTCGGCATTTCTTTTTAATTAATTTTTATTTTTTAGTTTGTTTTGCTTTACAATACTGTATTCATTTTGCTATACATTGACATGAATCAGCCAGGAGTGTACATGAACTCCCAATCCTGACCCC
>SJXQ01002335.1:135370-174856 GCA_006408695.1 Aepyceros melampus
TGGGAGGGGGGAGGGGGGGTCGGAATTGAGAGTTCATGTACACTCGTGGCTGATTCATGTCAATGTATAGCAAAATGAATACAATATTGTAGAGCAAAAAAAACTAAAAAATAAAAACTAATTAAAAAAAAAACTTTAAAAAGACAAAAAAATTTGTCAGCAAAAAAATAGCTTGAGATGATTGCTGACTCTGTCTAATGTCTCATAAAGTTTTCATGGGTAATCTAAACATAATTGTTAAGAACAAGCATATTAAATAGATGCAAATAGGATAAAAAATTTATAGGTGAACTTTTTCAATAGGTTCCCCAAATCTTTTCGGTAACCTGACATCTTAAAGTTTTGATAAGTAAATTAAATGATACATAGTCATTAAATATCTAGGTCATTTCCTAGATAAAATACTGAAACATTAATTACTGAACATAGATTTGCCTATTTTTGTCTTCTTATCACAGATAAATTGAAAATTTTTTATATTTGTTAGTAAACATCTTATACCACATTGAACAATTTACAGTTAAAAAGTATATTTTTAAAAATATATTAAATGTAGATTTTAGTTTGTTAATTAATTAACTGAGTTTCAATAGCAAAGTAAGCTGATATAAAGTCAGAATTTGGATTTCTCTTGTTAAAGAGAAATTGGATTTCTTAGTTAAACCTAAAAGAAAAGGTTTAACTGAATCATTGGTCTACTCTTAATCAGTTATTGTAAAAGGTTTTGTTTACTTCTTAAAATAATCTGTCTAGAAAACAAAAATCTTATATATTGTCAAAATAATCACCTATGTTTCATGTTGTCTTTGATTACTTAGGCAAATATAGTCTTTTTGATACTAAAAGAGCTAAATTTTTCTCAAAACTGTGTAACCTATATTTGCTTGTGAAGTATTACTTTGGTTAAAGAGATATTGTTTCACAGTGAACTATGATTTTATTTGGCCTAGTGTTTCAAAAATCTTTTTGATATTTTTGAAAAACTTCCCCAAAATAGATTTCTAAACTAAGACTTCTTGACCTCAAAGTAATTTGGGGAATTTCCAGAGGGTCAATGGAGTATCTCAAAATATGTGTTCTTCTCTCCTTATTAAGAAAAACTATGTTAAACTAATTAGCCTATTTAATTTGTTAAATTACATGGGACCATTGCTCCAAAATCACTGCAGATGGTGACTGCAGCCATGAAATTAAAAGACGCTTACTCCTTGGAAGAAAAGTTATGACCAACCTAGATAGTATATTCAAAAGCAGAGACATTACTTTGCTGACTAAGGTCCGTCTAGTCAAGGCTATGGTTTTTCCTGTGGTCATGTATGGATGTGAGAGTTGGACTGTGAAGAAGGCTGAGCGCAGAAGAATTGATGCTTTTGAACTGTGGTGTTGGAGAAGACTCTTGAGAGTCCGTTGGACTGCAAGGATATCCAACCAGTCCATTCTGAAGGAGATCAACCCTGGGATTTCTTTGGAAGGAATGATGCTAAAACTGAAGCTCCAGTACTTTGGCCACCTCATGCAAATAGTTGACTAATTGGAAAAGACTCTGATGCTGGGAGGGATTGGGGGCAGGAGGAGAAGGGGACGACCGAGGATGAGATGACTGGATGACATCATGCACTCAATGGACGTGAGTCTGAGTGAACTCTGGGAGTTGGTGATGGACAGGGAGGCCTGGCGTGCTGCGATTCATGGTGTCGGAAAGACTTGGACACGACTGAGCGACTGAACTGAACTGATTGTCAAGAAGTAACAATATGCATTTTTGATGCTATAACTGTGTCAGTTCAGTTCAGTTGCTCAGTTGTGTCTGACTCTTTGTGACACCATGAACCTGCAGCACTCCAGGCCTCCCTGTCCATCATCAACTCCCGGAGTCCACCCAAATCCATGTCCATCTAGTCGGTAATGCCATCCAGCCATCTCATCCTCTGTCGTCCCCTTCTCCTCCTGCCCTCAATCTTTCCCAGAATCAGGGTCTTTTCAAATGAGTCAGCTCTTCACATCAGGTGGCCAAAATACTGGAGTTTCAGCTTCAACATCAGTCCTTCCAATGAACACCCAGGACTGATAACTGTGTAGGTGTATGTTATATCTGTTCCAGAAATTGTGTTAAATTTCTAAAAGTCTAATATGTCCTGGTATAAGGTATCAGTCATACTTCCAGTTACTATCTTAAAATTTTGTGTTTCAGAGAAATAAAATAGCTTCCTTGTCCGTTCTCTTATAATAAAGTCCTATTAGACTTTTAACAATGGGCATTTTCAAGTCTTTTGTTACTTGCAGTTATTATTTTATTCTGATGCTTTGCAAAAATGTTTCTGCAAAAGTACCTCATCTTCAAGGAGATTAAAGAAAAGAATTTCAGTAAGTACAGGTTTTTTTTATAATTTTAAGCTCATAAAACTGAACTGAGTAAGGGTTTCCAGAACTAATGGAAAATTGGGCTTGAGAGTAGGAAGAATTAATTAACAGGAGACTGAATGAACTGAGCAGGATGATTATAATTCCCATTACTTTTTGTTTGAAACACTGATGGTTACTTAATGTTTTGTTTTTCCAGATTTAAGGGAACTTTTTCTCTTAAGCTATCTGTGAATTATAGCAATTTGATAAAATGTAACTTTATAGATAAGGATAAACCATTTGTATTTTAGTCCTACCTGATCCTTCCTCCTTTAGAAAAGCTTGAATAGTCTTTTCATGGCAATACATATATACTAAATGATTTTCATAGGCTTCATAGTAACCTCTTTTCCTTGTAACAGGACTTGGAAAAACTGATGTGATACTTCGTTTACAAGGTTCTAACAAAGCAGTAGTTTAATAAAAGAGCTCATATGGTCAATCACTATTCTTGCCTCAGTTATAAAAGTAACCAGACCAAGTTTAGTGCAACATACTAAGATTATGTTTGGGGAAAAGTGGGGTCACTCTAGACAAAAAAAATGCTGTTTGTACCTTTGTTGAGGGTTCCCAGTTGGCTCAGAGGTAAATAATCCTCCTGCCAATGCAGGAGACATGGGTTCTATTCCTGGGTTGGAATAATCCCCTGGGGGAGGAAATGACAACCCACTCCAGTATTCTTGCCTGGAGAATCTCATGGACAGAGGAGCCTGTGGGTTACAGTCCATGGGGCCACAAAGAATCGGACAGGACTGAGTGACTGGCACACACCTTTCCACATAATAGATTCCAGCCATCTGTTATATATCTATCACCTAAACAGGACACTGAATTCTAGTCTCTGAAATATCTATTACTTTCCAAATCAACATTTCCAAATTTCTCCTGCCTCCTGATTTTTAATCATTAAGAATAAACACTACCCTTGAATCTCCATGATGGCTCAGATAGTAAAGAATCTGCCTGAAATGCAGGAAACCCAGGTTTGATCCCTGGATCAGGAAGATCCCCTGGAAAAGGAAATGACAACTCACTCCAGTATTCCCGCCTGGGGAATCCCTTGGACAGAGGAGCCTGGTGGGTTACCGTCCATGGTGTCACAAAGAATTGGACATGACTGAATGGCTAACACTGCCCTTGAATCTTCCTGGATGAGAACATACAGGGCCTCCTCTCTCTCTCTGGATGGCAGCCAGACTTAAGGGACTGGAATCTTGGATAAATATCTCATAACTGAAGAAGGCTCCATCTGACAACTGACCCTGTACAAATGCTGGAGCCCTTCAAATCAAAGCAACCAAGAAGAGAAGTAGCTAGCATCGAAGTAGGCTGCTTCCTCCCAGGACACCAGATCAAGACTTCAAACATGAAGCCCTTTCTCAATGGCCTGTAATGATAATACCCTTATTATATCTCTGAGGGCATTGCTAATGGGATTAATCTCTGGAGTTTGGAACAACTTTCTATTTCAGGCTAGGAGAAAACCTCACTGACCCCTGGCTTGAATAGGCAAATGTAACAATCTCTGCAAATGAATTAATTAACAGCATCACTGTGGTAGAAATGGTTTGGGTACCCAAAGTATTCATCTTTGTCTGTGGTAATTATCATTCTCATTAATATCCAGATAGCCAGTGTTTAGCCTGGTGATATCTCAGGTATCTAACTGTGCCTCTGATTTTCCTAAAAGTGAACAAAGACACCTCCTTGGTTGACTCCCCTAGATTTACATCATTGAGCTAGAAAGATATTCATGACTCAGGATTTGCTCATTTTGGTAAGGCTTACTTCACTGGTTAGGAGTAAATGTAAATGAGAATATGATCGGAAACCTCTCCTTAACTCTTGAAGATATTGATGAAACTGCTAAGACAATAGCTCCCTCTTGCCCAATCAATAAAATTTCTAATTGGTCTGGCCATTGTTGTCTTTGATTATCTATTAACTGAGCAGGGAGGTGTCTGTGTTGTAACAGATATCACTTGATACACCTGTATTAACACTTTTGGGAAAGCTGAAACTTAGTTACATAAGATCACAGTTACACAAGCCACTTGGCTTAAAAGGGTGACTCCTTCACTGGGATCTTTCTTTGGTATATTTTGTGATTGGTTTGTGTATTTGGGACTCTGGCTTTGAAGAGCACTGCAAACATGGGGAACCATCCTGCTTATACTAACCACTGTAATCTCCTTGGTGCACTACTTTGGCCCAAGAGTTTTAAACTCTTTTCCATCTGCAAGTAACATCCGTAAGATCGGCACATCAAAGGAAACAGAGAACTACTGACTTAATAATTGTAAACCTGAAGTCATAACCTGTGAATATCACAGTGATAAAGCAAAAAATGTCTTGACCTGAGAATACTACACAAAAGATCAACAAAAGCTATGAGAACTACAGGGCTGCAGCTGAGGGTGGCGCTAAGCCTTTAAATTTTGATCACATCTCTCAGTTGAGCTGAGAGTCATGAACAAAAGGTGTGTGTGGAGGGGGAACTATTGAAAAGAAACGAGAGGCACAAAGTGGAGTTACTTGTACTAAGTCCATCACCAAACCTTCTTACCAAACCTAACTGCAGTTTCATTCTTTCCCAGTAATGTCATCTCAATTGATCAGTCTGAAATTTCTCGGTGAGCACTAATGAGGTAATCAACCTAACAGACACTTTTGTCCCCTAAAAAGAAGGAGCATGTATACTCAGTCACTTCAGTCACGTCCAGTTCTTTGTGACTCTACGGACTGTAGCCCACCAGGCTCCTCTGTCTTTGGGATTCTCCAGGCAGGAATCCTGGAGTGGGCTGCCAGCCCTCCTCCAGGGGATCTTCCCGACCCAGGAACTGAACCCGCGTCTCCTGTGTCTCCTGCATTGCAGGCAGAGTCTTTACCACCGAGCCACTGGGGAAGCGAAAAGAAGGTGACCCTGCCTGCCTGAGACAATCCTTTTTGTTTATGACTGTCTTGTTCCAACCTCTCTCTGCCTTTAAAAACCTGTCTTTTTCGTAGCTCTTTGGTGCTCATTTCTGTTTGCTGGATGTGGTGCTGCCTGATTCAGGAATCATTTAGATCTCCACAGGCACTCAGTAGAATTCTGCCTTTTAACAATGCTTGATCCAGATGATGTTAGCAAAATTAAGATGAGTGGGGTGACAGGAATGGAAATGAGGACTTGGCTGGGTCACTGAAGTCCTAAATATGTGTCTTGTTAAATGAGGAAATAAGTGGAAAAGTCAGCTGTATTTTGGTGGATGAGGTAATTTAAATTGCGATGATAAATTTCATGGCATGGAATTTAAGGGGAGTCAGAGAAAACACTTCCTGCATTAGTGTAGGAAAGAGGTAAAGACAATGGGTTTGAAAATGGCCACTGATTAGCCCAATATTGAGATATAACTCCAGTAGAAAGTTCTTCAGGATTCTTTGTTTTCAAACTTAACTCAGTAATCTATCAGGAGAAGTAATAACAATAGTAATAATTGTAATCATCTCTGTGACTGAATTAGACATATACAGCTCAGATAGAAAGATTACTCATCTAGTCCTTGTACTATCCCATCTTCTCTTGTCTGGAAGGCATTTCAAAATAAAATAAATTAAATGAAAAGAAATGAGCTTTCTTGTCAGCTCACTCTCAAATGTGCAACTCATTTTAATTTACACATGATAACTGAAACAGCCTACTGAGCCATGTGAAGGGAAAAAAATCAGAAAAACACATATTTCCCTAGAAACTGCCAATACAACATTTCTTTTTGGAAGAGATGTAGATAATTCTCTGTGGTGAAAATAATTTTTTTCTTGGGCCAATAAGTCAGAAAATAGCAAATGGAATGGGAAACACTGACTTAAATTGTTACTGGAAAAAAAAGCTTTTGACTTTACTATTAACAAAAGTACAAATAGAATAGATTAGAGTAGCTTTTGAGTTTCCCCATTGTCTCCCCCCACCTCTGGCACCTTTTAGTTCATAAAGTAAAACTCTAATTAAAAATTAAATTGCAATAATACAAAAAAAGAAAATGCTATAATTACTATTTTAAATAAAAATGATTTAAAAAAGGTATAAGTAACCTTATCATTATTGAATATATTTAAATATTTAACAGCATCATATAGAATGCCTGCTCACTTTAGATAATACAAATGTTATTTATCTCTTTATTTTCTCCCAGTCTGCAGTCTTCCTTTTGGCCCAAATAAAACTTAATTCACCACTTTCAAGTTATGTATCTTTTTTAGTCAACACTGGTAAATTCATTGAAGTAAAAAAGAAGGCAAGTTCAAATAAAACATGTCTACAGATACATGTATGTGTGTAAGCATATGCATCGTATGAATGAATTTGTGTGTATGAGAATAAAGAATGGAGATGCATTTTTCTGTGTGTGTGTGAAAGATTTTAAAATGTTCGTAATGTGAAAATAAAAATAACCATTATTTTCTTTTTGAATGACTACCATAGTTTTGTCTCTAAGTAGAAAACTTATGTTTTAAAACCAGTGCTGTAGTGAAGTTAAATTACTTGGGCCCAACAGATAGATAAGGGCTTCCGTTGTGGCTCAGTTGGTAAAGAATCTGCCTGCAGTGCAGGAGACATGGGTTTAATCCCTAGGTTGGGAAGATCCCCTGGAGGAGGGAAAGACTACCCACTCAAGTATTCTGGCCTAGAGAATCCCATGGACTGTATAGTCTAAGGGGTTCCAAAGAGTTGGACACAGCTGAGCAACTTTATTTTTTTTTTTTTTTTGCAGTGAGATATATTCATTCAGTGAATGTTTATTGAGCTCTTATGGCAGCCAGATACTTCCAAGGATAGCATATGCAGTGTTTATGATGGAAAAACTGCTATGTATTACTGTGATTCTTTTTGGCCATTGCTGGTAACCAGGAGTTTGTCACCCTCAAATATGTCTCTTTGGCATAAGGATTATTCTAGGCTGATTATTTTTAAGAAACAACAGATATAAGAAAAACTCTAAAAGTTTAGAAGAGGTTACCCTTTTGTAAGAGACATTTACATTTTCAACAACACAAGAGAAGACTCTATACATGGACATCACCAGATGGTCAACACCAAAATCAGACTGATTATATTCACTGTAGCCAAAGATCTCTTTAAGAAAATCAGAGATACCAAGGGAACATTTCAGGAAAAGATGGGCTCAATAAAGGACAGAAATGGTATGGACCTAACAGAAGTAGAAGATATCAAGAAGAAGTGACAAGAATACACAGAAGAACTATACAAAAAAAGATCTTCGTGACCCAAATAATCACAATGGTGTGATCACTCACCTAGGGTCAGAAATCCTAGAACGTGAAGTCAAGTGGGCCTTAGGCAGCATCACTATGAACAAAGCTAGTGGAGGTGATGGAATTCCAGTTGAGCTATTTCAAATCCTAAAAGATGTTGTGAAAGTGCTACACTCAATATGTCAGCAAATTTGGAAAACTCAGCAGTGGCCACAGGACTGGAAAAGGTCAGTTTTCATCCCAATTCCAAAGAAAGGCAATGCTAAAGAATGCTCAAACTACCGCACAATTGCACTCATCTCACATGCTAGTAAAGTAATGTTCAAAATTCTCCAAGCCAGACTTCAGCAATATGTGAACCATGAATTCCCTGATGTTCAAGCTGGTTTTAGAAAAGGCAGAGGAACCAGAGATCAAATTGCCAACATCCGCTGGATCATGGGAAAAGCAAGAAAGTTCCAGAAAAACATCTATTTCTGCTTTATTGACTATGCCAAAGCCTTTGAGTGTGTGGATCACAATAAACTGTGGAAAATTCTGGAAGAGATGGGAATACCAGACCACCTAACATTCCTCTTGAGAAATCTATATGCAGGTAGGTCATAAATCAACAGAACTGGCATGGAACAACAGACTGGTTCCAAATAAGAAAAGGAGTCCATCAAGGCTATATATTGTCACCCTGCTTATTTAACTTCTATGCAGAGTACATCATGAGAAACGCTGGACTGGAAGAAACACAAGCTGGAATCAAGATTGCCAGGAGAAATATCAATAACCTCAGATATGCAGATGACACTACCCTTTGGCAGAAAGTGAAGAGGACTAAAGAGGCTCTTGATGAAAGTGAAAGAGGAGACTGGAAAAAGTTGGCTTAAAGCTCAACATTCAGAAAACGAAGATCATGGCATCTGGCCCCATCACTTCATGGCAAATAGATGGGGAAACAGTGGAAACAGTGGTTAACTTTATTTTTCTGGGCTCCGAAATCACTGCAGATGGCGATTGCAGCCATGAAATAAAAGGGTGCTTACTCCTTGGAAATATTCAGCTACCTCATGCAAAGAGTTGAGTCATTGGAAAAGACTCTGATGCTGGGAGGGATTGGGGGTAGGAGGAGAAGGGGACAACAGAGGATGAGATGGCTGGATGGCGTCACTGACTCGATGCACATGAGTCTGAGTGAACTCCAGGAGTTGGTGATGGACAGGGAGGCCTGGCGTGCTGTGATTCATGGAGTCGCAAAGAGTCGGACATGACTGAGTGAGTGAACTGAACTGAATATGGTCCATAGCAGTTCCATTACAAAGAATCTGTTGTTATTATTATTAGTGTTACCATAGTTACAGTTTAAAATTCAAAGCAGATTTTTAAAGTGATGAATTACTGGCATGTACAGAAAATGTGAAGTTTCAGTAAATGCCTCAGTTCAGTTCAGTAAATGCCTAGCTGTCACTAAGGAGCTCTGATTAACAATGCTTGCTTTCATTACTGAGGCAATACTCATCTCCTGTGTTTGGAATCATCTTGGTCCTTTCTATGCATTATAGGTGATTAGGACAAGATGTCCCTTGACACAGGCTGAGGATATTGATCTGTTGAATAAAAGTATGTTTATAAGAAATATAATTTTGGGAACTACAAAAGAGCATAGAAAAAAAAGATGGAGATGGAATGGGAGGTGGTGAAAGTTAGACAAGTGATGAGGTAAAGAGAAGTAGGGATGGGTCAGGAGAAGAAGGGAGAAAAGATGAGTGTTGGGGTGGGAATAAGGCAAGTGGGAAGGAGAAACACAGAAAATGCAGAAGTGAGGAAATGCAGAAGTGAGACCATGGGGAGAGAAGACGGAGTGAGGTAGAGAGGCAAGGAGATAGGAGGACAAGCTGAGTGTTTAGTCATGAGACCACATGCTATAAAGCAATATTAACAGTAAAAATGGCAAGACATGACATCAAGACATGACCCTGCAAATTTTGGCCCAATTCCAATCTTTGGTATAACTAAGATATTTCTTAGCTTATAGCTTATATAAGATGCAGAAGAATTAGGAAAACCTTTTTTGCTTAGGCTTCCCTGGTGGCTCAGATAATAAAGAATCTATCTGCAATGCAGGAGCTTCGAGTTCAATTCCCAGGTTGGGAAGATCCCCTGGAGAAGGGAATGGCTACCCACTCCAAGATTCTTGCCTGAAGAATTCCATGGACAGATGAGCCTTGAGAAGATCACAGATCTACTAATATGGGTGCTGCTATACGTAAGGACAAGTTGAATTTGAATTAATTAGTAAATGAATAAAGTAAATGAATAAAATCTGGGAGTGAGTGTGCTCACATGGAGTTTGAATTTAGCATCAATACAAAGAAAGGTATTAAGCAAAGCTTCCATCTATGACTCTATGAATATTTTATGGTCAAGGAATGATGGATTCAACATTTTTCAATTCATTAATATCACTTACTGATTATGCAATATTGATCCTATATATATAAAACATGTAATATGTATTGAGGTTACAATTTATTTAAACATCATCTAATACTGAAGGTATCCTTTTTAGATTTTGGAAGTCTCTGAAGAATACTAAATATATTATTTGTAATACTGAATATAAGAGTTTTAAAATACTGGTAAGAGTCCTCTCTTTGGGCCAATTATATTTCTTCCACTATTATTCACAAACGTTAAACATTTTCAACATTCTTCAGAAATCTGGCACACCAAATGGAAATTCACATTCCATATGTGGGTATGATTGTAGAGGTTGAACTGCTACTGCTTAGAATCCCTGTTATACCTCGGGCCACTTATTCTTCATATTCCACATGCTGGAGCAAATGATGTATTTCAAGGAATGTGTACTTTATTTTTGTCATAGCCTGATGGCAAAGAAGATTTGAGCCAGGTGTGGGTGATGGAGTTTCCTTGACCCAGGAGAGGCCCTCTGTGAACCCAGAGCGTTAGTTCTGACAAGGGCCCAGGGCTCAGACCCAGGTCCCCTGGAGAACCAGGGAGCTCCGTGGACTGCGAGGAGAGCCATCGGAAGGTTGAGGCTGAGAAGACCCTGGCCCCCTGGAGAACCAGGGAGCTCTGTGGACTGTGAGGAGAGCCATCGGAAGGCTGAGGCTGAGAAGTTCCAGATGGTAAAGGCAGGCAATAAGGGCATTTCTAAGAAGATGCAGCTGGCCAAAGAGGAAGAGTCAAAATCTATGAGCAATAAATCTAGCTATAGAAGCTCACTTTGATAATAAGGATTAGGTATCTGAGCAGAAAAAGAAAGCCAAAGAGATTGTCTTTGTGAGAGAAGCAAGACATACATGCACAGCAGACACTAATCCTTCCTGTTACTTACCAGGTGGATCACCCTGGAAAGTTACACATTCTCAATTTTGTCATCTATTATTCATAAAAGGAGATGAAAACTAATGGAGTGGTTGGAAAAAATAAATGAGGCAACATTTGTGAAATTACTCTATAAACTGTTAAGATCTTGTACATATGTTGTTTATTTTTAGATAAGTGCAAATTTCTTTACGGAGATAAAAGAATGTAGGTGAAAAAGCTAATGTTATCTGTTAACATTCTGAGTGAGGGGCACGTGATTAACTTTTTACATAAAGCTTTAATTTTGAAATAATTGTAGGTTCTTACGTAGCTGGAAAAAATAATGCAGAGAAAACATATTTTTGCTGTTTCTCTCAGAGGTAATGTCTTCAAAGCTGTAATACAAAAGGACAATCAGTTTACTGACAAAATGGTGCACTGAAGAAGCAGAACACACTCATCCTCACGAAGATCCTGGCTGTTTTTATTTTATATCACATCCACCTTCTTACTACTCCCATTCTTAACCCCGGGCAGTCATTAAGCTGTCCTGCATTTTTGTAATTTGTCACTTAAAGAACATTATATAAATGGAACCATGGAATTGCCTTTGTCCATTTAGCATTAGATACAACAAGAATTCCCATTCATTGCTGGTAGGACTACAAAATGATTCAGCCACTTTAGAACATAAGGCTTAACAGTTTCTTACAAAACTAAACATACTCTTCCTATACAATCTAGCAGTCACACTCCTTAATATTTACCCAAATGAATTCAAAATATATGTCCATAATACCTGCACTGTGGATATGGATAGGGACTTTATTCATAACTGTCAAAACAAGAATATCTTGAAAACAAGATAGTTTTCAGTAGGGTAATGAATAAATAAGCTGTGGTATATTCAGATAATGGAATACTATTTAGCACTAAAAACAAACAAAAAAGGCTATCAGGCTATGAAAAGACATGAAGAAAGCTTAAATGATATTGTTAAGTGAAATAACCTGAAAAGGATCCATAGTGTATGATTCCGACTATATGACATTGTGGAAAAAGCAAAATTATGGAGATGACAAAAAGATCAGTTGTTGCCAGAAACTGGAGACAAATGATTAAAAAAAAAAAAATTGTATCCTAAGCATTTTGGATATCACATTAAAAGAATTTGTAGCTGCCATTGTTTTTTTTACCATTTAGTCCCCCTCTTAAAGTATAGTATGAGGGATCAGCTCTGTTCAGTCGCTCAGTCCTGTCTGACTCTGCAATCCCATGAATCATAGCATGCCAGGCCTCCCTGTCCATCACCAACTTCCGGAGTTTACTCAACGCATGTCCATCGAGCTGGTGATGCCATCCAGCCATCTCATCCTCTGTTGTCTCCTCTCCTCCTGCCCTCAATCCTTCCCAGCATCAAAGTCTTTTCCAATAAGTCAACTCTTTGCATGAGGTGGCCAACGTATTGGAGTTTCAGCTTTAGTATCATTTCTTCCAATGAACATCCAGAACTGGTCTCCTTCAGAATGGACTGGTTGGATCTCCTTGCAGTCCAATGGACTCTCAAGAGTCTTCTCAATACCACAGTTCAAAAGCATCAGTTCTTTGCTGCTCAGCTTTCTTCACAATCCACCTCTCACATCCATACATGACCACTGGAAAAAGTATAGCCTCGATTAGACATACCTTTGTTGGCAAAGTAATGTCTCAGCTCCTGAATATGCTATCTAGGTTAGTCATAACTTTCCTTCCAAGGAGTAAGCATCTTTTAATTTCATGGCTGAAATCACCATCTGCAGTGATTTTGGAGCCCCCAAAATACTGTTTCCCCTGTTTTCCCATCCATTTCCCATGAAGTGATGGGACCAGATGCCAGGATCTTCGTTTTCTGAATGTTGAGCTTTAAGCCAGCTTTTTCACTCTCCTCTTTCACTTTCATCAAGTATGGAGTTTGGTGACAGTATATGTAAACATGTTTCATGATTGGTATCCCTGCCATCACCTTGGTGAAAGTGGGACATTGACAGAGCTTGATCCTGGTGGAAACAGTTGATTTATTTCAAGAACCAGTTTTCCAACTCCTTTTCTGGTGCAGAGCAGTTTATAACCTACATATAGTTTTCTCAATGTCCAGGTGATACCTGTAAGCAGAACTTAGAGGAGCATTTTTTGATGCCTTAATTCTCTCACTTTTTGACTGTCACTGGCTTTAACAGTCAATTTTTGGCTGTTGAAAGTTATGTTCATTCTCTTTCAAATCTTTGGTGTAAAGTAGCTTTTAGAATATCTTCTTTACACAATACTAAAGCTTTCCTGAATTTGACAATAAGGAGTTCATGATCTGAGCCACAGTCATCTCCTGGTCTTATTTTTGCTAACTGTATAGAGCTTCTCCATCTTTGGCTGCAAGAATATAATCAATCTGATTTCGGTGTTGACCATCTGGTGATGTCCATGTGTAGTCTTCTTCTGTGTTGTTGGAAGAGGGTGTTTGCTATGACCAGTGCATTCTCTTGGAAAAACTCTGTTAGCCTTTGCCCTGCTTCATTCCATATTCCAAGGCCCAATTTGCCTGTTACTCCAGGTGTTTCTTGACTTCCTACTTTTGCATTCCAGTCCCCTATAATGAAAAGGACGTCTTTTTTGGGTGTTAGTTCTAAAAGATCTTGTAGGTCTTCATAGAACCTTTCAACTTCAGCTTCTTCAGCATTATTGGTTGGGGCACAGACTTGGATTACTGTGATATTGAATGGTTTGCCTTGGAAATGAACAGAGATCATTCTGTCGTTTTGAGATTACATCCAAGTACTGCATTTTGGACTCTTGCTGACCATGATGGCTACTCCATTTCTTCTAAGGGATTTCTGCCCACAGTAGTAGATATAACGGTCATCTGAGTTAAATTCACCCATTCCAGTCCATTTTAGTTCACTGATTCCTAGAATGTCGACATTCACTCTTGCCATCTCCTGTTTGACCACTTCAAATTTGCCTTGATTCATAGACCTAACATTCCAGATTCCTATGCAATATTGCTCTTTACAGCATCAGACCTTGTTTCTATCACCAATCACATCCACAACTGGGTATTGTTTTTGACGCTTACTCCTTGTTAGGAAAGTTATGACCAACCTAGATAGCATATTCAAAAGCAGAGACATTACTTTGCCAACAAAAGTCTGTCTAGTTAAGGTTATGGTTTTTCCAGTAGTCATGTATGGATGTGAGAGTTGGACTGTGAAGAATGCTGAGTGCCGAAGAACTGATGCTTTTGAACTGTGGTGTTGGAGAAGACTCTTGAGAGTCCCTTGGACTGCAAGGAGATCCAACCAGCCCATTCTGAAGGAGATCAGCCTTGGGATTTCTTTGGAAGGAATGATGTTAAAGCTGAAACTTCAGTACTTAGGCCACCTGATGCGAACAGTTGACTCCTGGAAAAGACGTTAATGCTGGAAGGGATTGAGGGCAGGAGGAGAAGGGGACGACAGAGGATGGGATGCCTGGATGGCATCACCAACTTGATGGATGTGAGTCTGAGTGAACTCCAGGAGTTGGTGATGGACAGGGAGGCCTGGCCTGCTGCAATTCATGGGGTCGCAAAGAGTCGGACACAACTGAGTAACTGAACTGAACTGAAAGCTTTCCTAATAGCTGAAATTTGGGATTATTTATTATTTCCCCCACCAATCCTTTTCTTTTCAGCTAAAGGTTTACAGTACTGATTTGTTATCACCTTTACTATCCTTAATGTTCTCTTATTTGGATTCATCTTAGTAAATGTGAATGTTGAAATGAGAGTATAAAGTAAATTTTTTTTATGTGCTGCACATTCTTTATGAAAAATCCTACCTACATACATACCATTCTGTTTGTAACAAGCAGATTTATTTTAAAAGAGATAAGAAAATGCACCATACTTTATAGAAATCCATGAAGATTTTCTTTAAATAAATGTGTATTTGACCCATGAAGCAGATTTTGTGTCTGATCTTAATTTTTGCCAATGGAATTCTTGAGCCCAAAATTCACCACCATACCCAAGATTACACAGGAAGAAAACAGCTCAAAGATCTCTAAAAATATTTGTTTCAGGTACCTAATGAAAGCCAGTGTCTCTATGGTACAACAGAACAGAGTTAAAATTATGAATACAGTATGTTTGGTAATGATTGGGATTTCTTACTAGATCTTGCAAAAATATTGTATGTCCTTTGTCAAGAAAGTCAAAATAGTTTGTTTAAGCATGCATCATACAGCAATTACGCACAGTATCAGCTTCTACTTTTGGAGCTCCCCAGAAAGATGGTGATCTTTCAATTTCAGTAATAGCTGAACTCTTTTTTTTTTTTTTTTTGGTACCTGAGGGAAAGGGAAAAGATGAACTGTATAAAAGGAACATCTCTTCTATCTCCCATTGTGGTGGTTTTGGAGACTTGTATGCATGTTAGAGCCACTGGGAACTTCTAAGAAACACTCAAGCAAGGATGCGCTTCCAGACTCTGCTGTATCAGTGGAGCCCAGGCAAGCATGTTGGTAATGCCTTTCCAGGAAATTCTAGGAGCACAGATCCATCTCTTGTACCCTGCAGGTGTTACATCTATAATTATGTTCATTAAATGGAAACAAATTAGATTGAAAAATTCAGATTTTAGGAAGTATATATGCACTTGCTGCCAATAAGTATAACTGAATGAGGTTATTGAAAGAAAAAAATTTTATTTTAAATAAGAAAAAAATTTGTGTTCAATAAAAAACAAAAACAAACAATTTTAGCACCTCAATTTTCTTACTTACCACTGTAATTTGCAGTCAAGGTACATTTAAGGCAGCTCTTTACTGTAAACAAACAGGTTTTTAATTCTCATTAACTTTCCTTCTTTTTTCTCCCTAAAATGTTGGTTTATAAATTATTACACTCTTTAGATAGTCTCCACATAGCATTGAAGAATGTGATTTACTGTAACTTTCTAAGGGTCTATTAAGAATTATGGGAACACATGTCAATTAAATCCATATAGCTGGGCCCAGTACTGAGTGGCTCATTTAATCTTGCTGTGAGCAATGATTTTGGAAGTCAAGATAGTTCAGGAACTTGGAATCAGACACACATGATAAATAAAATTTGGATTCTTCCTTGTGCAACTACTTAATCACACACAAAGCCCTTTGCCTCCCTAGGGTTTAGTTTTGTAATTTAGCAAATTGACATAGTAACCCCTCAGAGATGCTGTTCATATTGACCTCTTAAGACGGTAAGTTTTCTTGACCATGAAAACTGATATATTAATGCTATATAGTGAAACTGTCAGTATATCTTTTTTTCTCTGAGAAATGAACCCCATTATGGATATTTGCCGGAAGTTTAAAAAAGATAGCCTAACTTAAATTATCAGTAAGGACAATTAAGGATCTACCGTGCACGGCAATATAGTGTATATATAAGTATACTCTCAAGTGACATGGTATTAACTCTACGCCTCACTAGTTTATACTATAATTAAAGAGGCAAGAACACATAGGCAGCGAACACTCCACAAAGGTGGAATGTGCTCCATGCAATGAGTAGAATTCAACAGAAGACACATTATTTTTCTATTGCCACTTTGTGTAATTACCACAAACCTAGAAGCCTGCTGCTGCTGCTAAGTCACTTCAGTCGTGTCCGACTCTGTGTGACCCCATAGATGGCAGCCCACCAGGCTCCCTCATCCCTGGGATTCTCCAGGCAAGAACACTGGAGTGGGCTGCCATTTCCTTCTCCAGTGCATGAAAGGGAAAAGTGAAAGTGAAGTCGCTCAGTTGTGTCTGACTCTTAGCGACCCCATGGACTGCAGCCAACCAGACTCCTCCATCCATGGGATTTTCCAGGCAAGAGTACTGGAGTGGGGTGCCATTGCCTTCTCAGACCTAGCAGTTTAAAACAATGCAAGTTTATTATCTTAGAGTCATTGTGTCATATGTGTCATTGTGCAAAAGTCATTGTGTCAGCAGAGTTATGCTCCTTTCTGGAACTTCCAGAGGAGAGTCGTTTTTTTTTTCTTTGTCCAGCTTCTAGAAGCCACCTGATTTTCTTGGCTCACAGCCACCTTCTTCCATCAACAAAAGCCAACAACATCAGACTGAATCCTTATCATATTGCCAAACAGCTCTGTCCTTCTTCCACTTCTAAAGACCCTTGTGATTACATTGGACCTACTTGGAAAAATCAGAATAACCTCCCCTCTCAGTGTCAGCTGATTACGAACCTTTACTCCATCAGTAAACGTGGTTCCCCTTTGCCATATAAGCTAACATATTCATAGTTTCCAGTAATTAGGCTATAGGCATCTTTGGCAGTAGAGGTGAGAGTGGAGGAAGGACCTAGGGACATTATTCTGCCCACCACGAAATGTATGTAAGAAAGAGCATTGGGCTGGAGAGAAAGATGCATCTGAGAAAGTATTTTGCAATCAAATTGTAGAGGCTCTAAGGAGGCTTTTGGAGAAGGCGATGGCACCCACTCTAGTACTCTTGCCTGGAAAATCCCATGGAGAGAGGAGCATGGTAGGCTGCAGTCCATAGGGTCACGAAGAGTCTGACACGACTGAGCGACTTCGCTTTCACTTTTCACTTTCATGCATTGGAGAAGGAAAGGGCAACCTACTCCAGTGTTCTTGCCTAGAGAATCCCAGGGACGGGGGAGCCTGGTGGGCTGCCGTCTATGGGGTCGCACAGAGTAGGACACGGCTGAAGCGACTTAGCAGCAGTAGCTGCAAGGAGGCTTTTAGAGTTTATGTAGAAGACCATTAGAAGTGTTTGGATGAAGAGAGAAATGATCAAAAAAGGCAGAATAAGAAGGTGAAGGAAAAAGGACTGTGCAAAGGAAATGAGAAGAAAAGTGGACCAAGAGATGGGCTCTGGCTGTGTCTCAGGTGCCTGATGGTAAAGACTTGGGCCAGCGCAAGGGAAGCAAGAATCACTGATAGGTCTGGCAGATGGGATGTGAAAGTAAACACACATGACTCTGGCGATGCAAACCTGGGCTCCTGTCTTGGATATTCTAAGTCATTCTACGTTTTAATCAGACCACCAAGTAATTCATTTGCACGTTAAAGTTGCTAGCCCTTCTTTAGGGCTAGCAACTAAAACTGAAAATCTCTCTGGACTAAAGAAACTCATATGTGAAGCTGATTAAGGTCAGTGTGGCTTTTGGGATTTTTAAGGGAGAAAATTGAGCAACAGTCACCTAGAACAAGCATTAGGCAATATTTTAATGAGACAAGTTAGTAATTATACATCTTTAAAAGAGATAAGAATATTTTAAAAATCTTACAAAAATACTAAATGTTGCATTATGATTAATGAAATAAGTCAAAGACAAAAACTATGTTATTACTGATATGTAGAATCTAAAAAATAAGTGAATGAATAGAACAAACAGAATCAAATTCACAGATAGAACAAACTAATGATTACAAGGAAATGAGGGACAACATAGTGGAAGGAATTGAGAGATGCAAAGTATTATGTATACAATAAGTGCGATGATATATTGTACAGCAATGTAGATATAGGCCAATATTTTATATTTTATAATAACTGTAATTGAAGTATAATCTATAAATATATTGAGTCACTAAACCTGGAACTGGTGTAATATTATAAATAAGTTATATGTCAATTTAAAAAAAGCTTAGGAAAAACAATTCATTTGCTTAATAGATGTTTATCTAACTTGTGCTAGTCACTGTTTGAGGCATTTGAAATACATCCAAAAATAAAACAATCAAAAACAAAATACTAAATGTTAGTCTAATCAAAGAATTTAACTTCTAACTTTTGATAATACTAAGGGCTTCCCTGGTAGCTCAGAGGTTAAAGCATCTGCCTGGAATCCTGGAGACCCGGGTTCAGTCCCTGGGTTGGGAAGATCCCCTGGAGAAGGAAATGGCAACCCACTCCAGTACTCTTGCCTGGAGAATCCCATGGAGGGAGGACCCTGGTAGGCTACAGTCCATATAGTCCATGGGGTCGCAAAGAGTCGGACACGAATGAGCGACTTCACTTCACTTCACTTCAATATCTCCATATAGTATAAACCTCAATCATAGCTTTTATTTGAGTGAATGATCATATGTACTAGTATATAACATGATTATATAAATTTAGAATATATACAATTTAGTCATTAAAAAAGCAAAGATGTTGGCCTAGTTCATAACAGGTTCATCTTTGGCTTCTATATTAGAAAGGCCTTATGAATTGGTTTGTCAGATCTGAGGTATAAGCTCTTTCTTTTATAGAAAGTTAAATTCTCATTTATAAATATCCTACCACAAGATTCATCTTTATCATTCATTTACTAGATATTACTGAGAATGATCTATTTTCAATATACTATTTCAATGTACATTCACCTTATGCGAAGAGTTGACTCATTGGAAAAGACCCTGATGCTGGGAGGGATTGGGGGCAGGAGGAGATTATGACCAACCTAGATAGTATATTCAAAAGCAGAGACATTACTTTGCCGACTAAGGTCCGTCTAGTCAAGGCTATGGTTTTTCCTGTGGTCATGTATGGATGTGAGAGTTGGACTGTGAAGAAGGCTGAGCGCAGAAGAATTGATGCTTTTGAACTGTGGTGTTGGAGAAGACTCTTGAGAGTCCCTTGGACTGCAAGGAGATCCAACCAGTCCATTCTGAAGGAGATCAACCCTGGGATTTCTTTGGAAGGAATGATGCTAAAACTGAAGCTCCAGTACTTTGGTCACCTTATGCGAAGAGTTGACTCATTGGAAAAGACCCTGATGCTGGGAGGGATTGGGGGCAGGAGGAGAAAGGGACGACCGAGGATGAGATGGCTGGATGGCATCACAGACTCAATGGACGTGAGTCTGAGTGAACTCCGGGAGTTGGTGATGGACAGGGAGGCCTGGCGTACTGCGATTCATGGGGTCGCAAAGAGTCGGACACGACTGCGCGACTGAACTGAACTGAATCAGCTGTAGATTGCTTTTATATTTAAAACATATAGTTCTATAGTAATTATCAATTTAATACATACACAAAATTACAAAATAATTGTTTAAAATACTAATTCCCCACTAGCAACCCAAGATTAACACAGTTCCACTGGGAATTAAGCACACTCTAAGCAGATTTTATTGTGTACCAACATAAGAAACAGTAGTAAAATGAGAATTATTTTTATGATATGCTAAGCATGCCTTGTTTCAAAATATTCTGGGCATTCTTGTATTTTGTAAGAGACATTAGAGATACTTTCTTGAATGGAAGATTTTACTGGAGTTTTATTGTCTCCTGCCCAAAAAGATTGTTGTGGAGAAATGCTTTGGTTTTATCAGAAAGTTACATAGCTAAACTAAGCACCATGAGGTTTGTGTGCACATAATTAAAGATGATAGTGATAGAGAGTATGTAATTACTCTCTAGAGTAATAAAATAATATCCTCTCTAGAGGATAAAGAGGGGATTAGAGTAGACAAGAGTCCCTTCCCCCAACCTTGTCCTCAGATTCCTTGAATCTTACTTCTCTTACAATTAACATGAACTTAACAGTGACCCTCTGTCAATTCATCAATCATTTTGAGACAGCAGAGCACAGGATTGTTAACAAACTTGCTGGAGCATCTCAAAAGAAACGTGCTATTGAAAACACACTAAGAAGGAGTACGCCCAGATAATGACAGAAGAGATGGAGGTATACACATGTTCAGCAGTGTCTAAGCCACTGAACATTTCAACGCCACCCTCAGCGTTCAAGAGAAGCCTTACAGAGTCCTTACACGTGCACATTCTGTGCTGTTTAATTTTAGGAAGTGCTGACTCCAAGGCTCTCACAGAGAATTCTGGTTTGACATCATCAGTTCTGGTTGATGTGTCCTTAGACACCACGTCATGAGCCAGCCATACACAATGCTATCTATTCCAGCTGATTGGTCCTTGCCAACCTTTGTCGCAAGCCTGAATGCCTGATTACGACCAGCATTCAGTACACTGATTAGGCTCAGTGGCCCAAACGCTTTTAGAGCCAGGCTTCAGGCTACCGCTTTTCTCAGCCCTGGGAAAGAAAACATTTGGCCAATGCAGCTAAAATCCGCGAACTTATCTCTATAGACGTAGCCTGGTTGGGGACACAGATCATGAAACTATTACTAGTGAAAAATTAAAGAAACCGTATGTTTGTTATGCTTAGAGTTTACAGAGGACCTTATATAATATGTAACATAAATCAAAGAGGAAAGGCTAATTAAATATTCTCACAGTTTAAGCTTAACTTATTCTGTGCCCTTCATTTCCCCTAATTTTTTTCCTAGTTTCTGTTAACTACTTTTCTATTCTTAAATTTAAAACTGCTCTGTTCATGTTCTAGTTTGGGGCCATTCTTTTTGTTGTCACTGTTAGAAAATATGGCACACTAGTGTTGACTGTAAGTTATTCAAGTTTCTACAATGTGACCAGTTTAAATGATAAAAGTCAAATAACTAAAACAGTGCATATTTAAAACTTTATAACTAAATTTCATCATGAATCATTTAGAATGAATGCATGTACTTAATATCTGTCTCAAAAATATCACAAAAATGTAAACATATTAACAGATATATTGAGTATCTTTGTATAAAAACCCATGTAACACAGAAAAGGGATAATGAAAACAAATGCAATCATAGCACCTCCCCTACAGGGATGTACATGATATCATAGTGATTTCTGATCTGACACTTCTTAGACTCCCATCCCCTTCTTTCTCTCCTTCAAAAAGATCTAATGGTTATAGAAAATAAAACTTTAGTAGGAATCATGTATGTACCTGTTTGAAGTCTCCATAGGCTAATTAAAATATCAAGAGAAGCAAACTTGATACTAGGTGCTTTATATATATAACAGTTAACCCCCATGGTCACATTATGTGGATATCACTTTTTTTCCCCATCTATAACAGATGAGGAAGAGAGGATAGAAAGGTTAAATAAGCTGTTCATGGTTACATGGCTAGTAAGTTGCAGAGCCAGGATAGGAAACCAGTCTTTAGCTTTCATATTCTGCACAGGGGTGCTGTGCCATCTCTTGAGTCTTTTGTCCTTGACTCTATTCGTGATTATCAGGATCTTCAGGGCTTCCTGATGGCTCAGTGATAAAGAGTCCACCTGCCAATGCAGGAGACACAGGCTCAATCCCTGACCTGGGAAAGTCCCACATACCATAGAACAGTTAAGCCCTGGCAACACCACGGCTGAGCCTCTGCTCTAGAGCCTAGAAATTGCAACTGCTGAGCCCATCTACCGCAACTGCTGAAGTCCACACCGCCACAAGAAGCCCGTGCTCCACAATTGGAGAGTGGCCTCCATTCACTGCAACTAGAGAAAAGCCAGTGTAGCAAAGACCCAGCAAAACAAACATAAAAATAAATCAATAAGATAAAAGAATCTTCAGTTGACTCTTAATTAGGGAGAAAAAAATGAGAACTTACTCAGTGTGAATGAATTCTCTACATGGACATTATTATTATATTATTGTTTTCAAATTTCAAAGTTCATGAACTGAGGGACAAGCAATAAAAGATTCTTGTTGTTAAAAAAAAAAAGTTGTAAATATTGATTACTGTGAAGGTGATTGGCTCACTTATTTTGGAGAGGTTATTATATCATTTGACTATGTATATCTATTTTGGAAGTAAAAAAATATTGTATTAGGAGGAAAAATAGAGATTGTAGTTCTTTTTATCTCAGAAAGAAGAGACAGAATAGAAATGCCATTTCAGAGACCTTTGAAGAATCACCCTGAGAATAGTCCCTCTAATCACACAATTCCCAAGAGCTCGTGAAATGCTGGCACTGGGAGATGGAAGTTGCAGCTTTGTTCTAAGGACCAATCTGCCATGAGAAAGTAGGTAACAGCATAGTTGATTCTTCTCTCTCCATTTTCTCAAGCTCTTCCTTTAATTATTCCCCAAAGGATATTTAACTCAAGCTCAGAGATCCAAATAGCTGTCTTATCCTGTCTGAAAATTGACTTTCACAAGTAAAGTCATCAGTTTTGAGTTTAAAACACCAAAATTCTAGGTCTAAATTATGAGAAGGGCTGACTCCACTTAAGTCTCTAATTTTCTTTAAAGTATTTCCTTTGGTAATTTAACATTCAGCTTTCTTGACTCTCCTTTCATGCAGAGTCATGCAGGCATAATTTTATTATCCCATATCCCATAAAACTCCTGCTTACCTCTCTTGCCTTCTGTTGTCCCCCTTCAGATTTACACAATGTCATTTCTTTATATAGACTCATTTCCACATGGAGTTTCATTACAACCTCTGGAATAAGAAAACAGCCTTAACTCATGTATATGCTCAGACTTTTTATACTTTCAAGCATTATCCAGATGATCAGTGATAACAGTTCCATAACAATCTCCAGTTTGAAATATGTAAGCAATATCTCCCAACATGCACAAATTACAAAACATCCTTGCTGAACAAATATTCAATTATATTTAAAATGGACACACTTCTTTATATATGAAGTAAATGTATTTCCCTTGGATATATCAAAGAATGTATACAAAAGAGAAGGTTATAAACAAACAAAAATATCATATACACAAAAATTTATGGTGCCTATTTATTTAAACAGAAAGGTAGAAGGAAGAAGAGAGAGGGAAAAGAGGTTAAAGGAGAGAGGAAGAAGGAAATAAAGAAGGCTATCTGTGTTGAAAATATCAATTGTAATGACTAGATGCATGTCTCATTAATAGAATGTCCCCACCATATGAGATACATATTATACAGCTGTCAGAATAAAGTACAGCGTGCAAATGTAGTTAGAATTTAACTTGCTTATGGATGCTTGATTAAGCTTCCCTGGTGGCTAAAAGGATACAGCGTCTGCCTGCAATGCAGGAGACCCGGGTTTGATCCCTGGGTTGGGAAGATCCCTTGGAGAAGGAAATGGCAACCCACTCCAGTATTCTTACCTGGAGAATCCCACGGACAGAGGAGCCTGGCGGGTTATAGTCCACGGGGTTACAAAGAGTCGGACACGACTTCACTTTCACTTTTAATCAATTATATTCTTATTTCTTATCTAGGATATGATGAGAAATATTTACCTTTCCTGTTTCATCTGAACTTACTATGAAGTGAATTGAAGTTGCTCAGTCGTGTTTGACTCTGCGACCCCATGTACTGTAGCTTACCAGGCTCCTCCATTCATGGGATGGGAGGCAAGAATACTGGAGTGGGTTGCCATTTCCTTCTCCAGAGGATCTTCCCAAGCCAGGGCTCGAACCTGGGTCTCCCCCAGTGTAGGCAGATGCTTTACCGTCTGAGCCACGAACTTACTATAGATTTACAATATTCATGACCTCTAAGGGAAGATACGAAACAATACCTCATCCTCACATGTATGCCATCAAAATATAATAATATTTCAAGATATTACACAAATTTGGTTCATGTCATGCTGGAATTATACCTGACTCTTTAAACACTGCCAAATCTTTATATCTGATTATTTTTTTAATTTAAATTTATTATCTCTGATGATTTTTTTATTTCATCCTTAAATCTATCAGGTTGTAAAGCATCTGGGAAAACGGAAGTAATAAGTGACATGACCTAGTTTGACAGATTCTTACTTAAGGTCCAGCTTCTGTTCCCTATGCTATAAGGAAAGGAACAGCTGCTAAAAAATCTTTATTTATGCATATATTCACACACACCTTATATATTTAACCATATTGATATCTGAGTTGGACTGTAAAGAAGCCTGAA
The DNA here is from genome assembly GCA_006408695.1 of Aepyceros melampus. Taxonomy (NCBI): domain Eukaryota; kingdom Metazoa; phylum Chordata; class Mammalia; order Artiodactyla; family Bovidae; genus Aepyceros; species Aepyceros melampus. The sequence goes on from SJXQ01002335.1 coordinate 160,119, forward strand.
TGCCGAAGAATTGATGCTTTTGAACTGTGGTTTTGGAAAAAACTCTTGAGAGTCCCTTGGACTGCAAGGAGATCCAACCAGTCCATTCTGAAGGAGATTGGCCCTGGGATTTCTTTGGAAGGAATGATGCTGAAGCTGAAGCTCCAGTACTTTGGCCACCTGATGCAAAGAGTTGACTCACTGGAAAAGACCCTGATGCTGGGAGGGATTGGGGGCAGGAGGAGAAGGGGACGACCGAGGATGAGATGGCTGGATGGCATCACGGACTCAATGGACGTGAGTCTGAGTGAACTCGGAGAGTTGGTGATGGACAGGGAGGCCTGGCGTGCTGCGATTCACGGGGTCGCAAAGAGTCGGACATGACTGAGCGACTGAACTGAACTGAACTGATATACATAAACATATCCATACACTTATAATGTTCAAAATGGTGATTAATGGGCTATTAAATGGTTGAAATAAAGTATCTTAATAGCCTGTCAAGACATATTAAATGAAATAGTACTAAATTAACCCACATACTATGAGAATAAACAGTTAACTTTTATTGAAAATGCAACAAAACTTTAAATAGATACTCATATAAATGACTTGTTAGTGTTATTGAACTGAAGGGCACTTTACTTTTGGCAAAAACTTTTCAGATCAGCTGAAGAATAAATCAAATTTATTATTTCCTGTCCACTCAAATTTTCCTGTTGAATGTGATAAAGTAATCTCAGTAATTCTAATCTCAAAAGTTTCTCCTACCCTCTTCAATATGATATTCATTTGGTTGTTTGCCGTGGTAATGATGTTAACCTTTTGAACATCAGCTAAATCTAAACTACCAGAGTCCAGTGAGCAGTGCTTAGATGGGGAGTTTTATAACATGGAGACACTTGGAAGAGTATTGGGCAAGACTGGATTCCATCATATGAATGTACTGATATTAAGTGAAAAATTCAGTTGAGGAAAATCAGGAGTACAATCTGTAAGTCAGACTTCTATAAATATTAGACACTTTTTGGCCATATGAGCAAGGAAATAAAACTTAGAGATAAACGTTGAGATGGTGATAGTTTTATTTCCAACATATTTCCAACGGAAGCCTTAGAGAAAAAAAAGAAAAGCAAGATATATATATATGTATATGTGTGTGTGTATATATATATATATATATATAGTTTTTCCCTATTTAAGCTTCATGAATATTTTAGAGGCTTCTGTTTTTCGTTGATTTCTTATCTGAGTATATGTAAACCCAATGAACTTCATTAAATGTAAAAAGTAGTCTGTAGATATTGTAGCAGTGCAAATTTAAAAACATTCAAGTTGAAATGCAGATTCATAGCAACACAATTTCAAAAAGAAAGAATTGGAATAGGAGAAAAATGACATCACTAACACTTTTAAAATCTATGCTTGGCTTTATATTTCAAATATCAATGGTATATACTATCTTGGTCTGAATCTGGAAGACCAGATTCAGTAATAATGAGTAAAGTTTGAACAATTTGGTGAGTGATTAGATTCATGTTGAGCACTGTTCATCTCCTCTCCATTAACCATTTCATACCTTACAGTCGCAATAGTATAGATATCTCTGACCCTTAAGATTATGAAACAGAGTTCAAAAGGCATTTATTAATTTATCTTTACATATAGTAATTGGCCATAAAAATTTGAACATACAACAGATATGGCTTTACATGACTCCTAGTCATTTTTCACTGACATGTCTATATTATTTAATAGTTGGTTTAACTCTGTCTAATTTACCATTTTAAAAGAAGAACACATTATATAGAAGTAAGTGATATGGCTCTTTGTGACTACATGGACTGTAGCTCACCAGACTCCCTGTCCATGGGAATTCTCCAGGGAAGAATATTGGAGTGGGCTATCATGTCCTCCATCAGGATGGATATTCCCAACACAGGGATCGAACCCTTGTCTCCCACATCATAGGCAGATTCTTTACCGTCTGAGCCACCAGGGAAGCACAAGTTATTATTTTAAAAGAAATACAAGTTATATAAAAGTATCAGTTCAGTTCAGTTACTCAGTTGTGTCCGACTCTTTGCAAACCAATGGACTACAGCATACCAGGCCTCCCTGTCCATCACCAACTCCTGGAGTTTACTCAAACTCATGTCCACTGAGTCAGTGATTCTATCCAAATGTCTCATCCTCTGTCACCCCCTTCTCTTCATGCCTTCAACCTTTCCCAGCATCAGGGTCTTTTCAACTGAGTCAGTTCTTCACATCACGTGGCCAAAGTATTGGGTTTTCAGCTTCAGCATCAGCACTGGAGAAGGAAATGGCAACCCACTCCAGTACTCTTGCCTGAAGAATCCCATGGATGGAGGAGCCTGGTGAGCTATAGTCCATGGGGTCACAAAGAGTCGGACACGACTGAGCGACTTCATTTCACATCAGCACTTTCAATGAATATTCAGGACTGATTTTCTTGAGGATGGACTGGTTGGATCTCCTTGCAGTCCAAGGGACTCTCAAGAGTCTTTTCCAACACCACAGTGCAAAAGCATCAATAATTTGGTGCTCAGCTTTTTTATAGTCCAACTCTCACATCCATACATGACTATTGGAAAAACCATACCTTTGACTAGATGGGTCTTTGTTGGCAAAGTAATGTCTCTGCTTTTTAATATGTTGTCTAGAGTGGTGATAACTTTATTTCCAAGGAGCAAATGTCTTTTAATTTCATGGCTGCAGTCACCATCTGCAGTGATTTTGGAGCCCCCCAAATTAAGTCTGTCACTGTTTTCATTGTTTCCCCACTTATTTATCATGAAGTGATGGAACCAGATGCCAGGATCTTAGTTTTCAGAATGTTGAGTTTTAAGCCAGCTTCTACACTCCCTTTTCCACTTTCATCATGAGGCTCTTTAGTTCTTCCTCACTTTCTGCCGTAAGAGTGGTGTCATCTGCACATCTGAGGTTGTTGATATTTCTCCTGGCAATCTTGATTCCAGCTTGTGCTTCATCTAGCCCAGCATTTCTAATGATATACTCTGCATAGAAGTTAACTAAGCAGGGTGACAATATACAGCCTTGACTTACTCCTTTCCAGATTTGGAAGCAGTCTGTTGTTCCATGTCCAGATCTCTCTGTTGTTCCATATCCAGATCTCACTGTTGCTCCTGGACCTGCATACAGATTACTCAGGAGGCAGGTCAAGTGGTCTGGTATTCCCATCTCTTTCAGAATTTTCCACAGTTTGTTGTGATCCACACAGTCAAAGGCATTGACACAGTAAATAAAGCAGAAGTATAAGTTTGTCTGGAACACTCTTGCTTTTTGCATTTCTTTTTCTTGGGAATGGTTTTGATCCCTGTCTCCTGTACAGTGTCACAAACCTCCGTCCATAGTTCATCAGGCATAGTTCATCTGTCTATCAGATCTAGTCCCTTAAATCTATTTCTCACTTCCACTGTATAGTCATAAGGGATTTAATTTAGGTCATACCTGAATAGTCTAGTGGTTTTCCCCCTTTCTTCAATTTCAGTCTGAATTTGACAATAAGGAGTTCATGATCTGAGCCACAGTCAGCTCCCTGTCTTTTTTTTTTTTTTTTTTTTTTGCTGACTGTATAGAGTTTCTCCATCTTTGGCTGGAAAGAATATAATCAATCTGAATACAGTGTTGGACATCTGGTGATGTCCATGTGTGGAGTCGTCCCTTGTGTTGTTGGAAGAAGGTGTTTGCTATGACCAGTGCGTTCTCTTGGCAAAACTCTATTAGCCTTTGCCTTACCTCATTCTGTACTCCAAGGCCAAATTTGTCTATTCCTCCAGGTGTTTCTTGAATTCCTACTTTTGCATTCCAGTCCCCTATAATGAAAAGGATGTGTTTTTTTGGGTGTTAGTTCTAAAAACTCTTGAAGTCTTCATAGAACCATTCAACTTCAGCTTCTTCAGCATTATTGGTCTGGGCATAGTCTTGGATTACCATGATAATGAATGGTTTGCCTTGGAAATGAATAGAGTTCATTCTGTCATTTTTGAGATTGCATCCAAGTACTACATTTTGGACTCCTTTGTTGACCATGATGGCTACTTCATTTCTCCTAAGGAATTCCTGCCCACAGTAATAGATATATGGTCATCTGAGTTAAATTCACCCATTCCAGTCCATTTTAGTTCACTGATTCCTAGAATGTCGACGTTCACTCTTGCCATCTCTTGTTTGACCAGTTCCAATTTGCCTTGATTCATGGACCTGACATTCCAGGTTCCTATGGAATATTACTCTTTACAGCATTGGACCTTGCTTCTATCACCAGTCACATCCACAGCTGGGTATTGTTTTTGCTTTGGCTCCATCCCTTCATTCTGTCTGGAGTTATTTCTCCACTGATCTCCAGTTGCATATTGGGCACCTACCGACCTGGGGAGTTCCCCTTTCAGTATCCTATCATTTTGCCTTTTCGTACTGTTCATGGGGCTCTCAAGGCAAGAATAGTGAAGTGGTTTGCCATTCCCTTCTCCAGTGAACCACATTCTGTCAGACCTCTCCACCATGACCCGCCCATCTTGGGTCGCCCATAGGATATGACTTAGTTTCACTGAGTTAGACAAGGCCAGTGATCATATTGGCTAGTTTTCTGTGATTGTGGTTTTAATTTGTCTTCCCTCTGATGCCCTCTATTAGTGCCTACTCTCTTTCTGGGTTACTCTTACCTTGGACGTAGAATATCCCTTCACGGCAGCTCCAGCAAAGAGCAGTTGTCGCTCCTGTGCCATGGAGCCAGCTGTCTGAAGAGGTAACTAATTGCTGTGAAAAGAAGAGAAGAGAAAAGCAAAGGAGAAATGGAAAGATATACCCATTTTAATGAAGAGTTCCAAAGAATAGCAAGGAGAGATAAGAAAGCCTTCCTCAGCAATCAATGAAAAGAAATAGAGGAAAGAATAGAATGGGAAAGACTAGATAGATCTTAAAAAAATTAGAGATACCAAGGGAACATTGCATGCAAAGATGGGCTCGATAAAGGACAGAAATGGTCTGGACCTAACAGAAGCAGAAAATATTAAGAAGAGGTGGCAAGAATACACAGAAGAATTGTACAAAACAGATCTGCATGACCCAAATAATCACGATGGTGTGATCACTGACCTAGAACCAGATATGCTGGAATGAGAAGTCAAGTGGGCCTTAGGAAGCCTCACTATGAACAAAGATAGTGGACATGATGGAATTCCAGTTGAGCTATTTCAAATCCTAAAAGATGATGCTGTGAAAGTGCTGCACTCAATATGCCAGCAAATTTGGAAAATTCAGCAGTGGCCACAGGACTGGAAAAGGTCAGTTTTCATTCCAATTCCAAAGAAGAGCAATGCCAAAGAATGCTCAAACTACTGCACAATTGTACTCATCTCACACACTAGTAAAGTAATGCTCAAAATTGCCCTAGCCAGGCTTCAGCAATACGTGAACCATGAACTTCCAGATGTTCCAGCTGGATTTAGAAAAGGCAGAGGAACCATAGATCAAATTGCCAACATCTGCTGGATCATTGAAAAAAGCAAGAGAGTTCCAGAAAAACATCTATTTCTGCTTTATTGACTATGCCAAAGCCTTTGACTGTGTGGATCACAATAAACTGTGGAGAATTCTGAAAGAGATGGGAATACCAGACTACCTGACCTGCTTCTTGAGAAACCTGTATGCAGGTCAGGAAGCAACAGTTAGAAGTGGACATGAAACAACAGACTGGTTCCAAATAGGAAAAAGAGTACATCAAGGCTGTATATTGTCACCCTGCTTCTTTAATTTATATGCAGAGTACATCATTAGAAATGCTGAACTGGAGGAAGCACAAGCTGGAATCCAGAATGCCAGGAGAAATATCCATAACCTCAGATATTAGGATGACACCACCCTTATGGCAGAAAGTGAAGAGGAACTAAAGAGTCTCTTGATGAAAGGAAAGAGGAGAGTGAAAAAGTGGCTTAGAGCTCAACATTCAGAAAACAAAGATCATGGCATCTGGTCCCATCACTTCATCGGAAATAGATGGGGAAACAGTGTACACAGTGGCTGACTTTATTTTTCTGGGCTCCAAGATTGCTGCAGGTGGTGGTTGCAGCCATGAAATTAAAAGATGCTTACTCCTTGGAAGGAAAGTTATGACCAACCCAGATAGCATATTGAAAAGCAGAGACATTACTTTGCCAACAAAGGTCCATCTAATCAAAGGTATGGTTTTTCCAATAGTCAAGTATGGATGTGAGAGTTGGACTGTGAAGAAAGTTGAGCGTCGAAGAATTGATGCTTTTGATTGATGTTGGTGGAGAAGACTCTTGAGAGTCCCTTGGACTGCAAGGAGATCCAACTAGTCTATCCTAAAGGAGATCAGTCCTGGGTGTTCATTGTAAGGTCTGTTGTTGAATCTGAAACTCCAATACTTTGGCCACTTGATGTGAACAGCTGACTCATTGGAAAAGACCCTGATGCTGAGAAAGACTGAGGGCAGGAGGAGAAGGGGATGACAGAGGATGAGATGGTTGGATGGCATCATCGACTCAATGGACATGAGTATGGGTAAACTCTTAGTTGGTGATGAACAAGGAGGCTGGCATGCTGTGATTCATGGGGCACTGCCGGGGTCCAGCCCCCACAGGATCCAGGGAAACCCGAAGGAGAAACGGCATTGGCGATTGCAATTGATTTAGAGAGAGAGATAAGGAAAGAATGTTGAAGGTAGGAAAATAGAGGAGAGAAGAAAAGAGGCTGATGTTCCTTGGTTTATACAGAAAATCAATAAAGTTTCAAGACAAGAGACTTGCACCGTCTACGTGAGGCCACAGGTGCCCTCCCGGTCTCCCGTGGGAGTGAAGATGCAGGACGCCTTCCCGTTCAGGTCTTAGAAACCCAGGCAAATAAGTAGACTCGGCGGACTTCTGTACTCCAGATGGGAACCAGCCAGAAAGAGAGAGAGTAAGAGGAGAGAAAATGATTGACACGGGAGATCAAGGTGCTTTGATGAGCAAGATCCCAAAGCTTTATTTTTCAAAAGGTGCTTATGTACCTTTTCTGTACATAGAGGGAAATGAAAGATGCAAGGTCATACAGAATCAGCCCAACATTCCAGCAGTTCTGCCCTTATCAAAACCAGGATACCTTTTCCACAAATGGTGTTGTGTACAGTAACTTCTGGCCTTGGAGGCCTGTGAACATTTTAGGACTCTCCTTTGATAAAGGCTGCTCAACAAGAAAACTTATTTTCCCTCAAGTGTTTTTTTTCTTTATATTTCTATCTATGTCAGCCTCAGAAAATGCCAAAGAGATTTTTCACAGAGCAAAGGTGCAGTGAGTTACAAGAAAGAACCAATTAGCTCAAAAGTTTGATATGGTTCAATTCAAGGCTACACTTGTTTTTCTTACATTCTCACTATGTTAACTAATGCACTCCCAGGTGCACAGTGGATAAGAGACAGGGGAACTTAGCAACAAGCATTGGCCCAATAACGAAATCCTACATCAGCACTACTCTCATAACTTAACTCTTTGAAAGGCTCTGTGTTTTAGGATTTCCATGCCTCTCACAGTTGGTGAAAGTCATGAAACAGTAAAACAGACAGATTCTGGTTTTGGGGTAGATGCTCGAGAAAGCCTAGGGAGCCCCTTGAGCTCTGAAGCCTTGCTTAACAGTTCTCTGCCACATGGCTTTGTCATGGGTGGGATCTCCCTTGGTGGCTCCTGGCAGGGCGCAAAGATTCTGACACGATTGAGTGCCTGAAGTGAACTGAACTTGCTTTTTGAGTATATAATGGATACTGGCAATTTGATATCTGGTTCCTCTGCCTTCTCTAAATCCAGCTTGAATATCTGGAACTTCAAGGTTCACATACTGTTGAAGCCTGGCTTGGAGAATTTTGAGCCTTACTCTGCTAGTGTATGCAATGAGTGCAATTGTGCAGTAGTTTGAGCATTCATTGGCACTGCCTTTCCCTGGAATTGGAATGAAAATGTCCTTTTCCAGTCCTGTGCCACTGCTGAGTTTTCCAAATTTGCTGGCGATCTGAGTGCAGCACTCTCACAGCATCATCTTTTAGGATTTGAAATAGCTCAGCTGGAATTTCATCACCTCCACTAGCTTTGTTCATTATGTGTCATCCCTAAAAGCTGCAACATTTTAGAGGTATTAATTTTAGTTAAATATCAGCATAAATTGACAGTAGAAATTCAGAAGAAGCTTATTATTCAATTTTCATTTATATTATGTTTGTTTTTCATTTGTTTTCTAGAAAATGTTAATTAATTACTAATATTTATGTATGAATAACTCCACTTTTGTAATGAATCTTGTCATGCTAAACAACTAGTTTATAATATTTCATCTCTCCCTGATATATATTATTTGACTTAACTTCGTCACCTGCAGTTTAAGACTAGGCAGCCTAGCGAATTGGCAAACTTTAATAAAGTAATGACATACCTAGAAGAAAGTAACAGTATTTCACCAAGTACCTCTACTCTCTTTCAAGGATAATGTAGTTAATAAGTTAGTTAGGAAAATTACAATAGAATAAATATAGATTCTAAAATGATATGAATTCTCCATGCACTTAAATCTAAGAGGCCAGGTGATTTGGTATTGAAGTTATGATGCTTTTGGTGATCTAGCATTTGGGTTTTGCTCTTAATTCTGCAACTTTCTGTTCAACTTGCTTTACCTCTCTGAGACTGAACTGAAAAATGGAAATAATTATACATCTTTTTCAGGCAGTAGTGAATGTGGAATAAAATAATCTGTATGTACAATTGTATATAAAACTCTTGGTGGAATGCTTAGCATAAAATAGTTGTAATCATTAAGTTATCAACCTGAAAAAATACCTTGTTCTTAAGAAGGTAAGGGTAAAGAGGACAATAAGTAGAGGTAGCATTTGGCTTCAGATCAACAGAATTTGCCATGTCTCGAGATTTTTTATAATATCTATGCTTTGGTGGTACATGCCACTATCATGTTATTATGAAGGATTTGCAAACTCATCTGGTATCAACAGGAACAAATGCCTGGAGCATTTAATTATATCTGCACTGCTCACAGAGTGAGCTGAGAGTAACTGCCTTCTCACGCATGGGCAACACTTCTCCATCGAAGTCGCTCTTCACATTTTCTGAGTAGTCTTTGCCCCCTACCTTACTAGCATCTTCTGGTAGACTGCCCCCTTCTATCTTCTCATTTTTATCACTGAAATCTGAAGCTGGAAATATCCAGCAGATTTACTTCATGGCTCCTTGAAAATCTAAAGAAAAAAAAAGTATACTATCGAGGAGAAAACAAACCCTTTCTACACTGATACTTGAGAGGACTTTTCTGGAAGACAGTATTCGTTTGTTCTTCTCATGAGGCAAGTCTATTTTATACTTTTAACTATTGGCATTTATTGCTGCTGCTGCTGCTAAGTCGCTTCAGTCGTGCCCGACTCTTAGCGACCCCATAGACAGCAGCCCACCAGGCTCCTCCGTCCATGGGAGTTTCCAGGCAGGAGCACTGAAGTGGGGTGCCATTGCCTTACTAAGAATGGATTATTACATCGGCGGAAAATATTGGCAGCAGGTCCTGGTAACCACAATTCTAGTCTGGTTTTACAAGCAGGATTTTTTTTCAGATTCTACATATAAATGATGCCATACAGTATCCTTTTTCTGACTGGCTCATTTTACTTAGTGTAATGCCTTCTAGTTTCACTTATGCTGTCCAAATAGCAATATTCTTTTCCTTTGTTTTTGGCTAAATAATATCCCATCATATACATTTATATATATCAAAGAGAAATTGTGTATATAATATATAATATATATAATTCTTATATAATGATAATTTATGTAATTTGTTATATATATGACTATAATTTATATGTATACTATATATACAATTTTTGATATATATAAATTTATATGATGAAATATTTGATATTTATATATATGTATATCTGCATTCATTCATTTGTTGATGGATACAGATGGTTTCCATGTGGGTACTATGGATAATGAACACGGAGAATACATATGTTTTTGAGATACTGATTTTGTTCCTACAGGTATATATCCAGAAGCAGGATTGCTACATCATATTGTAGTTCTATTTTTAGCTTTTTGGAGGAAGTTCCATACTTCTGATCACCACAGCTGTATCAATATACATTGTACACTTTACAAGGGTTCCCTTTTCTCTACACCCTCACCAACTGCTGACAAAGGTAGTAATCTCATCTTTTTTGGTACCAGCCATCCTAACAGGCATAAGGTGATATCTCATTGTGGTTTTGATTTGTATTTCCCAATTATTGGTGATGTTGAGCACCTTTCCACATATCTGAAGGCCATTTGTATAACTTCTTTGGGGGAAAAGAAAAAAAAAATATATATATATAAGTAACTCATACCTTAAGAGAAAAAACACAAATAATTTGATTGAAAATGAGCAAAGGATCTGAATCGAATGGTAGTATTTTAATCTGAAAGTTTTAACCCTCTTGATGCCCAGTGCCTAAATATCGCCTCTCTCTCAAAAGTTCTTCCTAATATCAACCACTTTCATACTCTTTACTGTGGTGCTATACCACCTCTTGAATCTTTTTTCTGTTGTTCTCTTCTTGCTCACATCCCACAGAGCCTATTGCTCTTAGAATCATGTCTTGGATCAAACTTGCTACATTACATACATCATCTTAATCTAAGGAAAAACTTAACATCCTTTTCCACCAAACACTGGAACAAGAGATCCCCTATGGATCTCTCTCCTTCCGTTATGCTCCTCAGCAAATACTACCAGTCTTTAGCTTTTCCCAGAAAGATTCAGGCATGATTTTCTATACCTCCAAGCTCATTGGTTGATTCCTTTAAGTCCTAGTCACATGGCTTAAGTTGAAAAAGAGTACACTATTTCCCCAAGAAATGAGAGAGGAAAAGCATAGCACTACAAAATTTTCCTCAAGGAAATCCTTATTCGTCAGTCCGCATCCATTAATTCACTAGCCTCCTCTCATATATAAACTGGAGGTGCTGATGGGTTAAGTGTTGCAGGACAGTTTGGGCCACTTTTAACAAGTTCTGCATAGATGGCTAGCACCTCTGAATAAATGTGTGAGCACTTAACTCAAATTGTGCTCTTCTTTTGAGCCCAAGTTAAACATTGAAAACAGCAGGAACTCTCTCACTTACCACTGTGCTACAGTTATATAAAGGCAGCTAAACTGGGTAGACCTCTCCTATTAGGACCAAGGCTCTGAATTCCTTAGAAAGAAATGGCAAGTGAACAGCAAGTTGACCAAATTTGAACTAGGTGCTCATGCACTACATTTATTCTTGATAACTTTCTTTATATATTTATATATATATATATATGAATCTTCATATATTTCCCTTTTAAGTATTAAAATTAATATTTACATTATATTTTTATATCTCTATATACCTATCACTCAGTGCTAGAGAATCCGCCTGCCAATACAGTGGGTGCAAGAGATGTGGGTTGGATCCCTGGGTTCAGGAAAATCCCCTGGAGTAGGAAATGGCAGCCCACTGGGAAATCCCATGGACAGAGAAGTCTGGCGGGCTATAGTCCACGGGGTTGCAAAGAGTCAGACATGACTGAGCACACACACATACATACATATGTTACATATAATGCATTCTATTGATACATATGTACAGATCCAAAATGTATTTATAAAGTTACTAACTGTAGCATTACCTATGAAAACAAAACAAAACAAAAATGTCTATTAGTAGAAAATTACTTAAACCACGGTACAACTATATGTAGGAGTATTAGTGAAAGCGAAAGTCGTTCAGTCATGTCCAACTCTTTGCGACTCCATGGACTATATAGTCCATGAAATTTTCTAGGCTAGAATACTGGAGTGGGTAGCCTTTCCCTTCTCCAGGGAATCTTCCCAACCAGGGAGCAATCCTAGGTCTCCTGCATTTCAGGTGAATTTTTTACCAGTTGAGCCACCAGGGAAGCCCAAAATAAGACCCTATTCAGTCAGTCAGTTCAGTCGCTCAGTCGTGTCCAACTCTTTGCAACCCCATGAATTGCAGCAGCCAGGCCTCCTTGTCCATCACCATCTCCCGAGTTCACTCAAACTCACATCCATCAAGTCGGTGATGCCATCCAGCCATCTCATCCTCTGTCGTCCCCTTCTCCTCCTGCCCCCAATCCTTCCCAGCAACAGTCTTTTCCAATGAGTCAACTCTTTGCATGAGGTGGCCAGTTATGTAGCTACAAAAAGAAAATGAAAAAACTGCACATCTATGATGGAGAGGAGTGATTTCCAAGACACAGACCTGTCAGGCTCAATAATACACTCTCACCACAGATATCTACATTGTAATTCTCAGAACCTCCATTAGCTTATATGTCAAAAAATAATTTGTAACTTTAATTAAAATAAAGAATTTGATATGGAGAAGTTATCCTAGGTTACTCAGGTGAGCCCTGATTGTAATCTCCAGTGTGTCTGTAGGAGGGAGCCATAGGGAAATTTGAAGAAAAGAAAAGGCTATGTGAAGATGGCAGTAGATATTGGAGCAGTTTGTTTATGAGATGAGAAATTTCAGCACAGTGTCTAGAAGCTGGAAGAGATAAAAAATAGATATTTTCTGGGTGCCCCAGAAATAATTAGTGTTGCAAACACCTTGATTTTACACGTATAAACTGATTATAGACTTCTATCCTCCAGAATTGAAATGTAATGCATTTAAGTTTTTCAAGCCCTTAAACTGATGGTAATTTGTTACAAAAAAAATGTGAAACTATACCTTTCTTTACTAAAACAAAACAAAACAAAAAGTACATTTTATATATTATGCTCCTTTTTATAAAAGAACAGATGAGAACTGTTTGTATATGCCTAAAAAACTTTTGTGGTCCACTGGAGAAGGGAATGGCAAGCCACTTCAGTATTCTTGCCTTGAGAACCCCATGAACAGCATGAAAAGGCAAAATGATAGGATACCAAAAGAGAAACTCCCCAGGTCATTAGGTGCCCAATATGCTACTGGAGATCAGTGGCGAAATAACTCCAGACAGAATGAAGGGATGGAGCCAAAGCAAAAACAATACCAGTTATGGATGTGACTGGAGATAGAAGCAAGATCCTATGCTATAAAGAGCAGTATTGCATAGGAACCTGGAATGTCAGGTCCATGAATCAAGGCAAATTGGAAGTGGTCAAACAAGAGATGGCAAGGGTGAACGTCGACATTCTAGGAATCAGCAAACTAAAATGGACTGGAATGGGTGAATTTAACTCAGATGACTATTATATCAACCACTGCAGGCAGGAATCCCTCAGAAGAAATGGAGTTGCCATCATGGTCAACAAAAGAGTCCGAAATGCAGTACTTGGATGCAATCTCAAAAATGACAGAATGATCTCTGTTCGTCTCCAAGGCAAACCATTCAATATCACAGTTATCCTAGTCTATGCCTCAACCAGTAACTCTGAAGAAGCTGAAGTTGAACGGTTTTATGAAGACCTACAAGATCTTTTAGAAATAACACCCAAAAAAGATGTCCATTTCATTACAGAGGACTGGAATGCAAAAGTAGGAAGTCAAGAAACATCTGGATTAACAGGCAAATTGGGCCTTGGAATGCAGAATGAAACAGGGCAAAGACTAATAGAGTTTTGCCAAGAAAATGCACTGGTCGTAGCAAACACCCTCTTCCAACAACATAAGAGAAGACTCTACACATGGGCATCACCAGATGGTCAACAACGAAAACAGATTGATTATATTCTTTGCAGCCAAAAATGGAGAAGCTCTATACAGTCAACAAAAACAAGACCGGGAGCTGACTGTGGCTCAGATCATGAACTCCTGATTGCCAAATTCAGACTTAAATTGAAGAAAGTGGGCAACACCACTAGACCATTCAGATATGACCTAAATCAAATCCCTTATGATTATACAGTGAAAGTGAGAAATAGATTTAAGGGTCTAGAGCTGATAGATAGAGTGCCTGATGAACTATGGAATGAGGTTCGTGACATTGTACAGGAGACAGAGATCAAGACCATCCCCATGGCAAAGAAATGCAAAAAAGCAAAATGGCTGTCTGGGGAGGCCTTACAAATAGCTTAGATTTAAGGGTCTAGATCTGATAGATAGAGTGCCTGATGAACTATGGAATGAGGTTCGTGACATTGTACAGGAGACAGAGATCAAGACCATCCCCATGGCAAAGAAATGCAAAAAAGCAAAATGGCTGTCTGGGGAGGCCTTACAAATAGCTGTGAAAAGAAGAGAGGCAAAAAGCAAAGGAGAAAAGGAAACATATAAGCATCTGAATGCAGAGTTCCAAAGAATAGCAAGAAGAGATAAGAAAGCCTTCTTCAGCGACCAATGCAAAGAAACAGAGGAAAAGAACAGAATGGGAAGACTAGAGATCTCTCCAAGAAAATCAGAGATACCAAGGGAACATTTCATGCAAAGATGGACTCGATAAAGGACAGAAACGGTCTGGACCTAACAGAAGCAGAAGATATTAAGAAGAGGTCACAAGAATACACAGAAGAACTAAACAAAAAAGATCTTCATGACCCAGATAATCATGATGATGTGATGACTAATCTAGAGCCAGACATCGTGGAATGTGAAGTCAAGTGGGCCTTAGAAAGCATCACTACGAACAAAGCTAGTGGAGGTGATGGAATTCCAGTTGAGCTGTTTCAAATCCTGAAAGATGATGCTGTGAAAGTGCTGCACTCAAT
>SJXQ01002335.1:175367-299573 GCA_006408695.1 Aepyceros melampus
AAAAAAAAAATCACTATGATGGATCTGTGAGGAGAGAAATGTAGGGGTTAAGAGTAAAAAATAGGCAGTCTGATTAGAAGATGATTGTAAAAATATAGGTGATGGCTTAGAGTAGGGTAACAGTGGAGGTGATAAGAAGTGGTGGATTTGGCTATATTTTGAAGGTGGGACCAATAAATTTGCTCTTAGTTTGGATGTAGGAGGAAAGAACAATAGGGTCAAAGATAATTGCAAAGTTTTTGGCATGAGCAACTGGACGATAGAATGGATTATTTTTTGGAGAGGGATTTAACTGTAGGAAAAAACAGTTAAGAGGGGGAAGATGTAGTGTAACTCCTGTATATGTTAAATTTGAGATGCCTGTTAGCTATCTACTTCCTAGGTATCTCAGCGGTAAAGAACCTGCCTGTAGTGCAGGAGCCTCAGAGCCGCAAGTTCGATTTCTGGGTCAGGAAGATCCCCTGGAGAAGGGCATGACAACCCACTCCAGTATTTTTGTCTTGAGAATCCATGGACAGAGGAGCCTGGTGGGCTACAGTCTTTAGGGTCCCAAAGAGCTGGACACAACTGAAATGACTTAGCATGCACACACTGTTAGCTATCCAAGTGGCAGTGTCTGCTTGGCAGTTGAAGACACAAAGTTAGAACTTGGGGAGAGGTTATGGCCGGAAATATCGACTCTGAAATTGTTAGTTTATAGTTGGATCCTCATCCTGGAGGCTAGGTAAAGAAAGTATTTCAATGAAGAAGGAATAATAGACCTTGTGTTATGCTGCCACTATGTGAGGTTAGATGGGAGTTGAGATATGATCATTGTTGGGATGGCTATTAAGAGCAGGTACCATGAGATGATGGAGACAAAAGCCTGTGTCAAGAGAGCATTGGCAGAGAGGAATGTGACACTGCAGGTTTAAATAACTTTTTTGAAAAATTAAAATTTGCTAAGTTTGTTTGCTGATAGGACTAATCCAGAGGGAAAATTCAATGACATAGGAGAGAGGGGGTAAAAAATTCTCAATTAGGTAAGAGAAGAAATCCAAGCACACGTCAAGGGAATGGCCTTTGAAAGGGATGTCAATAGTTCCTCTATTTTATTAATTCCAGGAGGGAAGGAGGAATATTGGGTACAGATTCAGGTGGGTTTATGCCTGTAGGAAGATGTAGATCTTCTGACTACCTCCATTTTCTCAGTGAATAACTAGTCAGGTCATAGCTCAGAGGAAGGATAACAGAAGGGGTGTTGGATGTTTGAGAGAGAAAGAAAGATATGGAATATTCCTCTGGAGAGTGGGAGACTGAGAATGGATTGGGGAAAATATAATAATATGCATGTCAAGAAGTAGTAGAGTTTATAATCATGAATTTGAAGCAAGATGAATCAGCATAAGTATGTGTTCACCTCCCCTGTGGGTTTGATGCCTGTGATTCAGGTGCAGATTCAGAGTGGGTTTGCAATGATCAGGGGTGGGGTCAGGGAGGTTAGGGCATGTACAAAATAGTAATAATAATGATGGATTGTGGAATTGAGGTAGAGTGGGGCAGGAAAGTGAAAACATAGATGGGTTCAAATAGCTTGCTAGAGTTGGAGTACCAGAGAGAATAAACCAGAGGGATAATATATGGAGCTCAGAGAATGGAATACTTAAAACTAAGCTGATGGAAGCAGTGTAGTCATTTGTAATGACTATGTATAGAAAAGAAGGAAGCTGAAGTGGGCTGAAAGATCAGGTCATAGTAGCTGAGAATTCAATGAAATTAAAAATCCAAGATACTGGAAGGAATTCCAAGAAGACACTGAAATCACCAAGAACAGAGGTGGAGAGTCACTGTGAGTCAGGTGCTGTGTCTTTAAGAGATGAAGAAATTAACCTGTGAGTCTCAAGGTAAGTACAACATGTAGGATGAACAAGATGATAGAAGATTTGTAGCATGACTTTGAAGGAGTTAAAATACGTAGCATTGAGGGAGAAACATTTGAACCTTGCAAAGTACCTTAAATAAACCTTCATGATGCTGTCTTATTCTACATTTTGCTTTAGTCTGTACCTTTTTTTTTTCTGTCGTTTTTAGAAGCCCCATCTCTTTACAAAATTGTGAGTTCATTAGGCATAGGAACCTGTGCTCTCATTTTTAAGCGCCACAGTGCCCAACACAGTACTCAATCTATAGCAAGCAATTACCATTTGTTGAATTAGATTGCACCAAATGTGGAAATTTAAAGATCAAATGGCTAACAACCTTGGAGAATACAATTTTGAAATGAGATTTACACCTAGATTTATTGCATGTCCTAAAAACATAGCACTGTCAGCTAATCATGTAGTTCCAATTGTTTCTTGAGCTCCAAAGACATTAAAAAATATAATTTGATCATAAATATTGCAAAGAAAGCCCTGGGGGCATTCTATTTGCACGGAAAAGTGCTGTTTCCTTGTTTCTATGCTTCAGAAATAAAAATGTCTGAGAAGGAGAAGACTTGCTAGCTCTGACCATTTTCGGAACCCCCTAAATATTTGTGCATCCAAAATCACTCTTTGAAAGCGAAAGAATAGTAATTTTTACTTTGCAGAAGGACCTGTCCCCCTTTTTTAGCTGTGCCTAGGGCAAACTGGGCAATGCAAACACACTATTCTTGAAAAATCTCCTCACTGTGTAATGGTATTGTATACGATGAATAATAAACATCACAAGAAAAGAGAAATTTTGATTGAAACTGTAAACTCTACTTAGATTTGCTTCCATAACTTATTTCTGCAGCATCTAAATGTAAATTGTAAGAGTGAGGAACTGTTTTATGTGATGTCCAAAACTGCCTTTTGAAAACCATGATGCGGTGTCAGCACTTCAGTTCTGCCATTGACATAGGTAATGGAGACAGGCTATCTACCACACACTATTGCTTTCCGTGGGTAATTCGCATTCTCCTTGTGTCTTTCAATTACCGCTGGCAAAAATGCATAACTAATCAACTTAGATCAAAGATACTTGATTTGTACTGTTTCTTTCTCATCTCTGTCACCTCTTGCTCTCTGTCTTCTTCTTTCTCTCTCCTTCCTCTTTTCTTAGACACTCATAAAGCAGAATCACTTAAAGATAATAGCTCCTTCAAAAATACAGCTCCACAGGATTTAATTAAACCTTAAGTCCCAGGCTGGCCTGGGGAGGCTGAAGTAGCACAAGATGAATATTTGTTCGGAGTGAACATGGGATTCCAGTGGCTTCAAGGTGTCAGAGACTGAGTGCATTAAAAGGGAGATTTGGCTGGTCACTGGTTGTATGAATTTAGTGAGTTAAACAGTGGGCTGGAGAGTTAGCAGTCCTCCCTTTTGTATGACCTTGCCTATGGCAGTGTCCTCCTCTCCTGCTTCCTTATCTGTAAAGTGGACTTTGAATACCAACATTAAACACTGTTGGTGCTTAGAAAACAACTTGTTAAATGTTCATACCTAATTTTTTTTTCTCTTTGGTTTACAAAGTCTAAATAACTATGCTGGGGACATTTGTGTTGTTATGGAATATTAGATAAAGGTGAATGGGAGGGGCTTCCCTGGTGGCTTAGTGATAAAGAATCTGCTGCCAGTATGGGAGACATGGATTTGATCCCTGATCTGGGAAGAATCCACATGTCACAGAGCAACTAAGCCCATGCACCTCAACCTCTGAATCTGTGTTCTAGAGCCCAGTAGCCACAAGTACTAAGCCCATGTGCTTCAACTACTGAAGCCTGCATGCCCAAGGTCCTGTGCCTGAACCAGAGAAGCACTGTGATGAGAAGCCTGTGCACTGCAATTAGTGGCAGCCCCTACTTGCCATGACTAGAGGAAAGCCCATGCAGCAATGAAGACCCAGCACAGCCAAAAATAAATAAATAAAAAGGGAAAGGGATTATTTTGTTAATGAGTATTCCATATTTCCATCATAACTTCTGGGATCTTGGCGTAAACTGCATTAAAGTAGAAGTTACTATATCCCTTCCATAAACTCTACTTAGAGCAAACTGCTCATACACAATTGCTATTGTTAAAAAAATATCCCAGCTGCCAGAATAATTGTAATGGATGTGCATACTTGGGTGCTAAGTGGCTTCAGTTGTGTCTGACTCTGTGCGACTCTATAGACTGTAGAATTCCAGGCTTCTCTTGTCCATGGGATTCTTCAGGCAAGGATATCAGAGTGGGTTGCCATACCCTCCTCCAGGAGATTTTCCCGACCCAGGGACTGAACCCACATCTCTTACATCTTCTGCATTGGCAGGCAGGTTCTTTACCACTGGTGCTACCTTAGGTGCCCCTGTAATGGCTAACACTGACATCATAATTAATACTTACTATGTGCTAGAGACTGTTTAAACAATTGATATAGAGAAACTTATTTATGCTTCACAACAATTCTGTACAAGGCCAGTGGAAAAACCATAGCTTTGACTATATGGACCTTTGTTGGTAAAAGTGATGTCTTTGCTTTTTAATATGCTGTCTAGGTTTGTTATAGCTTTCCTTCCAAGGAGCAAGCATCTTTCTTACATCTTCTGCATTGGCAGGCAGGTTCTTTACCACTGGTGCTACCTTAGGTGCCCCTGTAATGGCTAACACTGACATCATAATTAATACTTACTATGTGCTAGAGACTGTTTAAACAATTGATATAGAGAAACTTATTTATGCTTCACAACAATTCTGTACAAGGCCAGTGGAAAAACCATAGCTTTGACTATATGGACCTTTGTTGGTAAAAGTGATGTCTTTGCTTTTTAATATGCTGTCTAGGTTTGTTATAGCTTTCCTTCCAAGGAGCAAGCATCTTTTAATTTCATGGTTGCAGTCATTGTCCGCAGTGATTTTGGAGCCCAATAAAATAAAATCTATCACTGATTCTACTTTTTCCCTTCTATTTGCCATGAAGTGATGGGACTGGATGCCATGATCTTAGTTTTTTGAATGTTGAGTTTCAAGCCAGCTTTTTCACTCTCTTCTTTCACCTTTATCAAGAGGCTCTTTAGTTCCTCTTCGCTTTCTGCCGCTAGAGTGGTATCATCAAGTTCAATATCCCAGTTTGAAGAACACTAGGCTGGAGAAATTCTCTTACTCTTGGGAGAGCCAGTCTTTTTGTTCTATTGAGGTCTTTAACTGATTGAATGAGGCCCACCACAGTAAGGAGAGCAATCTGCTTTACTGGTCTACTAATTCTAATGGCAATTTTATGCAAATACCCCTTCACAGACACACCCAGTATAATATTTGACCAAATATCCAGGTATCCCATGGCCCAGTCAGGGTGACACATAAAATTAACCATTGTATCATGTAAGTGACTGAGCCAGGATTTGGGTCCAGGCAGCTTGGCTCCAAGGCACATACTTTTAGCCTTTACTTACCTCTCTCTAAGGTCTGAGAACTCCTTACTGTCACCTATTCAATATAAACATCAAATAGTGCCCCTTTCAGACTTTAAAAAAGCTTTTATAATTTTCAAAATCACAAATACCCACCCTCTTCCCACAACCAACATATCATGCCAGGGAGATCTTACAAAGAGAGGGTTTGCTACTAAGAATATTTGACCTTATTCCTACATATTGTTTTGCCCTTTCATATTTCAGATGGGCCAAAACTAGATCCTTGGTTGCCTCATATCAAATCTCAAACATTCCCAATTGGTTATTTCATAAACCACAGAAGGAAGAACAGGCAATCTTTGCTTTTCTTTCCTAGATCCTTATACAGAGAGAACTGTAACCAGACCACAGGTCTGAGGACTGGGACTTCCTGCCTGATTCAGCTCTTCTGGAAATACAGCACTGTGTGGAAGAGGCAAAGACTCTGCTCATCTGCTTTAGAGTGAAGGGTGCAGTCAATACATAAGTAAGTAAATGTGCTGATATTTAGTTGAATGTGGGTTAGAGATATAAGTTCTGTGACAACAACTGAGCTGGGAAAAGGAAGAGAGATGGAAGATGTTGGCGAGGTGGCTCTTAATGTAAGAGAATCAGAAAAGGCCTCTCTGGAACAGGTGACATTTAAGCAGAGATTTGAAAGAAATAAGGGAATGAGACATGAGACTGCCTGTGGAAAGAACATTCTACATGAAAACTCTGAATCAAAGACCAAATCGGGAGTATTCGCTGAGTGTGTAAGGAACAGCCTGATTGGAGGGAAGTTAGAAAGGTGCAGAGAGGAAGGTGATGGAACCTGAGGGCACCCAGGGCCAGGTCATGTATGGTCTTTGGGTTCATGGAAAGACTTTGGATTTTGAGATGGGAAGACTTTAGAGGGTTTCGAGTAGGAGAATAACACAAAGCCCCCTGCACCCCACTACCCCACTGCCCTCACATGGCTGCAGTAATAGAATATTTACTTGGGAACAAATGTGGAGGCAGAGAAACTAATTATGAAGGTATTGCAATGATGGCTTGGGTAGGGTGGGAGCGAGGGAGGTGGTCAGAATTTATTTGCATTTGGGTTATATTTTGAAGGTAGCATGAGGGGCCTTGTTGATAGATTTTCTATGTGGTGAATATTAGACTATTATACAGAGACCTTACAACTTAGCAGATTTGTGTGCAAAGGCATGGGTTGGACTGAGTGGTATCTAAGGTCTATTTCTTTAGAACAGTGATTTTACTCTGTGCTCCCTGAGACAACATTCAACTATTTTATCAGCTGCAGTTAAACTTTATTCTTTTGACATCTAAGGCTCAGTATATCTTCTTTGACCCAGAGTGTTTTTTTAATAGCAACATTATCAGTCTACCAAAACAGAAGCCAGTGGAAGAAAATGAAAGAATTTTCAGTGTATTCATGAATGTGGTGGAAAATGTACCAAAAATTACAAGAAAAGTTTTGAAGACTTTGTAACTTTTAATAAATATAGGGGAAAGAAAGTCACGAAGAAGATAAAAAAGACACATAACATAAAATGATATGAAAATGTCCCTCAGGGAAGGACCAAAGAAAGGATTATTTTATTTAGCTGCATCAGCAAAAAATTGCCTGGCTTCATATCAGGAAAAAAGTTCCCATAATCCAGTTTTAAAAGCACTTGCTCCATATATTATGAATGACATTTCCAGGCTGCCAAATTTCTGATTGAGCTGGTGATTAGAAGACAGTGCAGCACCTCCTTTTCTCTCTCTTTCTTCCTTTCTTAGAAACAGCATTGCCTCAGCTCTTCTTCCTCTGAATGTTTCGTGAAAGTCAGAAACAGAGAAAGCAGAGAGAACATGTGTCAAAGAGCTGATTTGGTTGAAGAGAAACACTTAGTGGGAATGTGCAATAGCTAAGACAGGGAGAGGTGGTAGAGGGGAAATAGGGAACAAGAAGGGTCAGGAAAGAGCAGCTTTACCTGCAGTGTTTGAAGGTCACAAGGAGTGTCAGATATCAACAGTACCTGGGTTAATTGCCCCTGACATCAAATGAAATGAAGCTCTGTTCGATTTGCAGGCGACTCTGAAGAGAGATGGCTCATTTTCAACCTGCATGTTTATTTCACGTTACTTAATTGGCCTATTGAAGCATGAGGGCTGCTGTGAGGCAGCAGTGGTAGGGGGAGGATGTGTGGTATGTGTGTGTGTGTGAGAGAGACAGAGTGAGTTAAAAGTAGTAATTTATTATGATTGCTTTTCATGCTCACTGTAATAGACCACTTCCGAGCAATCAGGTTGTGCTCCTGCAGGACTTGGGGTGGCACAGGTAGGCATTATTTAATTCTTCTGTAAGAAAGTGAGCAACAGAGGGGGATAAAGTGGGTATTAATCAGAACTGTATGAGATTTGAGATGGCTGCATCTAAATCAATCCAAGGAATCGTCTGGGAAATCAACTCCCTGTTTTCAGCTGGCTTACACATTTTATTCTGGTTGGGGGCATATTAGGAGCTTTTTTTCAATCACATCTTCCAAGTCTGGTTCATCATAATAAACTCCAGAAAGCTCATAAGTCAGGATGAATTTTTTCTGCCTGGAATTTCATTCCACAGTCTCTGAATGCTGATAACCTGTGAGTGTTACTGGGATGTTGTCTGAGAGCCTGAGGCTCTTCTGAGTTTGTTGTAGGTGCTAGCCTGGATTTCTCAATACCTCCTGAGCCACAGGATATGGTTACATCAGTTTGGGAGCTCTGATCTAGTCAACGCAGGTGATAGAGATACCTGAAACAGGGGATAAAATGAAGAACCAGGAGTGAAATGCCAAGGGATCTTGCTCTGAGCTTAATGTGAAATATGGAAGCAGATTCATTAAGGAAATTTCCCTTGGTTTTTGACTATGGAAAATAAGAAATATTCCCACAGGCCTTGAAAGAATGTTTTGAAGAGGATCCCTGTTAGTATGTAGCATGCCAAAAGTGAAGAATAAGATAAAAGCTGTCATTCAGTCCTTAGCTTTTGACCACAGCAGTAGTGCCCATACCTGAGCTCGCTTTGTTCCATCCACACATGGACCTCAGGTTCAAGAAGCCCTGTATTAAAAGTTAACTGCTGCCACTTTTGGTTATCCCCACTTGGAAATACTCAATGTAAGGGGATACCCAGATAATCCACAATGTGCTTACACTGTTTTTGAAAGATTACTGAAATGAAAACATGTACTTCATAATCACAATACATGAAGATTTCCCCAAAATATATCCATGGATTCATAGGAGTCTGTGAGAAAAGGAATTTGGCTGAAGGATTCTTCTCAAAAAGTCCTGGGGCATGTGAGCAACTCTTCGGGAGTTATTCAGTAGGCTCTCTGGTAGCCAGGTGTACTCTTTAAGGTCTTCTGGGTGCTGTGAGCTGATGCTCCAGTGCACTTTATGCATGCCCCCCCCCCCAACAGTGTCCCTGTCATTTTCTACCCTCTTTTGTTCCAAGAGACCTAGAACAACTAATAAGCCATCTTGTATAGCCTAATATATACAAAAACAGTTTGATCAGGGTTAATGATAATGGCTGATAATTTCTAAGAGAAATTTACAGGAGTCGAAGCTTTTGAAACATGGTTTCAAATTAATAAAAACTTTTATATGAGACAAAACATTTGTTTATCTTAGTATGAAAATGTTCTAATCTAGGGAATGGTGATAAAGCCTAAGTTATAATGTTTGGTTGCTACATCCTTCATCTATTCCAGGCTGCAAAGCAGCTCTTCCCAACTGGCTGGCCTTTTCAAACTGTCTGCCTCTTTTGGCATGTGTGTTGATTATAGACCTCAGTGCAGATGGTTAAGGTATACCAGTCAGTATATACTTTTGTTGCTACTGCTAAGTCACTTCAGTCGTGTCCGCTCTGTGTGACCCCATAGACGGCAGCCCACCAGGCTCCCTTCTCCCTGGGATTCTCCAGGCAAGCATACTGGAATGGGTTGCCATTTCCTTTTCCAATGCATGAAAGTGAAAAGTGAAAGTGAAGTCGCTCAGTCGTGTCCAACTCTTAGGGACCCCATGGACTGCAGCCTACTAGGCTCCCCTGTCCCTGGGATTCTCCAGGCAAGAACACTGGAGTAGGTTGCCATTTCCTTCTCCAGTGCATCAAAGTGAAAAGTGAAAGTGAAGTCGCTGAGTTGTGTCCGACCCTCAGCGACCCCGTGGACTGCAGCCTTCCAGGCTCCTCCATCCATGGGATTTTCCAGGCAGGAGTACTGGAGTGGGTTGCCATTGTCTTCTCCGTACAAATTTTTGTAAATGTGCTTATTTTGAAAACACACATTGTTTTCTCAATGAAACATCTTGGGCCATACATACATTAAAGTTGCTTTGTATGTTAATTAACTCAATGGGCTACTGGGGTTTATAATGGACCTCTAAGCCCTGTTGGATTCATCCTTCCATGTTTAAAAAAGAAAAAAAGAAAGAGAGAGAAAGGAAGATCTTTGATCTTCATCTTATCTGGGAGAGGAAAGTAGAAAGGAACCAGAGACAAAGGCTAAAATCACCGTTTGAGAAACACAAGCAACAGAAGAGATAAGACATGGCTCTAAGTACTGCAGAATAAATGGCTTCTGTTGTGTAAAGTTTCGGGAAAGAGAAAGAAATGGTTTTCTCAGAGTTGCTTGCATAGGTCTGCTCTCACTAGGCCTTCCTTCTCTGGGAATCCTGCTGCTTTGTCCCATGTGGAGTTGTTAATACTCTTCTGGGTGCACCGTGAGGCAGAATTAGTTCATTTCCCATCCAGTGGTGCTGGTCTCAGCTCGGTAGGCCGGATTCAGACCCAGGGGAAGGAGGCAGAATGTACTTGGGGCTGGAGGCGGGAAGCAGCAGGAAGGAAGTGTCCTCCAGTGTCTAGGAGCATCAACCTGAAAACTTGCTTACAAAAATAAAGCCTGAAAGCTGGAGCCGATTTTCTTTCTTCAGGCATTATTACTTCCCACCAAATCCTGGGCTAATAGCATCTGTTCTGAGTGCGTTTCCAATTCCCTCCCAGACAGCAAGTCCATTTCTAAGACAGGTCCTTACATTACTCCTCATGTGCTCTTGGTTAATGAATAATATTAAAAACAATGACAAAGCTTTTAGACACATCGTGAAAGCAGGATATTAACAGTAGGTAGGCTTCATTAGTTGAGCTCCTACATTCAAAATATCCACAAATAACTGAACTCAGAGTGAAACTCTTTTTTGTTCTACCCAGAGCTCTATTGTGGAGATGTAAAGTACCTTCCCTAGTCAGTACTGCATATTAAACTGTTAAAAGAAGTTCTATTGATTCTCTTGAATCTACATCTTTTGCAAAGAAATCTGAACTCTTTCTTTTTCTTCTCATCCTGGATCATGAAGACAGAACACAGTCCTCAGGTCTATCGCATATGATCAGCTCCTATGTTATCCACCTGTGAAATACTTTGCAGATTCACTGGGAAGTGAGAATAGCAAAGCTGCCCTCCATTTGCTCTACGGGTATCGCCAGTCTCCATTCTCCACACCACTTATGACGTATATTCAAGGAAAGTGCAAACTGCCTTTAATAGTAATTAAAGAAAAAACTATAAGCAAGAAGCTTAATTCTATGTGAACACTGAAAATCATTCTAAAAGTAGGTACAGAAATTACAGATTTTCCAAGGTTGGTATTACCTGAACATGATTTACTCTCTGTTGGATCTTTAAAGCATATGAGGACGCAGAACTGTGCATATTTTAAAATTGATTGTTTCATGTTTTTTCCTTGATGACCTGAAGAGAGTCAGTGAAGCTAGGCCAGATACAGATACACGCCCTTTAACAGTAGGTGATTAGGCCTGTTGTACCTACAGACACTTTCCCTAGAGGATTATTGGCCCCATTTACTCCCAGTGTGTTACTCCAGTTCGCTTCAATTAGGAATATTTAGGAAATGATTCAAAGTGAAGAGCTATTAAGAAATCTCTTCACATGCCGAATTAGTGGGACAGTGAGACAAGATGTATTTTTATTAGATGAAAAATTATCTAGTGAAGACTGCCCATGATTTTATAGAATCAGAATTCTAGTTGATGTTTAGCATTATGACTTTATAAAAGATCACATGGCCTTATAACTTTGTCATCCCTGTCCTCAAATTCTTGCAGTGGCTCCCTGTTGCCTGAAATAGGTGGGACCTCTCATTGGTAATCTGACATTTCTCTGCACTTACCTATCATTATACTCCTTTTATAAAAATTAATTTTTATTTTATATTGGAATATAGTTGATTTGTAGTATTGTGTTTTAGGTATACAGCAAAGTGATTCAGTTATACACATACATAAATCCATTGTTTTTCTGGGTTATTACAATATGTTGGGTTCCCTGTTGAATATGTATTTTTCATATAGTAGTATGTATATGTTAATTCCAAACGCCTGTTGTCTCTCCCCTCAACTTTTTTCCTTTAGTAACCATAAGTTTGTTTTTGAAGTCTGTTTTGACTCTGTTTTATAAACAAGTTCATTTGTATCATTTTTAAGATTCCACATATAAGTGATATCATGATATTTGTCTTTGTCTGACATACCCCACTTAGTATGATAATCTCTAGGTCAACTCATGTTGCTGCAGATTTCTTCTTGTGCTTGGCATCATCATCTCAAGGAACACTCTGCATTTGCTAAGCTTACCATTCCTGTCCCTCTCTTGGAGTGATTTTTTTTTTTTTTTGCTTTTTGTTTTTAAATCTTCATGTTTTCTCTTCAGCTTTAGAACTTATTTTTGCTCCGTGTTCTAGGCTTAAATCCTATTTTAGGAACCAACTCAAGTGTATCACAAAAAATGTGACTCACTTCTGTACTTGGAATGAATTGTTTCTTTGCCTCACTCTTTTGGCACACTGATTCTTGATCCTGACTATACATCCTGACTCTCCTGATTCTCACCAGAGAGTTAAAAAAAAATACTGATCATTCTGTGCACCAAATTCTCACTTTAAATCTGAACAATGATCACCAGTGACATTTTACTCTTTACCCAGTCCTTTCCAGATACATGTAGGTAATATCACCTTTCAAGGGCAACATGAAGGTGCCTACTGATTCTCTCAAAGTGAGTTTGAGAGTGAGTGAGGGCAGCTCACCCCCTTGGGTCAAGTGGCTATATATTTAGGCCACTCAAGGGAGCTATTTTCTTGCTCTATGTACGTCCTCTGCTGACCAGTGCCTGCTTCACCTACAAACTACTCACAGGACTGACCTTCCTACATACTGGCCCCATGCCCCAGCTAGTGATTGTTCTTATCCAGGGGACAGTGAGGGGTGGTCCCCTCTGCTGGTAACTGATGAATCAACCTAATGTAATCCCTCCAATAACTGGTAGCCTCCCCACCCCTGGGACTGAAGATTGCTGCCAGGCCCTGCCTGCTGTCTACCGAAAAGGTGGGGTGTTGATCCAAGACCTTGCTTCAGACTTCTAAGCCCCCTCATGCATTAAACCGAGTCTCTGTTGCTGACTCTGGGTTCCCTTTGATCTTGGAGCTGGGCAGGTGCAGGACTTGTAGGCCTGGGGGTGCGGTAGAGGTAGTGAGAGAAGTCTTTGATGCGACTGCCCCTACCTGCCACTGCTCCACCAGCCAGGTGAGCATGCTTATGTCATGAACTGTGATGTACATGAAACTATGGATGATTTTATATGACATGTGTGTGAAAAATCAAGCCTGAACAGTCCTGCTGCAGAACCTATGCAGATTAGTCAAAAAGCTCTTGCTAGTGGTTCTGTGGTTCACTAACTATTGTAACTCATAAGTCTACAATCATTTTATTGTTTGGTAACATCTTTTTTTATATGGCAATAAACACTTTTGTGATTTCCTATTCATGTATAGGCGGTGAAGCATATGATTCTACCCCATTCTCCTAGTTGAGTCATCCACAGCTCCTGATGAGGACTCCACGATGTTTCCTTTATCCTCATGCTTTTATTACTCCCTCCTACTCCACACTCTCAGCTGATGGCCTTGCTTCTTACTTTCCTAAGAAAGTGTTAGGAATCAGGAAAGGACACACCCATTCTCTCACCGAGCACTTTACCAAACTGCTGAATCTCTACTGGGTACTGTTTGCCTTCTTGAGGCACAGCCCCAGCTCATGCCATACTCCCACTTATGCAGCTGACTCCACCTCCCTGGCCTCTTTTCCATGATCTGCTTCTCCCATTTGCTCTTCTCTTTTCTGCTTCATTATGATCCTCTCTACTGAGTCATCTGCCATCCTAAAAATTAAGTTCTTCCTTGACCATCTCATTTTCTCCATTAACCTTTTTTGGTGGCCTTGAGAACGTGCCAGCAGAGGTCCTACAAAAGGGGGTGTTCTTGATTGAGGACCCCAACTGCTGAGCTCTGGAATCTATCCTGCCTTGGCAGTGAGTCAATGCTTGCTGCACACTGCTCCCCACCAGAGTTTGGCAGGGACACTAATACAGATCCCATCTTGGTAGACACAAGACTCCTTTGTTGGTCAGTTCTGGCTCAAGAACTAATGTCTTTGTTGAACTTTTGGTGGGCAATGGACATGCCAGGGGGATAGAGAAAGGAGGAAGTTAAATGGTATGGATTATTTTTTGAGATATGTCTCCAGATAGCTTTTTTCCCCTTTTATTTTCCTCATTTTTTTGTATTATAAAAACATTACCACAGACAGGACACTCACCGCAGACAGAAGAAAGTTCCATTGTATGACATCAATCATATAGTACTAACGGCATGCTTAATGGGTCGGTTTAGTTCAGTCGCTCAGTCGTGTCTGACTCTTTGCGACCCCATGAATCACAGCATGCCAGGCCTCCCTGTCCATCACTATCTCCCGGAGTTCTCTCAAACTCATGTCCATCGAGTCAGTGAGGCCATCCAGCCATCTCATCCTCTGTCTTCCCCTTCTCCTCCTGCCCCCAATCCCTCCCAGCATCAGGGTCTTTCCCAATGAGTCAACTCTTCACATGAGGTGGCCAGAGTACTGAGTTTCAGCTTCAGCATCAGTTCTTCCAATTAACACCCAGGACTGATCTCCTTTAGAACAGACTGGTTGGATCTCCTTGCAGACCAAGGGACTCTCAACAGTCTTCTCCAATACCACAGTTCAAAAGCATCAATTCTTCGGCACTCAGCTTTCTTTACAGTCCAACTCTCACATCCATACATGACCACTGGAAAAACCATAGCCTTGACTAGATGGACGATGGACCTTTGTTGGCAAAGTAATGTCTCTGCTTTTGAGTATACTATCTAGGTTGGCCATAACTTTCCTTCCAAGGAGTAAGCATCTTTTAATTTCATGGCTGCAGTCACCATCTGCAGTGAGTTTGGAGCCCCAAAAAATAAAGTCTGACACTGTTTCTGCTGTTTCCCCATCTATTTCCCATGAAGTGATGGGACCAGATGCCATGATCTTCATTTTCTGAATGTTAAACTTTAAGCCAACTTTTTCACTCTCCACTTTCACTTTCATTAAGAGGATTTTTAGCTCCTCTTCACTTTCTGCTGTAAGAGTGGTGTCATCAGCATATCTGAGATTATTGATATTTCTCCCGGCAATCTTGATTCCAGCTTGTGCTTCTTCCAGTCCAGCGTTTCTCATGATGTACTCTGCATATAAGTGAAATAAGCAGGGTGACAATATACAGCCTTGACGTACTCCTTTTCAGTTTCCTCTAATTCTTCATTAAACAGCTCTGTGTGTTACGAGCCTCCTGATTGCAAAGGTTGCAGATTTACTTTGCATAACGTTGTGGGAATGGGGACTGGGTTTGGAGTGGACCTGGGTGACACTGTTCTTGGATCTCCATTGTCTTCTTCCGACTTGGCTTTTTTGTATTGTGTCAGATGTAATATCTGATGCAAACCAGATGTCTTTGGATGCCCTGAGGTCCTGTAGCAGGAGTCACAGACAGCAGGCCCAGTCGAAGCTTTTGTGGCAGCCCCTTTCTGTGGCTGGATTGTGAGGAACATGGCTTTCTGCTGGTAATGAGAAGAAAACATTCAACAAGGACTCATATTTGCAACATCTGTTTCATCTGGGTAATTTTAGATAGCTAAAAGTCTCAGAATGAGGAGAGCTCTTATCATCTTACAAATGATTGCTGCGATGTCTCAAAGCACCCACCATAGTAATTAATAGACTGTAAGGGCTCAGAAGAAATAGGGTCCTTATTAAACTCAGGAAACAGCATCCCTTTAGGGCAAACTGACATAGAAGAAAATGGTATAATGGACTCTCTTAGAATAGCCTAAAAAAAGTCTTTTCTCTCTTTTTCTTTTGAGAGCTGTAATAGTGAATTAAGGATTTTCATATTTCTGTTAACCTTTTCTTATCCACGTTCAGTTCAGTTCTGTCTCTCAGTCATGTCTGACTGTTTGTGACCCCATGGACTGCAGCACGCTGGGCTTCCCTGTCCATTACTAACTCCCTCAGCTCTTATCCAGGTATCTATGCTTAATTAATCCTACCACTTTTCAAAAGAAAAAAACATCATTCAAAAGAAATGTGCATGGAAAAAAATTGGATTTTAAAGATACTGACCAAACCCCATTGTTATGAGACTGATTTCTAAAGATAGCACTTGCTAGAAATGAGAGCACTTTTACTTAGAGTATTAGGGTGGAAACATGAGGGAGATTAGAAGCTGTTAATTGTATTATACCGATGATGAAACTAGGGGCTCTTAAAGAATACTTCCTCCACTTTTCTACCTCTGACAGCATTTTCCATTGTGCTCCCAGAAAGTGCTTAATAGACATGTCTTTTAAAAAAGGTATGAGTATAATGTAGATATTAGTGGCAAAACAGAAAATGTAACTCGGATTCATAACGTGTGAATCCCCTTTTATCCAACAAATTTTATTCTCGTTTAAATATCAGAACAAAAAACTCTCCAATGGAAAGCAAAATGATGGAATACTCACTTTAGAATGTGTGAACTTAGGTACAATCTAAATGGGCTCTTTGTCAAGCCGATTCCTATTTGTACAGCTCTGTGCAGTAAACAGAGCACTTCAGCATACATATCTCATTTGGTCCTCAAAATAATCTCTTCTGAGTTGAATACCCAAAGCCTTCTCAGAGCTAGAAAATGTTTCAGAGCATTTCATTGCCACCCAGAGACTGCATCTATTCCAGTGAACACGAAATGTTCTTTGAGAAAGAGCTGTTTGGTCAACATGAGTTTTCTGCCAGGTATCAGTCTAGAATGTTCTTTTTGCTAATGCTAACATGTAGCTGTTATTACCAGGTAGCTTAATATGTCTCACTGTGTTATTTTAACCAGAGTAGGATAAGTTATGTTATGGTGGCAAACAACCACATATCCCATTGGTTCAGCAGAAGAAACGTTTGCTTCTTTCTTAAAATGATGATGGCAAATCCAGGTGACTCTCTGGGGTAACTCAGTGGTCCAGGATTTTGAATGCCCATCACCCTGTGACTGCAGCCTTGGGAACATGTCCCTACGTGGTTGCTGTATCAGGGAGGGACTGTGTTGGGAGGTTCATACTGGCAATTAAATGTTTTGTTCAGGAAGTGATTCATCATTTCTGCTTACTTGGGCAGGGAGGCATCATCTTCCTACGTACTAGGAAGGAGAGGAAAATCAGTTGTGGTGGGACTTAGGAATTCCTACTACGTAAGGTTTTTCTTTTATCAGCCAGTGATGAAGTGTGAAGTAAGTGTTCAGCTTTAGCTTGGAGTAGACTTAGCTAAATCTGTCAAGATCTGTGGCTTTCTTCCACTAAATATGTTAAAACTGTTACTTTAAAATGGCAGAGACAACTCATTTTTAGAACAGCTGTGTTGGATCTCAAATTTTCTCTGATATCAGGCTATGGTGGTTGCAACATGATGCCAAAATCACCCAGTGAATTCAGTGAATTCAGTGAGGGAAGAGTTGGCCTGGCGGTTTTGATAATGTACAGAATAAGTAACCAGTTGGTTGTCTGCAACATTCATTTTGCAGTGCGTCAGTGAACAATGTGAGAAATGCTTTTTGCCTGGACTTGTATAGTTTTGGAGAGCTTAGAAGACAGTAGATGAGGAAAGACTGAGGTTCATAGGTTAGACTCTCATGGGTCATAATTTTCTGCTTGGTACCAAATTGCTGTCTTTTTCATATGTGATTTTAGCCTCTTGCATGTTCAGTGATCTTACACTTGCTAATAAATTTGGTTTAGCAAATTGTTGATCACTAAATGAGAGTGTGTGGTCCTACCTAAAAGGAAACTCTGAATCATCTGAATAACCTATAAAATTCAAATTCCAGGTCTCCACCTTAAAAATTTAGGATCACTAAGAAATCATATTTTTAACAAAAGACTCTCAGTTGATTTGCATACTTGCTAGCCTACAGGCCACGTTTTGAGGAACGCTGAACTAAGTAAAAGAACCTAGATTAGCCAGGAAATGGTCAGTCTTTTTCTGACTTCTAAGCAGCCTTCAAAAATATCTGTATTGTCATGTAACTTGTTCAATATCCTATACAAAGGGCTTGGAAAACAGTCTGCATAGTAAAAGCACAATAGGCTTTCCAAGATTTGACTGCTGGAGACTTCTATAAATTTTCTAAATAATCTGTACAACGGTTTTAGGCATTTCTTCTAGTTAATATTGAGGGCTTTCCACCCACTCCATTTACTGGTGCCCTTTAGGACGGTAAAAAAGAACAGTTGGCCCTCAGTGAGGACAATGGAAAGCAAGTTGAATGAATCCCAAAATGGCATATTTTACTTGAAAAACATGCATTATGCTCTTTTCCAAGTAAACTGCACAGAAAAATGTAAATGAAGCATAAAGCTCTTATGAATTAGGCCCTAAGCGTTTTTCTTTTTAGCATATAAACTGCCACTAAGGATGTGATAGGAATGCATTTTCTACTATTTTTCAAACTGTAATTACGTTTCCCTAGTAAAACTCAAATACTTGATATGGTCCTGTTGCAACTGTACCAGACAGGTAATAATTGGAAAATTTAAAGCAGAGCTTTATCTCTTAAATGCTAAAAGGTAGGGCTACTCAGAGCATACAGAAGAGCTGGCATTAAATATAAAAAGTGTGAACCGGCGTTTCTCTATGATGTTAATTTTGCATCTGGAAATGTGTTCCAAAGCTGTAGCACCCTTTTAAAAATATAAGAATAAAAGACAATTCCTTCTCCAACCTTCTTCTAAAAGAGGCTGTAATCTCCATCTACTCTTCAATAGTTCCATTTTTAAAAAATTTACGGCATTTCAGGTTGGAATGCGATGCATATAAGTCTCAGAGCAGTAAATTAACTTATTTAAGAAGCAATGGAGTAAAATGAAGCAAAAAAGAGGAAAATTCTCTGAAGAGCACTGTTCAATTGTATATCTAAAGACCATCAGAAACAGGCACACAATAAAAGTCATATAAAGAATTTAGATGGTTTGAGCAATGTTCTACCCATTCATCACCACAGTAGACTTTGTTAGCCAACATTTTTTTTCTTACTGTCTTTTCGAAAAAAATCAGCAATTCTAAGACTTACACTGCATTAAAGATGCCTGAACTTACACAGATAATGAAACTCTCCTTAGGCCCTCTCTATGAACTGATAATACTTTTTTGCAGATAATGCAAATTAAATAGTTTCCACATGGACACATCATATGTAATTTCTCTGGGAAAACCATAGAGTCACAAATTTACAACAAAGCCCGTCACTGTCTGAAATATGATCTTCTACTTTAAGATGCTTAGAAAAGCAAAATCTGTGAAATAATTTCTGATGAGATTTGTTGTGAAATCTTCACCTTGAACTTTTCATTTTCAGCTGGGAAAGCTCTGATTTTTTCTAGTGCATGCAAAACCAAATTCTACAGCCCTTTGACAGCTGCTCATCTGTACTTGAGTTTTTTATGGGTTTCACCCAGAACTGATGCAACTTGTTTTTGTGTCTTTCAAAAGAGATATTAATTTATTTCCATATGCTACTTTTCATGTCTTATTACTGTGCATATTTGATTTCAAGGGACTTGCCCCAGGACAACTTTATCACCCTGAGTGAAAGTGGTGATTTCTGAAGTGTTTATCAACTTTGGGTGTATAAAAACCAAACTAAGTTAAACTAAAAACAATAAAGGTTAATCCTCAAATGCATTCAGTATTCTTCAATAGCTCAGACTGGAGATCATCTCATTCAGTAGAAATATGTAGCTTTGGACAGCTGGGGAAGCAACAGAGCCTAAGGACCAATGGCTCAGAGTTTGGAGTCAGACTTGTTTCAAATCTCTCCTCTAACATTTGCTGGTAGTCCTGACCTTAAGCCTATGCTCTCTGAGCTCAGTTTTCCTCATGTGTGAAATGCGTAAGATAGTAGTTATAATGTTTAGGGTAAGCTAACCGCTATGTCAGTTAGCTTGATAAAAGCCCAAGTTGATAATGTCTCAGATACAATAGAAATCTGATTTTTGTTCACTAATGGTATTGGGTAGTGACCTAGGAGCCTCTCTTCCAGTTAGTCATTCAGAGATCCAGGCTGCCAGAAGTTCTACTATCTCCAGCATGCAGCTTCCAAGGTTACTTTAGAGCAAATATTTCTCAAATTTTTTTTTTTCATTTTCCCCCTTAAGGAGAAAAATTAAATCAATTAAACCCAATTAAATAAAATTAAGTAACTAAATCAAATTTAAAATCTCTCTAATGAGAGAAATTAAATATTAATAAATATTATCAGGCAGAGTTGAGTTTTGAAGAGCCACCAGCTATTATAATATCTAAGATGGTTTTTATGCTCTCAAACAAATATTTCCACCTGTTGGGAGCAAAATTACCCCCACTGAGAATGCTTGTGTTAGAAGTACCTTCATTTTAGTGTGCTAGAAGGGAAAGGGGAGAAGGCAATGGCACCCCACTCCAGTACTCTTGCCTGGAAAATCCCATGGACAGAGGAGCCTGGAAGGCTGCAGTCCATGGGGTCGCTGAGGGTCGGACACGACTGAGCGACTTCACTTTCACTTTTCACTATTATGCATTGGAGAAGGAAATGGCAAACCACTCCAGTGTTCTTGCCTGGAGAGTCCCAGGGACGGGGGAGCCTGGTGGGCCGCCGTCTATGGGGTCGCACAGAGTCGGACACGACTGAATGACTTAGCAGAAGGGAAAGGAGAATGCAAGAGCATATCTGGGAGAGGTTTATGGATCAGGCCTGGAAATTCCACACATCACTTTCATTTGTATTCCATTGGCTAGAACTCAATCACATGGTCACTCCTAACCACAGGGACACTAAGAAATGCAATCTAGCTATATGTCCAGGAAAAATAGGAGCAGATCTTGGATAAAAAGCTAGTCATCTCTTCTGCTATTTTACTTGCTTTGAATGAATTGTTGTTAGGATTTAATTAATGTTTAATAGAGTTAAAGTGTTTAATGTCATGTCTAGTACATTATAAGCATTTAGGTTTTTGAGAAAAGAAAAAATTAAGAAATAAATCATCTTCCCATCATTTAATCTATCAGAAAATAAAATCTTAGAGTTGGAAGGTAGCTTAGTAACCGTGTAGACCAACCTCCTATGAATGGAATTTTGCTTGAATGCTTTAAGTGGAAAGGAGGCAGTACATTTCTTTATTGGATCTTGAGTTACCTGAAAATGTTTATTCCAGACAAAATTTGTATCTTCCAACTATTCCATCCTTCCCATTAGTATTTGCTTTGCCCTCTGAAATTTTTAATCATTAATTCATTTGACAGATGATTTGCTTACTGAGTACATCTGATAGTGTGCTGGGTTCTGGATATTAAAAATCAAATGTATGTTCCTTACCTTGAAAAACTCAAGATATTCTACTCTTCAGAAAGCAGGGACTTCTGTCTTAGCCCTTGTTATTTCCCCAACCCCTAGCATAGTGCAGGCACTTAGGAAGTATTCAGTCAATAGTTGTTGAATAAGTGTGTGTAATGCTGGAGGCAGAAAAGAAAAACGGCCATGCTGGTACAGTGAAATGAGTGATGTTAGGCAGGCAGTGCCTGGTCTCTGATGGAGCAGCCAGGAAGGCACCTAATCCAGCTAGGGAAGGCAGTGAGGAGCACATGAGCTGAGTTTTGAAGACTGAGAATTTATACTATGTTAAAGGATGGGAAAAGGGAATTTCTAAAAGAGAAACAGCATGTTTGTGGCCTGGAAGCCTAGACAAGACTTGACATAGTGTGGTGTAATAGATTGAATTGTGTCCACGAAAAGTTCATGTCCACTGGGAATCTAAGAATGTTAACTTTTCTTTCCAGATGTAATTAGTTAAGTTAAAATGAAGCACATGGTCTTAGAGCAGGCCCTAAATTCAGTGACTGTTGTCCTTATAAGAAGGACATATGAAGACAAGCTTGGAGAGAAGATAGCCATATGAAGACAGAGGCAGAGATTGGAATTATGGTGCCGTAGCTAAGGAACCCCAGGGGTCACTGGGAGACCAGCAGTTAGAAGAGGCAAGGAAGGATCCTTTTCTAGAGCCTTCAGAGAGATCATGGCCCCCTTAACACCTTGATTTTGGAATTCAGGCCTCCAGAACTGTGAGGGAATAAATTTCCATTGGTTTAAGTAGCCCAGTTTGTGATAATTTGTTATGGCAGCCCTAGGAAACTAATTCAGATGGTCTTACCAAAGTCCAGTCGATTGAGAGTTGAGAAGAAGGGATTAGCAATCAATAGTGCTAGAAGGAAATGGCAACCCACTCCAGTGTTCTTGCCTGGAGAATATCAGGGACGGAGGAGCCTGGTAGGCTGCTGTCTATGGGGTCGCACAGAGTCAGACACGACTGAAGCGACTTAGCAGCAGTTAGCATGAAGCTTATGAAGGCATCCTTGATATAAATACAGTAGGAACTTTAGAAACGGGCTTGTCAGATGAACCCAAATTCTCTGTGCCCTTTGTACAGGATGCTTGACTGGACACTTCTCATTAGTAGGTTCATCTATAGTTTGCTCAAGTCCTTTTGATCTCAAGAGTTGAGCTATGTGCTTACCAAATCCATTACTGTCTATTATGCTTTTAATTATGCAGTATTATTATGTATGTTATGGATAGATTATGAGAATTATCTCTTTGAAAAATATATGTTTTGGAAAGAATGAAGTATGATTAAAATGTTGTAAAAATCAAGAAGGCTATATAGTCACATTTCTTTTCAATGTCTTAACGTTTTGATATTAAAGACACCAAAACTACCAATTGGAAAGGAGGCATTTTGAGAGTAGTTTATATGAAAAGAACTTTGAGGAAATGCAGGCAGTGGCTGCTTGGTTATATATCAGAGTTGGACACATTAATGTATACTTGCATGTTCGAAGTTGAATTAAAATGTGTAATTTTTTATAGTTTTCTGCTTGAACCAACTTTTGCACTTAATTTTCCTGATTGCACTGAATGAGAAAGTACCTGTTGTACATTGGTGAAGTGACTGAGTAGGAATGTTAGAAGGTGCTGGTTTCAGGGTTAATGAAAGCTTTCTTTCAATCACAGAGAGTGGGGCACACATTTCCTTCTCACCCGGAAAGTGACTGTTTTAGGAACTGGGATTTGGGTTCCCAGGGGTTCCTTGCATTCTGAAGTAGGACTGATGTTCCCTATATAAACAGTATCATAAATGGTGTTTTATTTCTCAGCTCTGAGAATCTATTTAACCCAAGGTCACAGAGCCATTACTGGTAGAACCAAAAATGGAAACAGTTCTTCTTTTACTCAATATCATATTGTTTATAACAGGCCTCACCAACACAATGGAAGTATTATGCCAGTCACGTAGTGGAAACAGCATTTTCTTTCTCTTTTCTCTCTCCTTTTACTTCTCAAAAATATATGTTTCAGAGTTTAATCCCTAGTTTACATATGGTCTTTTATAACATTACACATTTGCAAGTTGGAATAGTCTTGTATGTGTACTTTTTAGCATATTTAATTTTCGAATTATATTTTGTTTGGATCAGTTCAGTTCAGTTGCTTAGTCATGTCCAACTCTTTGTGACCCTGTGGACTGCAGCATGCCAGGCCTCCCTGTCCATCACCAACTCCTGGAGCTTGCTCAAACTCTGTTCATCGAGTTGGTGATGCCATCTAACCATCTCATCCTCTGTCATTCCTTTCTCCTCCTGCCTTCAATCTTTCCCAGCATCAGGGTCTTTTCCAATGAGTCAGTTCTTTGCATCAGGTGGCCAAGTATTGGAGTTTCAGTCCTTCAGTGAATATCATCAGTCCTTCCAATGAATATTCAGAACTGATTTCCTTTAGGATTGACTGGTTTGATCTCCTTGCAGTCCGAGGGACTCCCAAGAGTCTTCTCCAACACAACAGTTCAAAAGTACCAATTCTTCAGTGGTCAGCTTTCTTTATAGTCCAGCTCTCACATCCACACATGACTACTGGAATAGTCATGTATGGATAAACATTACTATTAGTATAAACGCTAGTATTTAAGTTCCTTGAACATAAATTGATTGATTATTGGGCATGTAGCCTAGAAATGGGAAGCAAGTTGAATGGTAGCAGAATTTAGCCTTTAGTTTGAACTTTTGTCATGAATTCATCAATGAATAATTACAAAGTTATTAATCAGTCAGCAAATATTGTTTAAATGTCTAGCATTTGTCAGATACTGTGCTAAGTGCTAACATATGGTAAGTATGAAGAAGAAAGACTCCATCACATTCTGGAGATTCTGTATTGGCAGGATCTCTGTCTTCTGAGATCAAAACTAAGATTGCCAGGGACAGTAGTTGTAAGCTTTAAAACCCTGCTGGAATATTTCAATGTTACAGGAGGTAGCACTCTTCATATAAATGTTATCAGGGGGAGAGTACTAAACTTCAGGTCCCAAGATTTAAGAAGGCACTCTCCATGTTTAAAATTACCAGTTAACTTATTGAGGAGCATACAAAGTGTTTGGTTTAATATTCCCTTTGAATTAGTATGCTGTGTTGTAAAGAACATAATTTAGAGAAAAAGAAGAGAGTTTCTAGTCTCAGTTCTGCCAGTAAAAAGCTCTGTGACCTTGGGCAATTCAGTTTGATTCTTGGGTCCCCGTAACCTCCTTGGTACTGATTGGATGAGGTGATGTCTGCAGTCTCCTTCTGTTGTAAAATTTTCATTTATTGTAGAATTTCAAGGCTGTTTGAAGGACCCAGAGCCTCCTTTATAGAATTTTTGAACTACTTCATTACCCTCACCACACAGCATGATTTTGAAAGTATAGTTTTTGTCACAGAAACATTATATGATCCAATTTGCCTTCTTTCACCCCATTAGTGCTCCTGTTGGAGGGAGGAAGGAAGAAGAAGCCAGTATCTCCTTGCTGACTTGAGGGATAGTTGAAGGAATCAGAACTATTTAGCCTGGACCAGCATAACCTTACCGAGAAGGCAATGGCAACCCACTACAGTACTCTTGCCTGGAAAATCTCATGCGCAGAGGAGCCTGGTAGGCTGCAGTCCATGGGGTTGCTAAGAGTCAGGCATGACTGAGCGACTTCACTTTCACTTTTCACTTTCATGCATTGGAGAAAGGCCATGTATTCTTGGCCTGGAGAATCCCAGGGACAGGGAGCATGGTGGGCTGCCATCTATGGGGTCACACAGAGTCGGACACAACTGAAGCGACTTAGCAGCAGCAGCAGCAGCAGCAGCAGCAGCACAATCTTGGGATAAATAAAAGCCAGTGTGAAGTATTTGAATGAGTGTCATCAAGTGTTGGTACTCACTACACAAAGAAGGAAACATCCTATTTTTTCCCTCCAGAAACTCACTTGGTAGAGGAGTCAGACACATGAAAAACTTGTGGCAAGTCCTAATGCAGAGGCAGGAAGGGCTGGATCTTAGAGGATCCTGGTAGAGATAAAATGAAAGTACAAAGAGAACGGTATGTTTTAGTGTTTCCCCAGAAAGCAGAACAATAACAGGTGGGTGAAAGTTACCATGGGCCAATTCAGCTCAATGTAAGGGGGGGCTTTCTAATATTTAAAGCAATTTACTAGCAGACGGTGCACCCCAGGGAGGAGAGCAAGACTCTGCTTTGTGCTAATACAAAAGATTCTTGACACATCTGTTGGACATCTGCACCAGGTGGGGGCTGGGTTAGTAATCTCTACCTTGCCTTTAGCCACTCAGACTTTGTGAGACCCCCTCATAGTTGTGAGACCAGACAACTTTCTTTTATTGGAATCATCTTGTAGGAAAACCACAGGGCAGATTTTGTGTTATCAAATGAAACAACAATAGGAGCAACAACAGAAAAATGAGATTGTTCTGATGAAAAGGAGAGGCATTATTTCCATCACCACTGCTATGCCCATTAAACAACTCTTATTATCTCCAGAGAGAATGCATGACCCCAAACCAGGATAGCCGATATACAGAAAAACCCAAGAAAGCCTCATCCTTTAGCAAGTAGTGGACTCCACAACTTCTGAAATGAGGGGTGTTATGATAGGTTTTACTCCAAAGTACTAACCTAAGATTTCCTTTGAGCCTGTCACCTTTAAGCCGCATGACTCCTCAGCAAATTCACAAAACAAAAATGTGAGCACAGTGGATTATGATGCCATTGCTGGTATCATGCTGGCAGTGATTGTAACAAGACTTGCCAAGTACACACTGACCCTCCGAGTCACATTGGTTCCTATGGAGATTAACACCATCAATGGTGAGAACAACAGCTCAGAAGTGCAATTGGTGTTAGGCAGGGAGGAGAAAAATGGCAATATGATCCTCTAGAAACACAGCAATTGGAATGAAAAAGGATCTTGGGTTGGTGCAGCTCAGGAGAGAAATGACCTGTAATGCTACTTCTGCAGCTCTTCCTGCAAATGGCCGGGAAAAAGCATGGTTCCTGGCAAATAGGCTACACTCTACTTTTATTTATCTGACCATTTCCAGGAAGTTCTCTTCTCATTCCAGATAGCTTATCTCTTGAAAGGAGTCTGCCCAAGGTGACCTCACCACAGATCAAGTGGTCCTGATGCTGGAATTGCCTGCCAGTCTGATTAGCGTGTTGGGGTTCAGGGATGGGAAGGACACAGATTACCTAGAGGTATCTTAGAAGTTTTTCATTTTCTCTCTGGATAAAATGATTTTTACCTCTACTCAAAGAAAACCATGACTTAAATTTCACAGTTTAAGGTGTTTCATGTATTTTAATAAAACAGCTGGCTTACTGAGCTTTGGAGTCTGCTTTCTTTCCTTGGGAGCTGAGGGGAGGGCACATGCTCCCACCTCCCTATTCCCATGCCCCAGTTCTGACTGGCCACAAGCAGCTTTGTGCACAGGCTTATCGTACTGGTGCCCAAGTTTCCAGCCTCTCCCCCTAAAGAGAGGGGAGAAGTCTGAAGATATTTTCCAGATTTCAAGATATGTGACTCATGCCCAGCTCAGATGAATCAGGGTATATAAGGCGAGCTATACTTTTTGTTGTCTTTTTCATATCAACAGTTGTGGGAAATGCTTATTAGTTGTTGAATGATCAAACAGATGTAAGAAGAATAGCTGGTTTTAAGCAAAATCGGATTAAATTGTGTCAAAAGTAACCAAGCTGATATGACAACATGTCATCCTAGAAAAGAAAGAAGATAATGGTTTTTCAAAGGAATGACAAAGCATTTTTTTTTCTTTTGCAGAAAATTAGTGTTAATAGGATGTTTAGAGATGAAAAAACATGCCTCTATTCTCTCAGTGTTGGTTGTTGATGACTGTTCTATCTAGTGGGGGATGTGACTTGGTTTAGAGGGAAGTACACTGGGCTGTGCATGGTTACAGAATCAGCAGTATGACTCTGGAGTGTTAGGCAAGGCTCCCAAGGTCACTGGGCTTCATTTGACTGAACTGAACTAGAATTTGTATCCATATAGCCTCAGGGCACTGAACACAGGGCTTGACACAGAGGAAACACTCAGCTAATGCTGGTGATGGTGAGAAGGATGATTTCAGCAATGGCAACAATGATGGTGATGGTGAGGATGATGTTGATGTAACGATCATGAATATAAAGGGATTTTCCATGTTTCTGCCTTAGTTCCTTAGTTTCCAAATTCTATGATTCTGGAAAGGGAATGTCATAAAAAAACTATTTTAAGGAAGTCTTTTGTAAAGGTTCTGAATCATAGAAGGCTCTGAGAGAGATTATTCTACTTAGGGAAGTAATTTAAAACCAGAGTCTTATGTTCTAGGCACATGCTTTTCAAAGTCTTACGTCCTCTGACCTTGGTTAATGGCTTAATGACATCCAATCTTACTGGGCCACATCGTGTATATCAGAAAGCAGCCTAATAGTGTTTACGAGTTCAAGATCATGGTTATATTCCTGTTCTGCCACCTGCCAGCTCTGTGGCTTTGGGCAGGTTATTTTCCGTTTCTGTTTGCGTTTCCTCACCTGTAAAATGGGAGGGGATTAGCCATACCTCATAGGGTGGTTGTGAGAATGACATATATTAATGCATGTAAATTACCTAGACCTGTGTTTATCTAGCACCTAGTACACATTCAATAGCTATCAGATGTTATTATTATACTTATTTCTGAAAAACTAAGGATTTAATGAGGTGTTGCATTTTAATCCTTTTCATTTATAAATTAATTCATTGGGAAACTTTCTAGAGAATATCTTTAACTGATGGTACTTTTGTCAACTCAGCTTCACGCTTTGTTCTCAAATCTTCCTTGTAAAAAGCAAGTGTGTGTGTGTGTGTGTGTGTGTGTGTGTGTGTGTGTGTGTCTGTGGTTAAAAAAAAAAAAAGCCTCAAATGAATGCTGATGCTATGTTTCTTCCCACAAGGTGGCGCAGCACTCCTGCCATTCCAATGTTCAGCTACCCCCAAGGCAGCAAGGGAATTTTGATCAGCATCCAGTCTAAATTTGACCTTTTCAAGAACATGTTTTGTCTATAGCCTCTTACCTCTGAAAGATGGTGATAGAGTGAGAAGTGAGAAAGAGTCTCTCTCTCCTGCCCCTCTAGATCAACTATGGAAAATAGACAATTAACAAATAGCACAGAACACAAGAGGCTGTTTATCTCCTGGAGGTAGAGTGCTGGAGGGACTGCCTCTGAACGCAGTATTATGGAGGTGAATTTTGCCCCTTGCCCCCTTCCACTGTGTCTCCACCTATTGTCTATGACCTTAGGCTCCTCTGCATTCCTGATGTTCAGGCCTCGTTCTTACCCACGCTTCCCTGCTTCTACTGTTACCTCATGAAAGCTTAACTCTGGCCCTTCTGATTTACTGAAATCTAGTCTGCTAATGGATTATTGTGCAGAGATAATTTCCTCATAAAGAAACACATTAATTTTTATTCAAAGCTGATAGTCCCAGAAATTGAGAAATGAGGCTCTCTGTTCAGACTCTGTTAATTTTTCCTAATGGGCTATGATATTATTTTTGCAAGAACTTTGTATTTTATAAAAATTGTTTATGGAACTAATGGACTTATTTGAAAATTGCTAAGACAGTAAATCTTGGAAGTTCTCATCACAAGAAAAAGAAATTTGTAACCATGTGAGGTGATGGATGTCAACTAAGGTTACTGTGGTGATCGTTTTGCAATATATGCATATT
The DNA here is from genome assembly GCA_006408695.1 of Aepyceros melampus. Lineage (NCBI taxonomy): Eukaryota > Metazoa > Chordata > Mammalia > Artiodactyla > Bovidae > Aepyceros > Aepyceros melampus. Next base: position 204,319 of record SJXQ01002335.1, read on the forward strand.
GAATCATTATGTTGTACACTTGAAACTTATGCAATGTTGATAATTATATCTCAATAAAACTGAGGAGGATTAAAACTAATGAACTAAGTTGATCTTATGTCTATCTCACATATATATCACGCGTGTATATGTGTATGCATAGTCACAGGTATGACATAGTTTTGATCCCTGCCACATCTCTCCTACAAAGGCTCAACTCACAGACAGTAGGGGACTTTTCAGATGGTATCAAATTGCTCCTGAGATGGAGAGACTAACACAGTGCTAATGGAAATCGGATGGCCAGGCTCAGCTTTCTGGTAAGAGCTGGTCTTGGCTCCTTCCTTACAGAAAGACCTAGCTGGCATTACTCTCTCTCTTCCCCTCATGTGCCATCTGAAATTTGTGCCCTGAGCCTGCTGGCAGCTTTCTAAATCTCTGTTACAAATTTGGCACAGTCTTCCTTCATCTGTGACTTTGGAGTCTTCTGATGTATTACTCTATGATTCAGGCTGGAGGTGGAAACTGTTTCATTAACTTGTGGGTGTGTGTGCTCAGTTATTTCCTTTCCAGTTCCCATAATAAACTTTTTTTTTTACCCCTAAAAATCTGAACAAAACAGCCATTACACAAATAAACTGTTATTTCATCATTTTGAAGACCATTTTGAAGTCAAGGCTATCATGTGTTGCCCTCTTGTAGCAGAGCAGAGTGACTTTAATTTGCCCATTTTCACACGTGCAGCCTTCCAATTCAATCACCCCAAACTGTATAATGATCTGTTAGAAATATCAATTAGGCAATTTCACGCCTGTGGTTAAAACTCTTCATAGACTTCCCATTCTCTATTACTAACATCTTTATTCATTGTCTTCAGAGCACTAATAACAATTTGTAATGATATCCACTCTCATTTATTTACATGTTTATTTTTATCTTCCCAACTAGAAGGGAGGTTCTATGAACTAGGAATGTTACCGTTTTTCTTCTCCATTGTATCCCCATGAGCCAACACAGGGTTACACATAGGAGACACTCCATAAACAATTATGGAGTAAATTTGTTCTTTATCTGTCTGCCACTTTCATGACCCAGAGTTCTCAAAGTCCACAACCAAAGAAAATTATAAAGGGGTGATAATGGGGGAAAAAATGACTGTTTATTGAGCACTTACTGTATGTTCAGGCATTTTGGGCACAATAGTTCTATATCTTGGATTTTGCAAGGTTGATATTATTTCAGTTTTGTAGGTGATAAAGGTTAGGAGAAGTGATGCACCCAAAGGCACACAGAGCTGAAATAAAACCCACCTATATTTGGTTTCAGAGTTGATACTTATTCTATTATTCCAGGCTTTGTCTTTATCATACAGTCTTTACATTTCCCTGATTCTGAAGATGGTCTTATTTTTTTTACAACGTGGGATAAAGTGTCATAAAGGAAAATGTAGCATGTACTTGGATATTTTCTATCCTTCCTACAGACATAGATATATTAGGGAGATGATATTCTTTTAAATCAATAAAGCAACCATGGTGCCCTCAAAGATCTTTTAAATTGTAGAGTACTTTGAAGGCTAGACCAGTGGTAAACCCTAGCATCCAGAGGGAAGGGCAGTTTTTTGGACAGCCCACAGCCTACATCCATCCCTGACCTAGCTCCCATTTATCTGGGTTGTGGGAACAAAGAAGGCTGAATGTAAAGAATCTAAAAGGAGTTTTTCTTGAGATATGGGAGATGTCAAGGCACAAGCATTCCTGTTTGGCTGTTTTTCTGAAGGACAGTAATGACCCAGACAGAGAAGGATGTTCCTCCTACACCCGCCTGCTGGAGCTGCAACAGTGCAGGAGTGCGGGGGAAGGAGCAATGCCAGCAGGTGGGCAGTTGGTGCCCAGGGGAGATGCCAAGGGCACTTACCAGTGGGAGCCATTCCTTAGTGACCCATGCCAGGCAGAAGGGTCAGTGATATCTGACAGTCATCAAGAGGTATTGGACCAATGAGTTTTGTGCATGAAACATGTCTGACACCCTTGGAGATGGAGAGGGATACATGGAGGAATTTCATGGGAGCTGTATTCTGATTAATTGATGGTGGCCTGATGATCACTGAGGATGTGACACAATTCACTCACAGCCTGGGTTAGCTTATTCTAAGACAAGAAGAATACTCCTGTCTCACAGGACAATGTGAGGACTGAATGAGACCACATGTGTAAAATACCTGCTCTATGCCTGGAGCAAGCAGGTGATCAGCATGGTTAATCTCCTCCCTCGCCCTTACTGTATTGTCTTAGACTACCAAAGGCACTGTGTCATTGCAGAGTGTAACTATTTGAATATCCTATTAAGAGCACTGAAATAAACTATTAGTGCCAAATGTTTGTACCAAGGACTATTCTAAGTTCTTCATATGTGCAAACATATTTAATCTTATTAGGTGTATATGTTTACTATCTCCATTTTATGGAAGAGCAGCAGAACTGCCAAGAGGCGAGGTAACTCAGGTGGGAGTTAGAATTCACATCTCAGCAGTGACCATGTGCTTAACCGAAACTTTGCTTCTTTGTGCTGAGTATGTTCCGATAATAAATAAAACATTGACTGAGTTCTTTCTATAGGCAAGGCACTGTGCTGGGTGCTGCAAGCTGCATTGTACAGCTGCAGGGGGTGCCATTTACCAGTCTAGGTAAATGCAGGGCATAGCCTGTGATACCTTCCCTGAAATGAGGCAATCTACCAAAGTGCCATTGTAGAGGGCAAAAAATGCCAAAGGAGCAAAGAGGACTGAGATTAATTTTGAGTTTTTTGTTTATTTAAAGGCATAGAGACATCATAGTTTGTCTTTCATGCAGACCAGTAGGAGACATGTCTCAAGACTTTAGTGTCTGGAAACAATACTTTTCAGGGAAACAGATATTTCTTTGTTTTATGCAAAGTATCTCTCTTTAGTAGATAAAGATCTTTTTTCTTTTGGATATTTAGAAGCTTAGAACTAGACTGGGGTTCCAATTTTGATAATTGTGTGTGAACTTTATGGTGTGTATTCCAGTGAGCTAGTTTTCTATCTGATCTCATGTACTCCTTTCTTTTGTCATTGCTGTGATTTCTTTTAAATATTTACATTTCTACATCTAATTGCAATCATTCTTACTGGCTTGTTCCAATCCTTGGTCGTGAGAATGTGGAGTTATTCCTCCTTAAAGGGGCATTGAGCAGGCCCCCATCTGCAGTCCCTGTTCACTAGGACAGAATGACCAAGTACAACAGCTTGAGCCCCAGTCAATGTTTGATTTGAATGACTTCTGGCTATTTCAGAGGGAAGAATATTCTTTCTGCTCTTTTGCAGGAGAAGTGTTGCTGATTTTATGACTGACTGATTGATTGTATGATGACAGTCCAGCTGTAAAGACCATCATCTTGACACTTTTAATATTACATTTGGTCCACTGAGGGCTGGCTTGATTTTGATAAACATGTAGCTGAAAGGGAAAGTCTATCTCTTGATAGAACAGCCGTGGAAGTTTATAGAAACAAGAAAGCAGGTGGGCCTAGTGGAGTAAAGATCAAGAGAACTGCATACAATTCCCACATGTCTAGTCTGTTCCTTTTATGAGCCATGAGGTACCACATTTAACATCTGTCAGGGATGGGACTTAGTGTCTAAATCTGCTGGGGAGGAAAGGAAAACAAGGAAAAATGTTCCAGGAGATTTCCATCTGCTTTAGTCTTTACAGCAACCCTAACAGATGATCATTTCTAATATATTTATCTGTCATGTGGAGATAATACAGCTTTAGAGAAGTTCAGGACCTTACCCAAGGTCACATAGCTGGACTGAAAAAGGCCAAAAGTAGGAACTGGGTGGGTTTGATCCTAAATGTGATCACCAAACTCAGCATGCAGTAGGGTGCTTGCTTTCCTAATCACAGGACAAGATTGTTAACTGTGATCATTAGCTTACTGAAGCCACATGAAGAGGGAAATCACAGTATTTCCAAGAGGTAGAAGTACCTCTGCAGTCCTGTCTGGTGGTTACAGTTTGTATGTAGGAGGGCAACAAATCTCTTGGAATCCCAAACTGTTTGTCAGGCTCCGAAGCGTCTTTAGGGTGGCTTGTATATTGATTGGACTGGGCTGGCATATGGGGTGTTTTGTGAACACAGAGACCATGGCTGCCCTAAATGCTGCCAGAGGAGAGCCTTTCCAGACAAAGAGAATCACGATCCATTGCTTGTCAAAGAGCAAACAGCCTGCGCTCTGCGCTGCCTTCTTCCGGTCAGGGTGGGTTAGGAACCCATTTATCCAGTGAAAGAGATAGGATGTGACTTCTTTTCCTTCTGACTTGGTGTTAATAAGTCAGGAGATCTGGGCAGTATATGTTTTAAAAGTCCAAAGTCTACAAAAAGTATATGGTTTTATTTTCTCAAGATGTATTTCCAATACTGCTAGCCCTCTGAGAAAGAAGAGAGCTTACCCATGATCACTGACCTTGGCCTCTGAGAATCCTCTGTTGCCACTGTGGAAAAAAGAGAGCGAATAGCCTCCATTCTGAATCAGAATCTTTGGTGTAAGTCTTAGAGGGCACCTTGATGTTTGGGTGGCTCCAGTTCACTGCATGGGGTGAGAAAAACTGCTGTATGTCACAGGGACAGGGACTAGATAAACAATGCAAGCAGTGTGTTTACAGATATGCAAATAAGCATGCAAATTAGGCTCCTGTCGGCTTCATTCAGAATGTAATTTAAAATTAATTAAAAATTAAGAGGTAAATTAGAAGCTAACATTCAACACCATATGGGAAAATATACATATTTATCAGAATGGCATATATATGTATACTACATAGATGGGAGCTAGTCTGATGTGTGCAGAATTCCTCCATTTTGATATTGCATAAAACCAATGTAAGGAAACCCAATATGTTTTAAGGATTATTTTTTAGTGCTCTATGAATTAAAATTCACTTTAACTTAAGGATTAAATGAATATATTTCAAGTGCATTAAATTCTCAGTAAACTTATGCTAAAGGACACAGAGTTTTGCAATTGGAAAGTGAAATGATAAATCAGGTACAGTTTACCTCCATATGCTATAAAATATTCGTGAAAGTCATTTTTCTCAAGTGGGGTCATTGAGCACATTCACCCTGCCAGGCCTTTTGCATATTGTTAATATGCGATCTATGCTTGGAAAGTAATGATTTCCTCTCTCAGCCACTCAGGGGTTCTGGGTGATTAATGAGTTAATGGCTGCATCCACACAAGGCCAGAACAACTCATTGAAAAGTGAAAAATTCAATCACTCCACTGACTGTTTTGTCTACAAAACAACCAAACAACCTCTGTGATTGATTTTCTTTTCACTGAATTGATTGCTGTTTTTTGGCAACTTCATTGAATTAACCAGTTATTTGATACAACTGGAGTGTGGACCAACTCCTTATGTGATGTTTGTAAAACATGTCTATATCCATCTTTTTTACCATCCCTAAAAATACATATAAGCAAGGTTTCAATGTACAATGCCTGTGTAGGAAAATTAGAATTATTCCATACTTTGACTATCTTTAACAAAATATTTAATTGTGTTGAAATGTACTTTCTTTAAGGTAGTTAAAAAGATAGTTCTTTTAAGATAATGAGAAGCAAAGAAAATTGTCTTATTTTTTTCAAAAATTCACAAACACAAAGGGATCTGGAGTCAACTAGAATAAGAAAAGCATAGAGGATACATGTCATGAAGAAAGAGAGAATGTTTTTTGAATGTGAGTTTTAAGCCAGTGAAAAAGCTGGCTTAAAACTTAACATTCAGAAAATGAAGATCATGTCATCTGGTCCCATGAGTTCATGGCAAATAGATGGGGAAAGAATGGAAACAGTGAGGACTTTATTTTCTTGGGCTCCAGAATCATTGCAGATGGTGACTGCAGCCATTAAATTAAAAGATGCTTTCTCCTTGGAGGAAAGGCTATGACAAACCTAGACAGTGTATTAAAAAGCGGAGACATTATTTTGCCGACAAAAGTCCATCTAGTTAAAGTTATGGCTTTTCCAGTAGTCATTTATGGATGTGAGAGTTGGACCATAAAGATGGCTGAGCACCAAAGAATTGATGCTTTTGAACTGTGGTGTTGGAGAAGACTCTTGAGAGTCCCTTGGACAACAAGGAGATCCAACCACCCTAAAGGAGATCAGTCCTGAGTGTTCATTGGAATGACTGATGCTAAAGCTGAAGCTCCAATACTTTGGCTGCCTGATATGAAGAACTGACTTATTGGAAAAGACCTTGATGCTGGGAAAGACAGAAAGGATGACAGAGGACAAGATGGTTGTATGGTATCACCAATTCAATGAACCGAGTTTGAGCAAGCTCCAGGAGATGGTGAGAGATAGGGAAGCCTGGTGTGCTGCAGTTCATGGGGTTACAAAGAGTTGGACACAACTGAACGACTGAAAACAACAAAGAAAGAGAAAAATGACAACAATAATGACAATAATGACAACAAATAACAATAAAACTCTCACAAAAATGGAGGGAAGTTTCACAGTGCAACTAGTGAGCAAATTAGGAATTTGGAAGTAGTTCTGAGAGTTAGAATGGTCAGTGTTGAATTTGGTAGACTGGTGTGGAAAAAAAAAAGATTCAAGAAAAATATATGTGTTCTTGGCTAGTATACATATCTGTATACACTGTGCTAATATAATTTAACACTGAATAAAAATAGTTTCTTATATTCATTTGTCTCTGTTAGCTTTGTTTCATTTTTAATAATGCTGGCATTCTCTGGCTAATGTGATGAAAAATGTTATACTTTAAAATATTGGAGTGGAAAGCAGGGTAAAACATACCTATTAAAGAGTCAATTAATATTGGGAAAGGAAAGAAAGTTATATTGTATGAAGTTTGCTTTTTATTCATCCTAATTTGAAGATGCAGCAGGTAGGCAAAGAGGAAAGTTTTCATGGTTATTTGATGCAACTGGATGCAAAGAATCATGCTTAAAGAAGATAGATAGTTATGGAAACTAATGTCACCACAGAGTAGAAATGAGCCCTGGCAATCACTCACTCCAACTCTTCTTAGTTTATAGATGAATCTACTGGGGCTCCTGAAGGTGAAAAGACCTGTTCAAGGTCATAAAACCCCTTCAAGATCATGTGGCTGGTCTGTGCTCAAGCAGAGGAAGATTCCTGCCTGTCTGGCTAGGGAGTAGTCCCCGTAAGTGTGTCAGAGATGAAAGACTAAGGTACATATTTTAAAAGTTGGAAGAAAAGGGATGAATTCCCATTTAAAGAACTGTATTTGAATAGAGGTTGCAGTAGATGGAAGGACTTGCACTGAGACCTAAGGAAGTGGAAGCCAGCTCAGAGTTCCCTCTCTGGGCTGCAAGAATTAACATCACAGGGAGTTGCAAGGTGCAATCCAAATGGGCCTTCCTGGTTCCAGGAGAGTAAATGGAGCAGGTCTTCCAGCTGATTTGGGAAGAGACACAGGGGACTTGAGAAGGGAAGGTTGAGATGAACTTCTGAGTTTGGAATGTGTGTCAATGACAGAGCCAGTCTCAAAGTAGTATAAGAGAACTGTCATTTTTAGAGAAAACAGAACTGTAAGAGAGGAATGTCTCTAAAAGCTAGTGCTGTAAGGGCTGTAGTACTGTAGTGCAAGGGTAAAGGTGAAGGTCAAGAAGGATCATGCTCAGATGAAGCCAGCTGGTGGTGAGAAAATGGGGAGAATTCTGATAGAACTTGTGATAGACAAATGCGGAAAGGTCAGATGTGCATTTTGATTCAAATGCATTTTCACAAAGTGTCCATATAACCCTGATGCTTGTCTTAGGAAAACTGACAGCTTGTCACTAGACTTTGCGATTCTGTCATCGCACGATTCATTCATATTCAGTAGACATGACTGAAGTGTTTGCCCACATCAGCCTGAACCAACGGCAAAATAAAACAAGGCTGGCAGGAGTTTTTTTTTTTTTTTTCCCCCAAGAAAAAGCTAATCAGAGATCTGAACTGTGGGCCACAGGCTTACTTGAGTCATGAAGTTCCAGATTTTCATGGGTTTGTGACATGGCTTGTATATCAATAGCAAGAGGAATCAAAGTTAATAAAGGCATAGTAGTCTGGATGCAGGGTTGAAGATGGGAGCTGGTATAGCAATTCACTTAGGCTTTCTGTTACTAGAGAGAGTGGGAAGAGGGAGAACAGAGGAGACAAACGAGTGAGGTGCTTAGTCAGGTGTTTCCTTTCTCCCTCTGTGGCCTGGAAATAGGAAGGCATATAGGGTACTTTGTAAGAATTCTGGGGTTTTGTTTTCAGACCCCGGGAGGGGCCAGCACCGATATGGGATGGCTATAATTAAGGGAAAGGAGGATCTAGTTGGCATTCTTGAGGGTTTCTTGTTTCCTATTAATGATCATGCTGAATCTACAGCCGAAAGGGCTAAAGTGGCAGGTATGGGACATTTAAGTTACCTTACTCTCCCACCCCACTCGTCACCACCATAGGGAGAGAAGCAGCAGGAGGTGAAGGCTGTTTGAAAGATGGAACAATTTTATTCAGGAGAAACTGGGTATTCCCTAGAGCTGCTGCTTAAATTATTGGATCAAACTAAATTTAAACCAGGTTGGACATATAGTTAATTTATTTTTCTCTAACCAGCAGGTGGAAGTTTAGAGGAAGACAAGATTATAGACCAAATAAAGGCACTACATTTTCTCTGATAAAAAGTCTCTTAATATTTTCATATTGTGTTGATTTTCTAGGAAACACAGTAATCCTTTGTAGGAAATAATCTCAAAATTGACGTGATGGATTTAAGATGGGAAAACATTTGAAATGCTGAATGGCAACAGACTGTGCCTACACACACAGGTCCACATGGCTACTGAATACAGCTTTTTTTTTTTTTAAGTAGTTTAATTTAGCAAGGCAATTATTTTATGCCCAATAAGACAATATTCAGATTGAGTGAATTTCTTTTGCCCTTTATTTCGGGGGTCTATGCTCACTATCTCAGTATGAGAGTGAAAATTTGCTTTCAGATACTTTGTCTTATAAAGAGCTAGAGTTAAGGCCTTATTCTATCTGGAAATATTTGAGGCCATGTTTAAGCAAAGGCTGTGATAGCGGTAAGCCCCATCCAATTCATCAAAGATAGACTGTGCCCTTATTCTGTGGAGGGCATGTGACAGGTATTAAGGGTGAGAAGGGATGTCAAGGGAGGAGGGATTCTATAAGAAAATAAAGACACAGAGGATAGTTTTGGTTGGGGGAGCCAGGAGGGTTTCGTAAAGGAGACAGCCTTTGTGCTGGGTCTTGAAGAAAGACTTCCATAAATGGTGATTTTTCATGGGAAGACATTCGTGCTGAAGAAATGTGGTTAAAAAAGCAAAAATGAGCAAGTGCCTAGCGGATCTATGGCCAGTATGGGTGTCTGCTGTGTCTAAAGAGAGGCTACTGGTGGTCTCCAGTGGAAGAAGAATGGATATGGGATGGGGTGAGTGAGATGGAATGGGGGGCAGTCGGGAGATAATGTTAGAAAATAAGGCTGGAGCTGGGGAGTGAAGGAAATGAGAAAATAAGGCCAGCTTTGGACTTCCCTGTTAGTCCAGTAGTTAAGACTCTGCTCTCCCCTGCAGGGGGCACAGTTCTGATTCCTGATCAGGAAGCTAAGATTCCACATACTGTACAATGTGCCCCCAAAATCAGTAAATAAAATATACGATTTTAAAAAAGAAAGCTCTACAAAAAAATAAAAATAAGGCCAGCACAGCCTACCTGCTCTGACATTGTCTAGATCTGGTAGGTGTCGTTGTCTCTGTGACTGGGGCAGAATTAAAAGACTCAAAGCTTGTGAGTCTCTGGCACCTGCCACGTCAAACTAGGGTCTTGAGGTCTGCACTGCTCGAGTGACTGTTTTGATGGGCTCCATTGGATTAGACTGACTGACTCTCTTGGACATTGCAATTCTGCTGAAGCGACACCTAAGTCTCCACTCAGAGACTACAGGGCTGCAGCAGTTGTTAGCCAGAGGATCAAAAGAAACAAGGGAAGGCGCAGCAAAAAAGGAAATGCAGCCAATAACAGGAGCTCCAATTTCCATAGTGGATAATGAACAGAGGTGGCAAAACCTCAGAATAACCCCAAACCTTAATATACCTCTGAGGCTCAAGCAAAGCAACAAACTCTTGTGGGTATATTGTAAAATCTCTCTGTAGGCTGGTATTTTCAATTTGTTATTGGAGTGTAACACCTGTGTTGGTTCATTCTTACTCAAATTTTGGAGGTAATTAGTTTCATAGAATACCGCTAGGTTGGCATATTTCCCTTGCTCTCATCACTCTTGGGAATATTGAAACTAGAAGACAGGTACTCTTATCATAGAGTTATATTAATAAATTTAATTAACATAAAACAACATTAATCCAGTGGCTGGCACCTGAGGCTGAAGAGCTTTTCCTTTTCTCCTACTACCAAACTGCCAATCTTGTGATGTCTGCCAGCTAGTGGGGGTTTTTTTTTTTTTTTAAAGTGGTGTTTGTTGAGGTATAATTTATGTAGCATAAAATCTCCACTTTTCGGGGTACTGTTCTATGAGCTCCGAGTAATGCATACAGTTCTGTAATTACCACAGTAAAGATGGAGAGTATTTGCACTACCCCCAGATTTCCTGGGCCTCTTTTACAGCCAGTCTCCTCCCCTCACTCCAGCCTCTGGCAACTACTGATTCCTGTTACCACAGTTTTTCCTTTTCCTTAGTGTTTTTGGAGAGTAACAGCTTCCACTGAGCACAACCTGCTTTCCAGGCTCTTCCATGTTATTGAATGTACCGTTTTGCTCCTTTTTATTGCTGAGTAGTTTTCCATGTTGTATGGATGTTTTTTGGAGAAGGCAGTGGACCCCCCTCCAGTACTCTTGCCTGGAAAATCCCATGGGCAGAGGAGACTGATAGGCTACAGTCCATGGGGTCATGAAGAGTCGGACACACTGAGCGACTTCACTTTCACTTTTCACTTTCATGCATTGGAGAAGGAAATGGCATCCCACTCCAGTACTCTTGCCTGGAAAATCCCATGGACAGAGGAGCCTGGGAGGCTGCGGTCCATGGGGTCGCAAAGAGTCGGACATGACTGAGCGACTTCCCTTTCACTTTTCACTTTCATGCATTGGAGAAGGAAATGGCAACCCACTCCAGTGTTCTTGCCTGGAGAATCCCAGGGACGGGGGAGCCTGGTGGGCTGCTGTCTATGGGGTCGCACAGAGTTGGACACGACTGAAGTGACTTAGCATCATGGATGTTCTTGAATTTGTTTATTCAGTTACTATTTCATGAACACTTGTGTTGTGCCCCATATCTGGCGGTTATGAAGAAACTTGCTCTAAAAATTCACCTACAGGATTTTTTTTTGTTTGGATATGTGCATCCATTTCTCTTGATGAAGTCAGGGTGCTGGGTCATATGGATAAGTGTATGTTAAACTTTAAAAGAAACTTCCAAACTCTTTTTGAAAGTGGTAGTCCTATTTTGCATTGCTATGTTTGAGAGTTCCAGCTGCTCCACATTCTCACCAGCACTATTATTAGCAATATTTTTTGTTTTAGTCATTCTTATAGATGTGTAGTAGTAGCACATTGTAGATTAGGGTTTCCTTAGTTAGCAATGATGTTGAGAATATTTTCACGTGCTTATTTTCCATCTATACTTTTGCTTTGGAGAAGTGACTTGCATTGGTGAAGGAATAGACATACAAATCAGTGGAACGAAAGAGCCCATCCAGAAATAGCCCATAATTATATGGTCAATTGATTTTCTACAAAGTGCCAAGGTAATTCAATGCAGAAAGAATAGGTTTTTCAACAAGTGGTGCTGAGACAATTGGATATCAACATGCAAAGGAATGAACTTAGACTCATACCTAACACCACACACAAAATTAAGATGGTTCAACGTGAAGCCAAAACCATACAAGAACTATGAAAGAAAACATGGGAGAACGTGTTTGTGATTTGAGTTAAATGAAGTGTTCTTAGATAGGTCACAAAAAGCATGGACTGTAAAAGAAAAAAAAAATTCCTAAGTCAGACTCTACAAACAAAAGCTTCTGTTCTTTAAAAGACACAGTTAAGAAAATAGGAATTCTGCTCAAAAAATAAAAAGGCAAACTACAGACAGGAAAAAAATATTTTGCAAATATTTGTATGTATCCAATAGAAGACATATCTAGAATATATAAATAACGCTCATATCTCAGCGCTGGTCCTTGATGGACAATGCCTCTGTGCCTCCAACAGGAACTTTTGTGGACAATATGAGTCATCACCTCTTCCTTACACTCACCGGCTTCTCTCTCTTTCTCTGCCTCTCTCTCTTTCTCAATCCTTCCCCTTATAACTGATTCTGACAGAGCATTGGTTTGGTCTCTAATTGCTTTCTGTTATTCCATGTAAGGAACTTTTTCTTCTATTGTGAATTTTTTTAGTATAGCTGAGGAGATATTGGCATGACTTTCAGTACTGGGGACTGAGCACATTGGACTTTGGGAGAAGGTAGGACTCTTCAAACGCACCTCGGTTATTTGAGTAGATCCAGAACTGATGGGATTAGAACAGGGACACTGACTCCTACATTTCGGATTAGTACACTTTTAGGAGTTATTGTGAGTTTCCCAGGTGGCGCTAGTGGTAAAGAACCTGCCAGCCAATTCAAGAGACATGAGATTTGGGTTTGATCCCTGGGTTGGGAAGATCTCCTGGAGAAAGGAATGGTTACCCATTCCAGTATTCTTGCCTGAAGAATCCCATGACAGAGGAGCCTGATGGACTACAGTCTGTAAGGGTCGGACATGACTGAAGCAACTTAGCCTGCGTGCAGGGGTTACTGTCTCACTGACAAGATCGCTTCGTGTCTCCATGGGAAAGGTAAAGGGAAGAACTGGCAAAGACATATGATCAACAGCTTCAGAGGTTTCAGAGGGGTTTCAGGCTGCAGTTCTGGGTTCTTTTTGCTTGCACCTCCCAGAGTGGAGTGGTGGTTGGGCATGCCCACCCTGCCTGTCCCTCCATGGCACAGGAGGGCAGGGAAGCCAAAGGACTGATGCAGAGCTGGGCCCCAGGACCTGCTTGGCAGGTCTTTCGTGCTTGCAGTCGGTTTTACACAACTGGCAGAACTCACATCTACTGATTTTTTGACCTGCTGTTTTAGTTGCCCAGAATGAGGGCTGCTGCCCCAACATTTTCACGAAGCAAGAATTCTTTCCCCCCATCACTCGCAGAGCAGAAGCCAAGAAACAAGCTTTGGAGTTGACTGAACTGTACCATGGGCTGATTAAAGTTGGAGAGCGTTCCTTTTTTTAAAAGTATATATTTCATCCACGTTAGAGGAGTGTGTGAGGGAGAGAAGGCCATGGTGTGATGGTCAGGCAAAGCTCTACAACAACAGCTTCTAAATCTCACTTCTTTTTCTCAGGAGCTTATCCACGGATAGTGGCTTATCATGGTTATGGATTTTTCCTCCTCAGCAATTAGAAATCGCCCAAAGATTCAGCTGCTTTGCCACCGTAGTCCATTGTAGGGGTCCTTTGCTCTACATTTATTTGCTAATTGCCTTTTGTACTGAATTCCAGAAAGAGTTGATGTGTGTGTGTAATGCTTTCATCTGAGACCATTATTGGTAGGGCATTTTGGAATTAGTCCTTGAAATATGGAACAGAGATTCCAGACATTTTTAGTTGAGGACTTTTTTAAAACCAAAACTTCCCTTCAACCTTTACCTGCTATCACATTTCTGATATCTGTTGATTAAGAAAATGCAAAATGGTATCATTACTTAAGTATATTGGTAAAGGATTAAAGATAATAATGCCAGCAACTAAAACCAGTTGTGTGGAGATGTGAGAGGCAAGAATGTAAACTCTTTTGCCCTAACTCCCAGGGCCCTCAGATGTGGTGAGCCCATGGACTGTAGAAAATGGATGGGCTGGCGTGTCATTCTTATTATATTTTATTTTTTCCTTTGCTCCATTTATTTCTTTTGGAGCACTTACAGTGCTGGCGAGAGTACAAAATAAAGGTCATGGATCATAACATGTCTCAGCTGGAAGAATCTCAGGCATCCTTTAGCCCAGGCACCTCATTTTATGGATGAAGAAACTGAGTCCCAGAATGGGGAAGTATCCTGCCCAATTCCAGGCAGTGATTCTGTGATGGAGTCAGGAGTGTTCATGCTTCTTGACTATCTCTTTCATATTTTTCTTCTCTAGCAGTATAAAGATGAGCTGCTTGTCTCCCTAGTCCTCTAATGCATTGGAAGCAGCCACAGTTTGTGCATCGGCCTACTGCATCTATTTAAAAAATCATTTAGGTGTTAAAAATCTTGTCAAACAAATCAAGCTCAAGTTGTTTCAAATCTTATTTTTAAAAAGCCTATTTATGTGAGAAGGCGGCTGAATTGACCAGGGTACACAAGGATGTCCTCTCTTATTTGGCCGCCTCCTTCCTAGTGTGCTGGTGCCTGGGAGAATATTGGTCAAGGACAAGCTCACCACAGGTGGTGTCCACCTGAAAGCTGGTGTGATTTTTCAGCTCTTACCCTTGAAGTCCAGTCTGACTACCTCGCAGCCTTCTGAAGCACAGGTTGTCATGCCCAAAGCGGCCTGCAGAGGGCAGCCTTTACTTTCCCATGCTTTTACCGGACCACGTCCTGGCCTTTACCTGGCGTGGAATGGGCTTGTTTGTCACCTAAGTGCAAATGTCATTTTAGCACTTCGCTGGTCACAACACCCTTTCTGGCCTTTATAGGAAATGACATATTTCTGTGTTCTTTGTCTCCAACACATGCTGCAGGAGAGCGCGGACAGTTATTATGCTTTAAAAGGTTGAAAAGAAAATGCTGAGACCCGTAGGCCAAATACCAGAGAGCACAGAGAACACAAATCAGCTTTCTGTGTCGCCTGGGTCTTGCAGAAAGTAGAGGGAAGAAAGGACTGGCTTTGTGTCCTGTTGCTATTAACAAGCTCTCCACTGTTATTTCTTATCCCTGGGTCAGAGGGATATTGAAACAAGATTGGTGTGCTCCGGCCGGATTTGCCTTTCCTTCTTCCATCTCCCTCAGCTCTGCCCTGATTCCACCCCCCACTTCTCCACCCCTGTTCCCTGCCCTCATTTATGCCCTGGTTGTATGCCCTGGTACTTAGATCCCTTTCTCGGTCCCCTGAGCTGTTCTTGGCACAGGTATAGCCGCCGAGAGGTGCTGGTGAAAGGGCTCCCAAATGACCGGTAGTGGCCGGGACCAGGAAGGCTTTGGAGGCGTGTGACCACTTAGGAAGAGCAGTTTCATGGCCTAAAACGGCACTGCTTTCTCCCAAGACACAAACTGACAAGTGGTTCTGCTCCACGCTGGTCTCTGCTTTTAACTACAGTCACTGCTTCTCCATCAGAGCTCACCTACAATGGCCAGAAGCATAGAGAATTTTCTTCATCAGCAAGAATGGTATTCACAGCTGTTTTTTTTTTTTTTTTTTTTTCCCATCCAGCACCACACTGGGACAATACCATTATCAAACAAACACTCATGTAACACGTCCTAAGTGCCAAGCACGTCCTCCGTGCCATACTACTTCATTCACTCCTCATCTCCCAACACTCTTTTGATGGAGGTACTTCATCAAAACAAACTGTTTTGAAAACAAACCTGTTTTTCAGATAAGGAAATGGTGACACAAGAGAGGTTAAATACCTTGTTCTAAGGCACAGACCTGGTGCTTGGCAGGGCCAGGCTGAGCATTCATCCAGGCAGTGTGGCTCTCCCTGCCTCTCAACACCCTGCTATGCTATTTCCAGTGAACTCACTTTCTTTGAGCAGAGAGGAAACTTTACCTTTAAGAAAGTATTAAAATGTCGTGCTGTCTCAGTTTCTCCAAGGTGATATGTCTTGGGAGGCAAAATGGATTGACTGCTTTAGAGGCTGTGTGTGCATGCTAAGTTGCTTCAGTGGTGTCTGACTCTTTGCGAGCCATGGACTGTAGTCCCCTAGGCTCCTCTGTCCATAGAATTCTCCAGGCAAGAACACTGGAGTGGGTAGCCATTCCCTTCACCAGGGACCTTCCTAACCTAGGAATTGAACCCAAATCTAATTCCTTCATTTTGTAAAATGTTTGTTTATTTTAATTGGAGGATAATTACAATATTGTGATGGTTTTTGCCATATATCAGCATGAATCAGCCATAGGTATACATGTGTCCCCCCATCCTGAACCCCCTCCCACCCTCCTCCCCACCTTATCCCTCTGGGTTGTCCCAGAGCACTGGCTTTGGGTGCCCTGCTTCATGCATCAAACTTGCACTGGCCATCTTTTTTACATACAGTAATATACATGTTTCAAAGCTATTCTCTCAAATCATCCCACCCTCGCCTTCTCCTGCAGAGTCCAAAGGTCTGTTCTTTACATCTGTGTCTCCTTTGCTGCCCTGCACGTAGGATTGTCGGTACTGTCTTTCTAAATTCCATATATATGTGTTAATATACAGTATTGGTCTTTCTCTTTCCTACTTCACTCTGTAAAGGCTGCAGGTTCATCTCCTGCATTGGCAGGCGGGTTCTTTACCACTAGCACCACCTGGGAAGCCCTAGAGATGGCGGTAAGCACCAGCGTTATCACCTGCCTCTTCCAGCAAGGTTGGCCCGACTTGACTTTCTTGGATACTCTCAGCGAGTGTTGTGGGTCACAGCGGACATTGTGTCACTGATTCATCATCAGAAACAAAAGTCCCATCCTCAGCTGTCCCTGGGGGCCATTCAAGGGCTCCTAAGAGCCAAGTCCTTACCTTTAGGTTAATGAAGTAAACAGAGACTGACTGTGTCTGCTGCATGCCAGCACTAAGCTCAGGTGGTGATATGGAGACTCATAAGACATGATCTTGCCATGTGATAGTTCCCTCCGGTCTGGAGGAAGGAGCAGATTGATAGGTCAGCAGTGCCAGAAAGCCTGTCTCTGCACCCCTGGGCGGCACTCCAGGAGGTGGCTGCAAAGCCCTTCTGCAGGGTTCTTGTAAATGGGATGTGGCCCAGAATCTTAGTCACCAGGACTGTAAGTTCTGGTCTGGAGGAACTACCACCCCCACAAGGACGCTACCCTGGGACACAGCAAACTATACCTCCCTGTAAACCCCTGACAGGGAAGAAGAGTGCCTGATGACCTGCAGATGGAGTGGACAGGTGAAGCTTTAATTTTAAAAGCATAATCCACTGCTCATTTATCAGCACCACGTGGAAAGTATTTATCTCCATGGAACACCTCTGATCCACTCAGGTTTCTAAGTCAGTTTTGTAAGTAGTGGTCGGTTTCCTGGCCTGCAGTCTCGACATTTTGAGCCATGTGCACCTCATTGTCCTACTGTAGCTCACGTATGCTACCAAGAAGAGAAGAAAGAAGGCGATACTGCTGGATTTGAACCTGGAGGGGGAAGTGAGGAAGAGGGAAGAGGAGCCATCAGAGGAGAAAAGGCAGAAGGAAGGGCAGGCAGGGCCAGCTGGGACAGTGATGGTGCTGTCTCTGACTCTGCTCTGACGGCCTCGTGTTCTACTATTCACAGCAAGCATGGAAGGGAGGGACACTCGTTAATCCCCATTTACCTATGCTTCCCTGGTGATCTGCCTGCAGTGCAGGAGACCCAGGTTTGATCCTTGGGTCTGGAAGATCCCCTGGAGAAGGAAATGGCAACCCACTCCAGTATTCTTGCCTGGAGAATCCCATGGACAGAGGAGCCTGGCAGGCTACAGTCCACAGGGTCACAAAGAGTTGGACACGACTGAGCAACTAACTATCACATTTTCACTTTCACAGATGAGCAACTGCAGCACAGAGCAGCGAAGCAATTTTCCCAGAGGCACATGGTAAACAAGGAGCAGATCGAGGACTTGAACTCAGAAGCCCCTGCTGCAGAATCTGGGGTTCTAGTCACACCCCATTCTGCCTCTTGAAATGAAAACATTACTGTGTATAGTGGCATGAAATGTTCTGCTCAGTAGGGCCTGTTTGTTTTTTTCTGTGTAGGCAAAACAAACAATCATTTGGTCCGTTGTTTCAATGGTCAGCTCTAAATTCAACCAAGTGCCTTGCAGCCAGCTGTTTGGGAAGCAGGCGGTGTTTGTGATCCTAGGGTGTAAGTCTATTGGCCTTGAGCATGTCAGCTGGGGACAGCCATCTAGTCCCAGGCCAGAGGAGTCTGTGATGAAATGGGCTTGTATGCAAATCCTGCCGGGAACCTCTATTCAGGCAGGAAATGGGATTTGGAAAAGGAGAGTTCATTGCTCCTAGAGACAAACAGTGCTGGATCAATGAGTGGGGCTCTAAGGAAACTGGAAACCACAAGCTGATAGCACAGAAGAGGCTCCCCCAGGGATCCAGGAAGCTCATCCCAACTCATACTTTCAACTGCCTGGAGTCAGTATCTGTCCTCTGTGGGCCAAGACGACCCTGTAGTTGTTCATCTAGGTGTCTGTCTCCTCGGCTAGGCTGTGGATTCTAAAGCAGGTACCTGTTTTACTCACCTTCACATTTCTGGAGCCTGGGATGGTGTCTATATAGCATTCAGTTCAGTTCAGTCGCTCAGTCATGTCCGACTCTTTGTGACCTCATGGATTGCAGCACACCAGGCCTCCCTGTCCATCACCAACTCCCAGAATTCACTCAAACCCATGTCCATCGAGTCAGTGATGCCATCCAGCCATCTCATCTTCTGTCGTCCCCTTCTCCTCCTGCCCCCAATCCCTCTCAGCATCAGGGTCTTTTCCAATGAGTCACCTCTCTGTATGAGGTGGCCAAAGTACTGGAGTTTCAGCTTTAGCATCAGTCCTTCCAATGAACACCCAGGACTGATCTCCTTTAGGATGGACTTCTTAGGGAATTCAAAATGTTTATTACATGAATTAACTATTAAGGAGTAGGTTCATCAGTTAGTCCATGATGTGATTATGTAAAGCATATCACCATGTGGATTACAAAAATAATCTCATGTTTGGGGGTAAATATTCTCGTCTTGCTGTTCTTAGGAGAGAAGCAGGGGGACAGGAGATGGAGACTGTATGTGATATGCATCCTACACACACACACACACACACACACACACACACATTCTGTTTATTCCTATGCCATTTTGGAATCTGAAGGGATGGCTGCAAGGGAATGTCATGTCAGGCAATTGTGCATTTGAATGTCCTCCATTTAAGAAACCTTCCATGCTTACTAACAGTTTGCATAATACCTTGTTCATTAAGACCCATAAATTAGCACTGTTTTAATTGATTCCCTAGAGGCAGCAAATAAAATGACATGAAGTGACATTAAAAGGGAGAAATGGCTCTTGTTGGGTACTTTTATTCTCCCCATCCCTGCATCCCCTGAGGTCTGACAACCCTTCCCTGTCACACGCCCCCTGTGGTCGGCCTTCATTCTGGCCCTTTCAAGAAGAGACCAACTCCTTGAACAGGTTGCAGGGCTTCTGGAGAGCCTTAGCTCCTGGGTTTGGCATCATAAATCACCAGGGCAGGCCCTGCCCAGAAAAGGAGTAGGTTCTGTCAGGCTGCAAACTAGGGGTAGCAATTTTACTAATTACGGAAATAACTCTAATCATGAAATCAAAATCTTGATCCCTCATTAAAGCAATTTCAGTCATTATATGTCTTTGTCATTAGAGTCATTCTAGCTCCCTGGTCTCTGACTATATAGCAAGCTATTTTGGGAATGGCAAGGAAGCTAATGCTTATGAGGTCCATTCTGTGCCAGAGTTTGTTCTGGGGATTACACATATGATCTTATACTATGACCATGGTAAATGAAGATCAATTTCTCTATTTCTGTAGATAAAAGCACAGAGATCCAGAGAGGTTAATTATCTGTCTAAAGAGCACACAGTTTCTAGGTAATGGAGCCAAGCTTTAAATCCATGTCTATAAAAAATTAAAGCATGTGTTCTTTCTACAAAATTATGTTTTCATGATAGCTTTTGTGCCTTGATCATAGGAGAACCAGAAAGGGGCCTTTGCTCCTTAAATAGTTACTCCCGCCCCTTCACAGAGAAATTTGATGGAATTCATGAATAATTCAGTGTTTATGTAAATCTATGCATTACTTCTCAGTACTATTTGCATTTAAAGGGAGCTCTAATTGTGAAATAAAACTATTTGTTCATATTTTTATGTTTTATTCATTGCTCTATTCCCAGTGCCTAGAATTGTGCCTGTTTCATGGTAGATAATCAGTATATCTTTACTGAATAGATTAAAGCACTGTCCAGACAGCAAAGATGGTTTGGGAGAAATTTTGGGAGTGGAGGAATGCAGAACAGGACTGTGTTGTTCCCCAGAACCCCTAAAACCACACAGATTAAGATTAAATTACAAATTAAGCTGAATTTGTATCTTTAAATAATGCTGGTACCCTCAGGGGTAGGCCCAAGACACAGACAGGGGAATGAGAGAACAGAAATAATTAAAGACAAAGTAGGAGTTAAGAGGGAGGAAAGTTTGTGGGAATGGGTATGGGGAAAGGGTGCAGAGCTGTGCAGAGCAGGAGCATTGTCACAGTGTTTCCTGGGCTGCCCATCAGTTCAGTTCAGTTCAGCCGCTCGGTCCGAATCTTTGTGACCCCATGGACTGCAGCACACCAGGCCTCCCTGTTCATCACCAACTCCTGGAGTTTACTCAAACTCATATCCATTGAGTTGGTGATGCCATCCACCCACCTCATCCTCTGTTGTCCCCTTCTCCTCTCGTCTTCAATCTTTCCCAGCATCAGGGTCTTTTCAAATGAGTCCGTTCTTCTCATCAGGTGGCCGAAGTATTGGAGTTTCAGCTTTAACATCAGTCATTCCAGTGAATATGCAGGACTGATTTACTCTGCAGCATTGTTCATATGCGCCTCCAGTCTTCTTCTGGGGCAGTACAGGGCTCTGAAATGCTCACATGATATGGAGGTTGTAGGGCTTCCAAGAGTGTGCTTTTCAGGCTGATACCAAATATGACCACGAGAGGGCAGTTAGAGGACTAGACTCTGTGTCTTCCTCCTCAAGGTCCTCCTGGGGCAGTAATTCAGGAAAGAAGCCTGGAATGGTGGTGGGAACAGGGAGGGCAGTGGTCATAGTGGGAAGGGTATGCCAGGGTTGAAGGTGGAAAGAGGAGACCTGGAGGAGTAGGATCCTCATGATGATTAGAGGGTAGTAGGTCTTGATGGGGCTTCCCTGGTAGTTCAATTGATAAAGAAATTGCCTGCAATGTAGGAGACCCTGGTTTGGTTCCTGGGTTGGGAAGATCCACTGGAGAAGGGATAGGCTACCTATTGCAGTATTCTTGGGCTTCTCTTGTGGCTCAGCTGGTAAAGAATTCGTCTGCAATGTGGGAGACCTGGGTTTGATCCCTGGGTTGGGAAGATCCCCTGGAGGAGGGCATGGCAACCCATTCCAGTATTGTTGCCAGAGTATTGCTCCTTTGCCGTGGGCAGAGGAGCCTGGTGGGCCACAGTCCATGGGGCTGCAAAGAGTTGGACACGACTGAGGGACAAAGGACAGCACAGTACAGAGCTTGATGGGGAAGTGGTTATGTTCCTTATAGTTCTTAAATAAATTAAGTGCCTTGGACAGACGGTAGACAAAGATGTATCATTGTCAAGATCCAGTAGACTGTGAGCTACACGAGGGCAAGTGCTGCTGGCCTAGTTCACTGTTGTGACCCTGCTGCCTAGTAACTAAACAGATATGGATAATAAGTGATTGATAAAGCTATTTCAGTATACTTTCAATCAAAAGTCTTACTGTCCATGGAAAACATTCCAGTTGTGTTTGTGTGTGTCTTTGTGTGAGTTGTGGGGTTAGGGGCTCATGTGAATTTTCTTTTCCTTTTTAATATAAATTTATTTATTTTAATTAGAGGCTAATTACTTTACAGTATTGTATTGGTTTTGCCATACATCAACATGAGTCCACCGCGAGTGTACACATGTTCCCCATCCTGAACCCTCCTCCCACCTCCCTCTCCATACCATCCCTCTGAGTCATCCCAGTGCACCAGCCCCAAGCATCCTGTATCATGCATTGAGCCCGGTGTGGCACTTTGTTTCACATATGATATTATACATGTTTCAATGCCATTCTCCCAAATCATCCCACCCTCACCCTCTCCCAGAGTCCAAAAGACTGTTCTATACATCTGTGTCTCTTTTGCTGTCTCCCATACAGGTTATCATTACCATCTTCCTAAATTCAATATATATGCGTTAGTATACTGTATTGGTGTTTTTCTTTCTGGCTTACTTCACTCTGTATAATAGGCTTATGTGAATTTTCTAAGGAAGAGGGATTTTTTTGCTTTTGTCCGATGTTTCAAAGAGAGTAAGTGGCCCCCAAAGCATTGGCTAAAGCT
This sequence comes from Aepyceros melampus, assembly GCA_006408695.1. Lineage (NCBI taxonomy): Eukaryota > Metazoa > Chordata > Mammalia > Artiodactyla > Bovidae > Aepyceros > Aepyceros melampus. Next base: position 226,715 of record SJXQ01002335.1, read on the forward strand.
TTTCAATTGCTATGATAAAAACTCCATAAACATTTTCAGGTCCCTCCCCAGACAACTACTTCCTTTGTTAGGATAGCACCAGTTGCTGTAGCAAATGGACCTTTAAAAGGTATATTGGGTCAAATAAATGTCATATACAACAGAGACTTGTCTATTATTCAAATAACTATTCAAGGCGATGATAATCCTAGCCAGTGGCAGTCTTTGAGGGACCAGGACTTCTGTGTCTCCACCATCCTCACTGTAAAGCTTTCAGTGTCACCCACATGGTGGACATCATAGTCAGCCAGGAGGGCAAGAGTGTCTGTCCATGAAAGAGACTTCTAAGGATTGGCCCTAAAAATGCTGCATACTACCTTTTCTCTCATTCAGTTAAGCTCATTAACTTAAAGATGATGTTTCCAATAGAAGCTGGGAAGTGTAGTCCAGTCATATTCAGGTAGAAGAGACAGGCTTTAAGTGAGCTGCTATTAATAGAAACCCTGCCACATGTCTTCTGTTTATAACCAAGCTTACTTGCAGTGATACTCCTCAAGGGGTAGTGCCGTGCGAAGCTCTCCTGATGACGAGCTGACTCTCTCTCTTCCCTGAGACTCGAGACAATTTTTAAAACCTTGCTAATCATGGATAGTGGTGTCTCTGCTTCAGACTCTTAGTGTCTGGTTATTTTTACAGGGTTTCTGTCTACTTTGACACAGTGGACTTTTTTTCTGGGGATAAGATTAGGTCTCACACATTTCATCATCCAAAGTGGTTCCAGGAGTCAGAAGAGTGGAAGACATTTTAGGAGGGTGTCCCAGATGTATTGCCTCCAGCCTATCTATTCTCTTATTGGGAGCAGTAGGCGCAGCAGGTCTGATTCAGACTGGCCAAGCAGTAAGCGTTCAATCCAGGTTATCCAGTATCCTGGCTGTCTTGCATTGGTCTGAGAAGATGATGGTAAGCATACGATTAGACTGAGAAGCAGAATAACACAATAGATTTTTATGTGGCAGGGGAGGGGCTTCGAGAAAAAAGAAATTAATGGTAGGTGAGAAAAAGAGAGAGAAAAGTCAGAAAATGGATGGAGAGAAAAGGTGACAAGAGATGAGAAAGGATAAAGAAGTGCAACACATTTAAATGTCATGGAACACCATCCTAATGATAGGATCATATGTCCTGAGGCTCTGTACTCTCTTTCACCTTGCCTACATTGACACCCATTTGTATTTAGTTCTGATTTATTTATCTTTTGTGCAGTCTTGAAGCTTTTTTACTTTTGTAATCTACCTGAAGTCTGAAGTGAGGATATTGAAACAGAAATAAAATCGAGTTGCCCTAGGAACCTAGTTAATTACTACTTGCCATTTATCAGCTATTCTTAGCAAATAATAATACAGATATGTGCAGATTACTATTTGAAGATCATCATTTATCTAATGAACCCTCACTCTTTTTATGGTCAGGTAGATAAAATATGTCATTATTTCAGTAGGACATGGGTGTCCAAGGAATAACACTGTAGTGATGGAATTCACCGTTTGCCTCAGAGGTGGATTTATTCATTAAGGCAAGCTTATGCTTGCAATATGGCCTTCCCTGGTGGCTCAGACAGTAAAGAACTTGCCTCCAATGCAGGAGACCTGGGTTTGATGCCTGGGTCAGGAAGATCCCCTGGAGAAGGGAATGACAACCCACTCCAGTATTCTTGCCTGGAAAATCCTATAGACAGAGGAGCCTGGTGGGCTGGGCTACAGTCCATGGGGTCGCAAAGAGTAAGACACAACTAAGCAACTAATGTGTGCTTGCATTAATTAATTACTTATTTTAATAAATGTTTTTTGAGGCCTTATTTGTATAGGAGATGCTAGAAGGGAGACAAGAATAAAAACCACTCTTTCCTTTAAGGGGAACCTGACAACAGAATGCCCACTCTGTGCCAAGGGCTGTGTTAGTTGGGTCCTATGCCTTTAATTCCCACATAAACCTTGCAAAGCCAGATTCTCATAAATCCTCAGACAAGAAAACTCAGAGAGTTTGTATAATGTGCTGAAGTTAAATGGAAGAGCTGGGATTGAACTCAGATTTCATGGGTTCAAAGTCCATCTTCTACATCATGCTGCTTTTTGGTTGCAAGGACCTACTCTTATACCCACAAAAATAGAATGAACAAATCAAGTCTGTTACTCATCTCCTTAGATGTATGTGTTAGTCAAACCAGGCTGTCCCACTGAGCATCCCACACTCTCTTTCTTCTCTGTCTCTGTTCATGCATTTATTTTAGCTTAAAATGCACTCCAGTGAATAGAATATGGCAGAAGTACTGGGATGTCACTCTGATACTAGCTGATAAAATGGATTTTGGCTTTTGCGCTAAACACTCTCTTTTCATCCCTTGTGGATCTCTTGCTCTGGAGAGAACAAGCTGCCATGTAGAGAAGTCCATGTGGCAGGGGATCCAACTCCATGTGAGTGTGTGTGCAAGTGGATTCCCTTGAGTTGAGCTTTCAGTTGAAACTGCAGCCCCAGCTGACAGCCTGATTGCAACCTGATAAAACTTTGAGGCAGAGGTAGCCAGGTAGCTGCATCCTGATCCTGACCCAAGGAAACAGTGATCCAATCAATATTTGTTGTTTCATGCTACTGTGCTTTGGAGAAATTTATTATACATCATTATAACAAATGTGGTCCTACTAGACTGGAAATTTCTTGAAGACCAAGTCTCTTTCCTGTTTGTATTTCATCTGCATAATCAAGCAAGATGTTTCTATCAGAGCAGAAAAATAAAACCTCTCTTAGGTCTATGGTACTGGTGAGAAAGATGTGGAATAAAAAAGATCTTCCTGGAGTTGACACCACCCCTCCTGGATTGCAAAGAAGGAGTTTGTCCCAATTACTGTTGTGCTCCTGTAAGGGAAGCTTGGCTCTGAAAGAGTAAAAAACATCTAGTCCTGAAATAGCAGGGTTCTTGCTTCACAAAAGGAGCATCCCAAGTCATTTTGATAGGAAGGATGTCTTTTCTTCCCAAATGATTGACTTGAAAAATCCACGCTTACCTTGGCATGTGCTTTTGTCTTAGATAAACAGTCCATGAACAGAGGAGCTTGATGAGCTACCTATTCCAAAGCACAGGAACACTGTAATTCCTCAATTTCTCTTCTCTTTAGATGATTTTTCCCAAAGCAGAGGTCTTGCCACTTTTGGAATGTGTGTCTCTGGGATGAGTGTGTGGCAGGAATAATTAAAAATATTAAATGTTGTGTAAGTTTTGAGTCTGGCTCGGAATCTGAGTGTATAGGGGCATGTAAAGCCAAAGAAGCTAATTTATGTTCAAACATTAACCCTAAAATATGCTGATAGATATTTATTATTATTTTGCTTCATGTGTTTGATATCATAGTTGTAGCTAAAGTTATCATGTAGGAGAAAGAGACGTTCTATTTTTTCAATATGTTCTCATTTGTTTCCTGCCAATTTTCTTGCTATATTGTGAACACATTTATTTGTGTGTGTGTGTGTTAATTAAATCTGCCTTTGTCAGGCTAACAAGTCTCTCATTATTGGCAACTTCAGAAATACTCAAGTAATGTGTTATTTATTGGCCATGAAAAGTTAAAGGATAAGGTGTTTTCATGGGGACAACAACTCAATTTATAATCTTCTGCCCTTTATGAAGGATCTTGTTGAATATGATCTTAGAACTGATCACAGAAAGAAGAGGTTTCCCAGAGAAATTACAAAAGAAAGAAAAAGAAAACAGCTACACAATAAACTTCTTTAACCTAAATACACGCGGAGTGAAGGAACAATCCACAAGAACTATCTTCATTATTCTACAGCCAACAGCAAAGGCTTATAGCCCATTATGGTAATAAGCAAACCTTTGAACTTTGCATTGTACACTGCCAGGCAACAGCACTGAAGGTTAGGCAAACAATGTTTACAATTGCTTTAGGGAGTTGCTAGGATAATACCTCAGCTTGTATTTCTGAGTAGGTTTGATCTGCCTTCCGCATCTGCATTTCCCCAAAGCAGAGGCTGGAGAGGACTAAAACTGGATGAAAAAGTGGACTGCTAGGAGTAAGGCATCAAGTGAGAGTTCCATTTGTGCCTTAGTCCTTCTTTCAGTTGCTAAAGAATGGGTGGGTACGAAAGGAGGTCATGTGTCCTGTCAGATTTATACATGCTTTATACTCTAAGTCTGGACAAATACTTCTAAGATTATTTTTAGAATCTCTCCATATTCAGGCAGAAGATACTTGCAGCTCATCTAAAGATTTGAAGGGACTGCCTGTGGAGTGCTGCACCCCAGTGGAAAACTGGACCCAGGTGGACCTGGGTTTGCTCCCACTCCTGTAACTTACTTCGAACAATTTTTTCTTTCAGCCTCTGTTTTCCCATCTGAAAATGAGAGACATAATAAGAAAGAAAGTATCCTGTCCCATGGGCTTCTCTGGTAGCTTAGATGGTAAAGCATCTGCTTGCAGTGCAGGAGACCTGAGTTCGATCCTTGGGTAGAGAAGATCCCCTGGTGAAGGAAATGGCTACCCACTCCAGTATTCTTGCCTGGAAAATCCCATGGACAGACGAGCCTAGCGGGCTACAGTCCATGGGGTCGCAAAGAGTCGGACATGACTGAGAGACTAACACAAACACACATCATGTCTCATGGGTCAGTTCTGATGAAGAACAGGTACTTGGTAAATGGAAGCTTCTAAGGAAGTGGTCAGTCCAACCAAATAGGATTGTTTTTATGACTAATTGAATCTGTTTGGTGTTAAAGCTAAACTAATTGGGAAGGTCTGATTAAAAGCCTGATTGGATAGGTATGGATATGCAGTTTTAGTGAAAAAATATCACTTGAAACAGTGATTTACCACCATGGGCTATAAGGTGTACCGCAAATACTTGGCTTATTGCCTGGACTTCTCATTTATTAATTTATGGATTAGTTATATTTTTAATTGTAGAAGGTTTTAGTTGGCTTTACTTGTCTCTCTGATTTGTAATCATGTAAGAATTTGAGCTTGAATAAGATTAAGTCAGAGTTGTTATTTATTTACTTAACCTTGGGATATGGTGCTTCCTAGGTGGCGCTAGTGATAAGCCACTTACCAATGCAGGCAATATAGGAGACCCAGATTCGATCCCTGGGTCAGAAAGATCCCCTGAAGGAGGGCATGGCAACCCACTCCAGTATTCTTGCCTGGAGAATCCCATGGGCAGAGGAGCCTGGCAGGCTATGCTCCATAGGGTCACAAAGAGTGGGACATGACTGAAGAGACAGCGTGCACGCACTCATTGTTTACACAGTTAAGAGATATCACAGGGGATTCTATATTGCTCAAGTGACACGTTCTCTTTTTCTTGGAAACTCAGCCAAACTCATTTCCCAGCCTGCTTTGCAGTAGGTGAGGCCATGGAACAGAGTTCTAGACCATGGATTGTGAATGAGAGTCTCAGGCTCCATCTTCCCGCCAGGCTTACTGACACCTCTCACATATTCCTGCAGACCCCTTTTCTCCTTCCAGCTGGCTGGAATACAGGTGACTCCAGGGGCATCTTGGAAGCTACACGTTGAAGATGGCAAAGCCTCTGTTGCCTCCAACAGCGTGCTCTGAATAACTATTTAGAAGTCCATCTTACTGATTTATTTAATTTCTCAGTACTATTGAGTAAGAAATGCATTTCTGTCTGTTGTATTAGAGCCTATATATTTTGGGGCCTATTTGTTGTAACAGCTAGACTACTTTAATTATTACACATATTCTGTTACCACGGACTGGAATTTTCATAGGAATGCCTCTAAGTTTTATCTGTCCAAATATGCCTTTGCCAGTAACAAGATTTCTACTGGGTTTCAAGATGGAAGAAAGGCAGAAAGAAGCAATGAAAGTATATGTAATGTATTTCATAACCACGTTTCCTCAGATGAATGTGAATATTAGTGTTAAAATTTCTCTTCAAGTCATGGAGATTGTTCCCTTTATGCCTGGCATGAAACTAACCAAATTATTCATATGAGTGAAAATCATGATTGTGATTGCTTCTGCCTTTTTTTTTTTTTTTTTTAGGACATAAAGGACAGTTACCAAGATCAAAGTAGAATCTCTGACTGAGGGTGAAAAGCAAAGCAGAGAAAGGGAGAGAGAAAGAACAAGAGGGAGTTTGCTGGATATTGACTACATGTTACGGTAGTGACAACCGAATAAAAATTATAGTGTTAAAAAAGGGCTTTCCTGACACTGAGGGCTGTGTGCATTGTCAGGGGAGAGGCATGAGGCCCCGATACAGATCAGATGTGTAATGTATGGCAAGTCACTAAGATTCTCTGGGCCTCAGTTTTCTAGTCATAAAAGGAGATCTGAGTAGATGATTTCTAAAATAACTTTAAATATTTGATTCCAAGTCATGCAGGAGAGAATTTAATGTGCAGATAGCTTTGCATTGGTGCTGCGGTATAATAAATGTCAGAACTCCCTCTTTTCTCCTCCTCTTCCCCAAATACCCCCTGGCTTATTAATATACATGCACAACACACTTTTCCAGGGCTTGGTGGTGATGTTCAGTGACATCTTATACAGCTCCACATGGGCAGGGCATCTGGGGCAGCTACATTCAATTTTAATTGAAACAAAGCAAAGTAGCAGCTGTTTGGCATTAAAGGGAATTTTAAGCCTATATTCCAATTCCACCAAGGAAAGGAGCAAACAAAAGTCAAAAACACTTTCAGCCAACCAGCCTAAAATATTTAAGGCCATCTGCATCCTCGCTATATGTAGCCATCACCTGGAATGAGCTTTCATTCTCCTTTAAAAGGAGAACTGACAATGATTCATGATAGGATAAAGAATGCATTGGCATTTAAAATACTGAATTGTTAGCTCACTGTCAGTGCCCCTACCATAATTATGAGTTATTTGTCTAAGCCTGATTTTTACATTATTGCTAAAAACATCATAACAGACTCAAGTTTTACATGGTGGGAGCAAAGCAAATCTTGCTTTTCCATAGCAACATGCTTGGGCTTTACAGTGGAATCTGAACTGAAACGCATTCATGTTCAATGCCCAAGCACTGTAATTCTAACATGGTGGAAGAGTGAGTATGCTGTGTGATATTATGCAGCATTTGATCCTGCCTGACTTCTGTGCCTTGGCCCATCAAAGGAGGTATGCATAGTTGCCTTCTGCCAATGTTCTCTTTAAAGTTAGGTAATAGTTTAAGAATCTCATATTTATCCTGACCTCCGAGGCTGAGTACATTTGTGCTTCTTGTACTGTTTTTTCTTAACCTTATTTCCTTTGCTATTTCCTAGCTCATTTACTCATTCACCAAAATATTTCTTGAGATGCAGCTGTGTGCTAGGCATTTTAATAGGTGCTGGAGATATAGGGGCAAATAGGGTAGATTTATTCCCTATCTTCACCATCTTGTGGGAGTAACAGACACTGAGCAAGCAATTACAAGTACAGTAAATGAAGAGGTTTGGAAGCGAGAAGGGGTGAGTTGAGCCTTAATGAATGAATGGAAATTAGCTAGGTGAAGTCGAAATTAGCCATGCAGAGAGGAGGGAGGAGGCATTTGAAGGGGTGGAGGTAGCTTTAGCAAGTGAATTTATGTGGAAAATTTATTCAGCAAACATATGTGTGATCCCTTTTGGGAATTTGGTGTTTATATGTCGCTGGAGTGTGAGAACAATTCAGGGAGATGCAAGACATGGGCTAGAGGGCTTGGCAGGGGTCTGATCCCAGAAGCACTCATGTGCCATTTCTGGCAGTTTGGCCTATATTCTGTAGGTAAAAGTCATCAAGGATTTAAAATGGTAAATCAAATACTCTTATCTTTTAGAATGATCAGCAATGTGGGAAATGGATGTGAAGAAACGGAAAATAGAGCAGGACTTTCAATAGAGGCATTATCTCTTCTGTGGCATCAGTGACAGCATGAAAGAGCTCCATACCTGATTCTCTCCAATGGAAGGCTTGTGTATGAACCTCCTCCCATTTGTGCTATTGTTGTAAAACCATGCTTTAATGCCCAGCCCAAATCCCACCTCCTTTGTGGATCCTCTCTTCATCATTCCCAGACATTTCATCTTCCTTTAGATTGCTATACTTCTGTCTATTCTCTCGTTGGATATAGAATATATCCAGCCTATAATTCTATTTATTTCTTTTCCTTTTAAGTCTTCTTTCCCTACAAAACTCTCAAAGGATAGAGAAATGTCCATATTTCTTAAAATCTGTAGCATCTAAGACAGTGCCTTGAAAAAATCATAGTCTTAGAGCTGGAAGCCACATCAGAGGCCATCCTGTCCTTTTCATTTGGTGGATGAAGAACTTGAGGTCCAGGGAGATGGGTGCCTTCATAGGTCTCTCACTGCCAGTTTATTATCCTTTCGGTTATCCAACATGATGAGTATTTTTGTGGTTGCTGATGATGGATTAGATAGTTATGGCTTTATTAGAGAAACATCTTCCCGTTACTGTAGCTTAATGGGTGACATGATTCTCTGCTTCCCTGGTAGCTCAATCAATAAAGAATCTGCCTGCAGTGCAGGAGACCCTGGTTCAAAGCCTGGGTTGGGAAGATCCTCAGGAAAAGGAAATGGTAATCCACTCCAGTATTCTTGCCTGGAAAATCCTGCTATGCTTAGGGACAGAGGAGCCTGGCGGGCTACAGTATTCTTGCCTGGAAAATCCTCCTATGCTTAGGAACAGAGGAGCCTGGCGGGCTACAGTCCATGGCATTGCAAGAGTCAGATACGACTTAGCAACTAAACCACTACCACCATTCTTTGAGGATGAAAGAATGAGTGGTGTTTATTAATACACCTTTTTTTTTTTTTTCCAAATAACCAAAGCCCAGTCCACGAGAAATACCAGAATTCCTTAAAATATTTGAGCCTCAAGATGAGGTCATGCATTCAGTATAATTGTTGTTGTTCAGTCCCTAGGTTGTGTCCAACTCTTTGCAACTTCATGGACTGCAATACACCAGGCTTCCCTGTTCTACACTATCTCCCAGAGTTTCTCAAATTCATGTCCATTGAGACTGTGATACTATCCAACCATCTCATCTTTTGCCACTCTTTTCTCCCTTTGCCTTAGACCTTCCAAGCATCAGGGTCTTTTCCAATGAGTCAGCTCTTCACATCAGGTGGCCAAAGGATTGGAGCTTTAGCATCAGTCCTTCCAATGAATATTCAAGGATGACTTCCTTTGCTATTGACTGGTTTGATCTCTTTTCTGTCCAAAGAACTCTCAAGAGTCTTCTCCAGAAACACAATTGAAAGCATCAATTCTTTGGTGCTCAGCCTTTTTTATGGTCCAAATATCACATCCATACATGACTACTGGAAAAACCATAGCTTTGACTATACAGACCTTTGTCAGTAAAGTGATGTCTTTGCTTTTTAATATGCTATATGTATTTAATATAATAGCAGATGCTAACTAGATTAGGCATGTATTTGTCTTTCCTGAGAAGAGAGCCTAGGTTCAACTGACCAGTTCTCAGTTGGAGAGAAACAATTTCCTCTTCCTAAGTCATGGGTACCCTCAGTACACACTTCTGTCTTTACAAGGCATCCCTTCTTTTTCCTATTCTTGCATAAATAATGGTAACGCCTGTCAACTATTAATACAAATTGGCACTCATCATGGGCACTTGCAATCTACCTCTACAAGGATCAAATTATATGCTGCTGTAGCTGCTGACTTTCAATACCCCCTGAAAAGAGCTCAGGGTGGACAGCAGAAATGAGGCACTCTGTGTTCTGGGAAAAACTGACAGGACAGGTCTTCAGATAGTAAGATATTTTTGGGAGCTGATTTTTATGAGCCAAATTCTTGTATCTCCTCATATCTGCTGCTGCTGCTGCTAAATCGCTTCAGTCGTGTCCGACTCTGTGCGACCCCATGGACTGCAGCCTACCAGGCTCCTCCACCGATGAGATTTTCCAGGCAAGAGTACTGGAGTGGGTTGCCATTGCCTTCTCCACCTCATCTCTACAAAAGCACTAAAATCCTTCATGGTGATGTCTGCTCCTCATACTAGAAGTAACCCTCATGAGACAAGCAGAAACCATCTGCAAAAAATAAGTACTTGATTGCATGCACTTGCTCTTCACCAAAATCACATATATACTGACCTTCCCTCCTGCCTCTCTGGAGCAGTTTCTCAGAGGTATCTAAAATGCTGTCTCCCAGGCTATAGTCCTCATTTTGCTCCAAATAAAACTTAAATTGCAACTCTCAACTTGTGAATTTTTGTTAAGTTGGCAAGCTCATCCCTGTGCCTTCAAATTCAGGGTGAATTTTGGAGGCCTTGCAGAAAGCAAATTATCTTTCCAACTAGGGGTACATGGAAATTTGAAGATGACAAATCTTTACTAAGATCTCGATGGTTACAACCAGTTGCAAACTTTATATGTACAACAGGTCTTGAATGTAATGCAAATGAGTAAGGTCTGGTGATATAGACAATGAATGAATGAGAGCTGACATGGTAATTCTTTCTGAACTCTAGTCATTTGTTGCCATGAGAGAATTTTATGAATTCTGGGTTGTCTGATTCTTCAAGACAGTGCAAAAAGCTCAATTTTTAGGTGAAATTCTTCAATTCTTTACTAATGGTGATGGCTTTAAAAATTGGAAACTTTGTGCAGTAAATATTTAAACAAGCAAAACACTCTTGCAGACTGCCTGAAGTCCTGTAGGTTTGCAAATTCTGGCTTCAAAAATTCTGGATATTTACTTTTAGTTACTAGATATAAAAAGCTGATCAATGCACCAGCAATAATTTTGGGGGTAATTTGTTTGTGTGTGTGAAATATTATTCAGGATACTTAGCAGAACCTGTAAAAATTAATGGCATGTTTTGAACACATTAAATGTACAGCTGGTTGAGAAATATGCAACCATGTATGAAAATAGAACTAGCAGTTTCAATTACCATATAAATGCAAAGTGAGGCAGCCTGTCAATTAACTGAGATTCTCTAGGCCCTATACCTTGAGGCCAAATTAGTGCCCCACCTATGAGTTATATAGTGTGAAGTAGAAATGCATATATCCTCTGTAAATTCATTCAACTCATTATGGCATAAAGAATTAAGAATCTATTTGAGCCTCTTAAAATTAAAAACCTTGAGGTCATGGTATAATTTATATTGTATCTCCTATGCTTATGGCAGTGGTTATACATGATACTTCTGAATTAAATATTTGTTGACTAAACCAATAGCAAATGGAAGCCTATAGGAGTAATTGATCATTCCAAAACACAGTAGAAACTCAATACTTACTTGTTTAATAAATGAATACATTCATTAAGTGGTAAAGAAATGGTAGAGAAAGTGACATTTTTAGCTGGACTTTGATGTGAGTGAATGGGATTTTGACATGTGGAGAGCCCTATGGAGGACATTTTAGGTGGGGAACAATTTGAATGAGATTGTGATGAAACTACATACACTTGTTGGGAATATGAAATTTTATTTTTATACCATAACTTTGTCTGAATATGGTTTGATATTCAGGTTCAAATATTGCAGCTCAACTCACTGTGTTCACACTTTTCAAGGTGCTTCTATTCCAATACATTAGAGCATTTAGGAATAAGTCTGCATTTCTCAAAGGAGATGATGCTGAAGAGGTGGAGTCATACTCCATTGTAATGTCTTTTCTCCATCCAGTTGTTTGATTAAGAAATGAATAATAAGCAAGGGGAACACTTGTGAAATACTTATGTCATATGTTGTAGTGCTGACCGGGAATAATTCTCAGAGCTGCTTAACGTGGGAATCCAATAGCTTTTGGGGATTGGTCTTTATTCTTTTAAGTATTTCTCCATTTTTGTTTGTACCCTAGTTAATTTGATGTGCTAAAGAGGCCTTGGGGGGAACTCTTTGCCTGGGGATGGTGCATCTTCAACATAATATTCCCAACAAGGAACAGGGTTGAGAGACTGGAGACTGAGCTCCCAGGTATTGTCTGGGTGTCTTGGGGACATGTGGACTTTCTCTGTGATATTCCCTGTCCCTGAGATTTTCTCTGCCCCTTCTCTGATGCTGTAACCTTAGTCTAGAAATTTCTTATGTTCTTTGCAGAGCAGAAAGAAATTAATACAAGTCAAATATCAGGTTGTTTTTTGCTATAGGCTTTTTCTTAGAGACTATGACAAGAATATTTTAAGAATTCCCTGAAAGAGTAAATTTTTCAGTCTCAAGGCTTATTTTTTCACTATAATCTTATATATTCATGTGTATTGCAAGTGATCAATCATCCTGCCAAACATCTTGTACTAAATGTGCTAATGAGCTAGCGAATCAAATATTTTGAAAGTATGGACATGTGTAACATTGATTTTCAATATTTGGATCACATCAATAATCTGCTCAAGGAAAGCAACTTTATTAGGATGGATTTCATATACCTTATTAATAGTTGACAGGCAAAACAACATTTGTTACGTTCTTTGTTGATTTATTTCCTTTAACTCTTTGTACCCTAGGTCCCTTGAGTCCTTAGCAACATTTTATAATTACAGACTTGTAATATTCATTATCTGTTGAGCACTGGTGAAGCCTTGCTTTTGGCTTAGATGTGTTTTTTTCTTTCAAGTAATGCAAATGTTTCTAAGGTTATTTTTGGAAATAGAATGTTGATAGCAGTTGAATGCAGGTGAGAAACAAACAAACAACAACGACCAACAGTGAAGGGAAAAGTTAAATGAGGGAGAGACATAAAGTAGTGTTGAAAGTCCTCAAAGGATACAGAGGGAAGGTGAAAGAGTTCTGATACTCTCCAGTCCTGAATCTGGTCAGTCACTTAATCTCTCGTCTGTTTCTTCATCTATAAACCAAGGATAACAAGACTTATGTCTCAAGAGAATGGGAACAATTAAGTGATGCAGATTCCTGGAAGGCACCCAGCACAGCTTGCATGCATGCTAAGTCACTGCAGCCGTGGCTGACTCTTTCAGACGCTATGGACTGTAGCCCACCAGAATCCTCTATCCATGGCATTCTCCAGGGAAAAACACTGGAGTGGGTTGCCATTTCCTTTTCCAGGGGATTTTCCCCACCCAGGGATAGAACCCAAGTCTTTAGTCTCTTGATTGGCAGGCAAGTTCTTTACCACGAGCACCACCTGGGGGGAGCTTAGCCCAAGATAATTTAGTTCTCTGTCTTCTTGCTTTTCTTCCTCCCCTGACCTCTTCCTTTCTCACTTTTTTTCACTATTCATTTTTGCCTTAAAAAAAAAAAAAAAAAGCCTGACTTGATTATATTAAAATGGAGATATTTTTTGTGTCAAATGACAAAAGATTTTACAAGAAATATAACATTAACTTGGTATCCTAGCAAAAATGACTAGTCACTACTGTCTGATACCCAGGCTTTCTTGTTTTCTTATCGTCTACACTGGGGTAAGTAGAGAGAATAGCATTTGTGGAGTACTTACGATGTACCTGGAATGATGCACATCTGATTTAATCTAACAATAACTCCCAGAAGATAGCAGTGTTCCCATTTTACAGATGAGGGATTGAGGTGAAGAAAGGCTGTTAACTTGTCTGAAAGCACACAGAAAATGAACGGCTTCGATTGTTATTCAGACTATGCTGGCTGTTACTATTAAACCACCAGTCTGCCTCTGTGGTTCTTAATTGGGAAGAGGAATACATTCGGATCAGCTTGGGGAGCATATGGGTGTGGCTTGAAAAACTGCCCCCAGTACTTACGACAGGACTTTCTTTAGATGAGAGCTTTGATGCAGGGTCCTTGATTGCCTTGGACACAGAGATGCTGGCACTTTGATGGCTCCACTTCCCAGCCTGGCCAGGAGTAGGCACCCACTCTACTCAGTGATCTTTAGAACAACCTGCAAACCCAAAACAATACTGTTTTCTTCTTAATGGATTTCAAGTCTTTTATGGATGTTCTCTATACAGGGTTTACCAAAGCAAATGCATTAAGAATCAACATTTGAATGTGGTATCTTTAGACTCTATTTTAGACCGGGGATGAGATGGCTGGATGGCATCACGGACTCAATGGACGTGAGTCTGAGTGAACTCGGGGAGTTGGTGATGGACAGGGGGCCTGGCGTGCTGCGATTCATGGGGTCGCAAAGAGTCGACACTGAACTGAACTGATTTTAGAACAACAAAAATTTAAAATAGGGAATAGTGTTTACATGTTTTTTTTTTTTTTTGTTAAGCCACAAGAAGCCTGTTTCATATAGCTTGGCAGGAGAGACAACGAAGTGATCATGGGTATTGGTGCTGTTGTTTACTAGCTGAGGTGCCAAAGACATCCATCTGTCAAGAAAATGTGTAGGATGTGGATCAAGCCTGGAGCCTCTGACACTGAACACCCCGCCGGGAACTAAAGATGCCACTCCAATGAGAGTGCGCCTGCCTGATGGTATGCTGCCTCTGTGAGAAGGAATTTCCATCCATCTTCCCACTGAAAAAAGGCTTTTATTACTGCTGAAAAAAGGGCACAGGAAGTTGCCTTAATTTTTATGACAAGAGATGCAACCTGAGTGTTACATACAAAAGAAACTTTGAGAGATCCTTTCATTGGGGACTTCAACAAACCAAAAGCAACTGCTATTTTAATACAATGAAAACCTCTACCCTTTGCCCCAAGCACTTTTGAGGGTAGGTCTGAAAAGCAGGACATCTGACTGGAGCAGAGATACGGCTTTAGTCTTTCTTGGGCTGTATTTCCTTTTCCATTTTCTTCCATGGTCAGTGCTGTGAGTTCTCCCCCAAAACCTCTATTTTCTCATCTATAATGAGAACCACCTGGTGATAAATAATAAATAACTTACATTCTTCTGTTGACTGGTATCAGATGTGGGGAAGAACACATGGAATCTAAGGACATCAGCTTCTCAGGAGCTTCTGATCCACTGAGACTTTTTTGGTACTCCTTGGCAGGTATCCTGTGTCAAACCATGCCCAGAGCCTGTGAGACAATGACAGGGACATAAGCATCACCTCTAAAGATAAGAATCCTCTGTAAGGGGTGAAGGTAACTGTTTAAAAATTCTCTCTTGTTCCTGTGTAAGAAGCAAACATACTTTCCCTGTTTGTTTTGGGTATGTGTTGTCATAGTGATGGATGTACGATGTGCCGAATAGGCAGAGGATTAGAAAATTTGGGAAAGAATTTTAACCTGCTACAACTCAGAATGTACTCTGTTGTCTGTATGTCAGAATGCATCCTATGCTGCTGAGCCTAAGACACTGCTTGCCCGCACCTGTGTTGCTAGCATGCACCGTGGGGACAGGAAGGATGCCAATCATTGGCAAGCCATGCAGGGAGTCTGTGATTCCAGAATGGCTTAAGCTACCAGAAACAGGGGCTGGGGCAGCCTCTTTAGAGTAAGAACACAGATGAGGCACCACTCGTTATTCAGATCATGCTGGGTATCTTGCGTAGAACAGCTAGTTATAAACGCTTTTTATTTTTTTTAGCTAATTTCTTTGATATAAGCTGTATTCTTCTCATCCCCCACGTCTCCCACACTTTCTCCATTGCTTTTTCCTGACCTTTTCTTTTTTTGAGGCACTGTGATGACCATCTGAAAGATGTGCTTCTAGAATGATCAAGGCTTTTGTATAAGCTCTTCCCTCTAATCTGCTCACCCCTTCTTCCCTTCACTAGTCAACTCTTACTCGTGTTTTGGATCTCATTTCAAATATCAGTTCCTATTTAAGGAAGCCTCCTTTGACACCTCTTCCACCTCACCTCATATTTTCCCTTCAGAGTACTTATGATTAGTATATACCATTTATTTGAGAAATACAATCTCCCCCATAAAAATGCAGGTTCCATGACAGCAGAGAGAGATTGCTGTTTTGTGGCCACCAACAACTCTGCATCTACAGCAGTGTCTGCCACAGGATAGACTCCAGAAATTTTTATGGAAGGAGAAAATGAAATGCTGCATTGTACTTATTGATGAGTATGAAGGGAATAGCAGCCCACTCCAGTATTCTTGCCTGGAAAATCTCATGGACAGAGGAGTCTGGCAGGATATAGTCCATAGGGTTGTACAGAGCTGGACATGGCTGAAATGACTTAGCATGCACACACTTAATGCTTAACAGCTAGCTCTGTGTTGAGTTCTGGGCCATTTAAAAGGAATTTTTTTTTTAAATTTTTATTTTTAGTTTGTTTTGCTTTACAATACTGTATTTGTTTTGCTATACACTGACTTGAATCAGCCATGAGTATACATGAACTTAAAAGGAATTTTAAAGAAGGGAACTTAAAAGAAGCAGAAGCATGGATTAAGTTCCCAAAGAGCTTATGATTGGTTGGGAAAACTAGTCCATTAGGAGAGGTGTCTTGTGATTTTTAAAACTGTATTGATTTTCTATCTTATGTGGCAGCCTGGATGGGAGGGGCGTTTGGGGGAGATTGGATACTTGTATATGTATGGCTGAGTTCCCCTGCTATTCACCTGAAATTACCACAACATAGTTAATCAGCTATACCCCCGTACAAAATAAAAAGTTTTAAAAAAGGTATGTTGATTTTCTAAACACACACAGTCCTTCAAAAATCATAAGTATTAATAAAGTAACATTAATACCCAGTAATAGAAAACATTAACAGCATAATTTACATCATCAAATCTGTAGGCAAATTTATACAGTCTATTGTTTTACATTACTTTATCATGTTATGTTCCCTTCTTTGGCTCTATTATGAATACAGCTATATGTTCTTCTTCCTTTCCTGTTATTATCATCATTATGTTATGCCCAAGTCGTGAAATCTCCCAATGACCACAAGGGAGCCGATGTCTGGTGCAAAAGCAAGAGCATCTTTATTACCAAGCTCGAGCTGGGGCTCCCACCATCACTGACGCAGCGGCTACTGGGAGGAGCCTCAAGTTTTAGGTTACATTGCTTATATAGGGTATATTCGTGTAAAAGGGGATTTTCAGGCTGGTGGACATTTGATTGGTTACTTCCCTTCAAAGGGTTGTGTGTTGATTTCTGATAGGTTTTTGTTATCTAGGCAAACCACAAGTTTCTGGTCGTAAAGTCAGGAGACTTTGGTCTGAGGTCTGATTGGCTCTTGGGGAGTGTGGTGAGGTCGGGGGATTTTCAAAGTTTCTCCTCCCGGAATCTTACAAAATAGCGCCTTTAATCAAAATGGAGTAGCTCATGCTCTTCAGTTATTTCTTGCATTTATTCTGGTCCTATTAGCACATTGTTGTAATAGATAATTTGAAAAGAACCTGATGATTTTTGGGTAAAAAATCAACATACGGCTTGCTGTTACAGGCCAAGACAAATCCAGAGTTTAGAAAGACAAGTATCTAAAGGTAAAGGGAAATAGAATTGGATACTTGTTGAAACTATGAAAAAGAGATTAACTTTCTCCAATTTGAAGAGAGAAGAAACACTAAAAAACAGACCTGCAGATTTAATTTGATAAAATTCTTAGTTTTCTTATCAGCAAATCTAGTATGACTAGAAGGGAATAAATATTGCAAAATATCAATTACAATTGTTTTATTATTGCATTGTAGCAATGAAAAAGGATGTAGCCAAAATAAGAGCAACCTAGAGAAATGATTTTTAAGGGGAAAATATAACAAAAGTATGAAGTTAATGGTTTAATTATTAAATATTCATATTATTAATAAGTGGGCAAATGATCCTATAGATATAAATACAAAAGAAGAAATTCTAGAAAACATACTAGAATTTATGTTAAATGTTAAAATTTACTAGAAGAGAAGTGATTAACGAAAATATTCTTCATATGTGTATCTAATCTTCTATAACTATGAAAAGGGTGGGAAACATAATTTTAAGCAACATATTATAATATTAAAAAATGTTAGCATTGGAAGGTAATGTGGTAGCATTTATTATAATTTTATATATCCTTTGGTCTATTTTACTTCCAGGTATCTGTTCTACAGAGCGTGTATGCAAAGATGTCTGCACAATATATCTGTTGTTTGTACAAATACTGATTTTAAAGTAAAAAGTGAGAAATGACCCAAATATCTAATAATAAGGTTATGGTTAAATTAATTTTTGATTTTAGTGTGGTGAAATATTATGTTGTCAATCAAAAGAATGATATATCAGCACAGAAAAAAATTTCACTATATATTGTTAAGTTTAAAAAATCAAATTGCTGAATAATAAATAACTAATTTTATTAAAATAAAACAAGTTATGTATGATAGTTCAAACACATGGCTATATACAAATGAGAAGAATGAATTTGAGAGTAACATATGCTGAGATGTTAAAGAGTTTTGACCTTAGGGAAGGGGAGTAGTGAGAATTACAGAGGGGAATAATGTATTAATTTTTAATAATTAATTTTTGAAACATGAGCTTATAATAATGTATTTCTTGTGTAATATTAAAAATAATGTAAGAATAAAAGCTAAAACATAAAGAAATAAAAGAGTAAAATAAAAAACAATTCTTGTTATTTTAGGTCACAAGATTATGAACAAGTTTTTTCCTCCACGACTACTAAAATATGGTTACATTCCTTTTATATGTAAAATTCAGAAAGAAAGATTTTGTTAGATACAACTTTCCCCCTGAGACAATGGCTTGCAACTGTGGTTTTATAACACATCGGGGGAAGAGGATGGGGAGAAATCCTTGCTTATCCCAGCTGGAATTATAAAATTCTTCTAAATCAGAAGAGTTTTAATTTACATAAAATCAAAGTCTCTTAATTTCAAGGTCTCCAATCCTCCTCCCCCCCTTTTTTGGTTGTGGGAAAGTGGAGTTAGGGCAGCTGTCATAGGGATTTTCAATTCTCAAAGGTGGGGGATCACTGCTTTAAGAACTAACCATCTAAGGTAGATGACATGTGACACAGACACTTAAATAAAAAAAAAAAAGACATGCAGACAACTGTACAAGTATTGAGAAAATGAAGTATTTACATTGTGCATGAATAATATATTTTTGTGCATGTCTCTTGGGTGAACTTGTCAAGTTATCTTTCTCTTGTCAGCTTTGGTGTTTATTTCCAAACCATTTCTACCCTGGAAAATATTTTTGTATTGTTTTTGGACCCTCTGGGAATGGCTGACTATGACATATGCTTTCCTCCTATCCAGTGTATATATGCGTGCTCTCATGCACGCACACACACACACTTGTACAAGTATTGAGAAAATGAAGTATTTACATTGTGCATGAATAATATATCTTTGTGCATGTCTCTTGGGTGAACTTGTCAAGTTATCTTTCTCTTGTCAGCTTTGGTGTTTATTTCCAAACCATTTCTACCCTGGAAAATATTTTTGTATTGTTTTTGGACCCTCTGGGAATGGCTGACTATGACATATGCTTTCCTCCTATCCAGTATATATATGCGTGCTCTCATGCACACACACACACACACACACACACACACACACACACACGGCTTCCTTTCCTCATAATTTTTGCTTTCTGATTTGTTAGTTTAATTTTAAGCTAGATGCTGACTGAATAAAGATGGTTTCGCCTTCCTTAATTTTCTTTGAGTCATCTCCACCACATTGTGGCATCTAATAATGGTTAAATAATTTATCACTGCTATATAGGAAATATTTTCTGAGACTTTATACATAAACACCTTCAGTAAAATGCAAATGGTTGAATTTACTCCTACCCAGATTATTTTCAAAACAATAAGAACAAGAGCCAAAACATAAAGAAGTAAAAGAGCATAATTCTCAAAAATAGTAATGATGATTTAGATCATGAGATTGAGGGCAAATCTGTCTCCTTTTTTCCCCATAACTACTGTACTGTGGTTAGACTCTTTTGTATTTAAAATTCAGAGACAAAGATCAAGAAATAAAACAATCAGCAGTTGTTTGCTTTCAAAATAATAGTTGCAGACTGAATTGACCCCCAGAGCCTTTCCTCATGCCTCTGTTTTTGTTGTAGAAACCACCATGGTTTGTTTTCTGCATTCATTTTTCCATGTTAATATTTCTCCAACAGCATGGAAATTCCAGGAAAGATTTTAATAATTTAACACAAAGGAAGAATAATATTATAGTTGAAAATTAGTCTAAGAGAATGTAACCTTTTTATATAAAAAAATAGGAAGGGCGAGAAGAAGCCAAATTAGCTTTGTTCAGCTTTGTTCAAAGCTGCATAATGCCCTGACACACAAATAGGAATGTCATAAATTGGAAACTAAGTGCTCACTGAAGAGCAAGTGGAGACAACTGCTAAATGTAAAATCAGAAGAGTTAGACCAAGAGACCAGATCCTACCACGAGACATTAAAAGGAATAAAGTTTCAGAGGCTTACTCTCTCCATGCATCTTTTAAGCTCAGGTACACAGGACGCCACCAGGATGTCTTGGCGTAATGATAGAGCTTGAGACCACTTTTCTTCTCTGCCATCATTGGTGCCAATGGAAGTGGACAGCTCGCTTTGGAGACCCACGCACTGGAGACCCAGTCTGAGTTCTGTTCCCGAGCTGTTCCTGCTGCTGACTTTGAAGATTTGCAGCAGCATATACAGCTAAAGCCAGACCCCTGGTACCTCTCCCTGGAAACTGAACTTGATCCTGGGTGGTGCTGCTCCTTCCAAACCCCATGCCTGGCTCCTGGGTGAGTAGAACAATGGAGAGTGAAAATCCCATCTATTACTAAAGGCTGATCTTGACATTGACCCTACCCTGCCCTTTCCCTGTGCTATCCTTAGGCCTAGTGGGACAACAAGAAGAGGCGTCTCACTGGTAGAATTCCAGGCTCTCTGGTTTTTACACTTTTCATCATGGTTGGAATTTTGTATCTTACCATTAGGAGCCCTGGCTTCATCCTTTCTCTCCCTTTCTCTCTCTTTTAAATATATATATCCACAGAATAAGATTTGATAAACTCAGTAACTCTAAGGTAAGTTGCCAATATGTTTTGAACTGTGACCACCCTCTTTCTGATATGCTTGTAATAGGCTTGAAAACAAGCTGGTAGGGGATGTTTAATTTCAGAAATTTCACAGGTGTTTCTTCAGTGATTCTAAAACTACTCACCACAAATCACTGCTCTTATAAAAGACTTTCCCAGTTGTCATCCATATAGTTTAAAGAATTTTTTTCATCGAAATAAACTTATTAAGTTGCTTTCCCCATTAAAGATCTTATGGGTTGATATAATTTTAATCAAAACAGAAACTGAGGTTAGGTTATATAGTTTTAGGTTGACCTGGTTAATTTGTAAGGACCAATATGGTTGGATGAGAGACAATGCCACGAAGTATTACAAAAAAGAAATGTCTTAATGGAAAATGTTTCCCTTGTAACCTATATCTTATCAATCATCAAATCTGTAAGCTCTGCTTCTAAAATATATTCTGCATCCCATCACTCCTTACCAGACCCATATTTCAGATACAAGCTGAAGACAACATAACTTCTCACCTGGACTAATACATAAGTCTCCTTAATTATTCTCTCTGCTCCCACATTTGTATCTTTTGTGCACTTAGCTCCATTTCTTCATTCAGCGCCCAGGGCAATCGACTCAAAGGGTAATTCAGATCACATCACTCCTTGCTTAAAATCCTCAATGACTTCTCAGTTCAATTAAGATGGAATCTAAAGTCCTTTCCAAGACCCAGGAAGCTCTAAGGGATCTGTCCCAGATTTCCTTGCTCATCATACCTTTCTTTGTCCCCTCTCCCCATCCCAGGGATTTTGGCAACAACGGCTTAGCTTTCTTGTGTTTAAATAGAAAACATTTGTCCCTAGCTCAAGGCCTTTGTTCCAACTGTCTGCCCCTGCCTAGATTAACCTTCTCTCAGATCTTCATGTGACCTTCCCCTTCTTAGGACTTATATTTCAGCTCATTGTCCCCTTCTCAGACCAATTTCCTCAGATTCAAACTTGCTCTCATCTGCTCAGTCTATTTCATCATACACTTTATTCTCCAGAGCATAGTCCCTGCCTGGAGTCATCTTGTTGACCTGTTGATGTGCTTTTTTTTTTTTTTGTCTTCTCTCACTGGACCATGTGCTTTAGAAGAGCAGGAAACTTGGCTTTCTTGGTTACTGCTGCAATCCCAGAGCCTGGAATATGTGACGCTCAGTCAGTGCTCAATAAATGTTTGTTGAATTAGAAGAAAAGTACCAGAGGCACAATCAGCTTCATTGGCCCAGCCATGAAATATTAAGTCATCGGATATCATTTATAAACAATGAGCAAGACACAGAGCAGTGTCTGAAAGTTAGATGTTTTGATAAAATGATTACTCCAAATGAAATAAGGGGGATTTATTTCGAACAGTCTGAGAGTGAACGGGCTTAAATCATGTTTGGTTGGATTGGGTTGGTCAGCAAGTAGCAAAATAAACATCAGTCAAATTGGAGGTTTTAGTATGTTGTGTTTGCTTTTATTAAAACAGCAGTATTTTTAAATGACCTGAAGCTCGCAGTTCTATTGCAGGGACTCGTCAGCTTGAAAAATGTGTTTCTTCAGGGTGGGAGGAGAATTTTAAGTTCATAATTCATTTGCTGTGAAGTTCATTTGTTAAAGCTAGCTCTATTCTCTTGCATTATTTCCTTTTGGGACATTTTGCCTTTTCTCTCTCTTTTTATCATACTTTATGCATGTATGAACATACATATAAATAAGAAATTATAAAACACAGTTTATGTGAGTAGAAAAAGCATTTTGAATATTTGTATGTGTAGAGTGGAGCATGCTTTCTTGTGTTTCATTGTAATTTGGCTTGTAATTTTAAAATGTGGAGTGAATATGAACCCAAAGAACACATACTTTTTTCTCTCCCTATTTATGGCTCCAAACAAGAATTTTATCAATTTTATGTTTGGAAATGTAGCTAAATCAGATCAGGGAATAAAGCTCACAGAGATCTCTGAATTAATTGAATTATTCAGTTTTATACTAACCCAAGGAAACAACAGATCCCCTGTAGGGTAGAGGGTATAATCTGTGCATTCATCTCTGTGCAATACCCTTCTCACTAAGGTTCTGATAAACCACCACGATCTTAAGCTGGTATGCAAATCACCAAATTAAACAAAGAGGCTATTTTTTACAAAAGGGGATGGGAGGCGAGGCAAAACATTTTTTAAAATAAAAAATGACTTTTCCTCAAAGCCCAGGAACAGTAGCAGAAGGCTTTAGGAACATAAACATAACCAATCTGTCTATTCTAGGGGATAAAGTCTATGTTTCTTAAACATAAAAGAACAAAATTTCTAAGTAGCAAGCAAGTTGGAAGCATTTGCATAATGGATTCTATTTACATAAATTACACTCCTTATAGCACTCTTCTGATAAAACTCGAGAAAAGGGGAAGGCATAAGTTGAAGTGTAGTGAAAAGAGGGGTGAATGCATAGTTCTAGGACCCTGTCAGCACTTTTTGACTTATCCCCATTTTTCCAAAGTCTGTAATTTTCTAGTGTCTAATATTTGCCTCAGACTTTACAACTATTGAGTGTCGAGAGGAATTAGATTTGGTCATTACTAAACTTTCTATACCCCCGATCCTGTTTTGTTCTCTTTCATGAAGGTAAGAATGAGGGCATCTGTCAACTACTGCAGCATGTTAACTCCTCTGTGTTGGGGTTTGACATTCCCTGGCTGTCAAGTTTCTTGCCATAACAAACAAATGAAAATGTCACCAATGAATCTTGCTTCTAAGTAGCAGATATTCTCTTTCTCATATATACTCTTTCCCTTTGACCAAATAGAAAATTTCAGTCATTTTATATAGCTCCAAGGCAAGCAACTTATTTCCAGTGTACAGCATGATAGCTCAGAGTCTACAGTCCTTCCAAGAATGCATAAGTGTTGAGGGTATGTGGTGGAACTTTAGGTACATTTTTAATAGGATCTCAAGGTACATTCTGGCCTCAAAGACATCTGACTGTAGAGAACTTACAATCTAAGTTGGCTGTTCCCTAAGAATATTTTGGCTTTCTATCTGAGATCTCCAGAACAAGTGATGCTTCAAGCTGAATGAAATATGGAAATGAGGGAGGGAGCTAGGTATTCATATCTTTCTCGCCCTCCTTGTTTAAGGTGTTTGATCTGATGAGAACTGGACAGAACAGAACTTACTTACTCCTAAAGTTCCAGACTCCAGAATTTCATAAGCATTGACTTACCCTAATTCATCTATAGTGAGATTGATCATTGAAATGTGGAAACCTTTGGCTGTGCTTATTGGATCCAACTGGGAATATATTTGGCTGCAGGTATTAGCACTCTCAACTAAGGGTGGCTTAAACAAATAAATATTTATTTTTATACAGTAACAAAAACTCTAGAATTGGGCAATTTCTGGCATCAGTTCAGCTGCTTAATGATGCCAGAAGAAACCCAGGCCTTTTTCTGTTTTTTCACTCCATCATCATCAAGCACTGGCTTTCATCCTTGTTGCTTGTGCTTGTTGCTTCCTGGGTACAAGATGGTTGCCATAACTTCATACATGGGAACATCATTCGATACAAGAAATACAGGGTATGGGGAAAATGGACCAGGCCAGTAGCATTTGCTTTCGCTTATCAGAAGAGAAACAAATTCCCCTTAAAAGTCACCGCTCTCCCACCAGCCACCTTCCTCTCAAGGTTTTGGTTTGCTTTTGCTTATGTTTTGTTTTTTTCCATTTGCTTACGCTTCATTGGCCAGAGCTGTGTCAAGTGACTATTTTTATCTGTCAGCCAGCTAGGGAAGCAAATATTTAGCTTCTACAGGGATCTAAGAAGAGACAAGTGAGGGAAGATGTACCAAGTGAGCCAAGCTACAAGGTCAGCCATAATTACCAAGGAATTACAATACTTTGGATAGCTAAACCTTCCTCTACATTCAAAGTCAGGAGCTGATGTTCTTTTGAGTATTTCAGGGCCAGTCCTAACTTTGCCTAGTCCATTGATTCCGACTTTCATCAAAAAATGTGCAGGACTCTATTCTCCCTCTGTTTACTTTTCAGAAGGGTGGCTAAGGTTCTTTTATTTTTTTAGTTTGTTTTGCTTTACAATACTGTATTCGTTTTGCTACACATCGACATGAATCAGCCACGAGTGTACATGAGCTCCCAATCCCGACTCCCACCTCCCCCCTTCTGCCCCACACCTTCTCTCTGGATTATCCCCGTGCATCAGTCCCAAGCATCCTGCATCCTGCATCAAACCTAGACTGGTGATTCGTTTCACTTATGATATCATACATGTTACACTGCCACTCTGCCAGCTCATCCCACCCTCTCCCTCTCCCACAGAGTCCAAAAGGCCGTTCTATACATCTGTGTCTCTTTTGCTGTCTTGGTGGCTAAGGTTCTTGATGGATACTTTTCTCCAAAATGCTGAAATGGGATTCTAAATACACTTTAACTGAAGGGATAGTGACCACAATTTAAAGTAAAAAAAATAAAAATGAGGTACTGCTTTCAGTAGTTCAACAAATTTTGGTGTCAATGAAAATCTGGGAGGAGAAATGTTAGCCAGTTTGTAAACTGCTTTTAAGTTATTGGCTTATCAATACAATTCACCTTTTCTCCTGGTTTGCCCAGCACACATATTCAAAACATGAGAGTAGAAACCCTTGGAAACTTTTATTTTCTTACCATGAAGAATGCATATGAAGAATGCATACCCCTCATCTGAAGTTTCACTTAGGTCACAGGGCAAACCTCATAGGATATTGCACACTTCCCAGAAATGCCTTTCTGACCAGTGCTTCAAAGACAAAATAATGCATCTTGTAGTGAAAAGATGAAAAGTTCTCACTCTTCCTTGGCATGAAGCAGGCAGCTGGCAAGTAAAGGAAACTGGCAGGATTCCCAGAGATGGGGCTTGGGCCACAGCTTGGGCAGAGGAGCACTTGCTGTCTCATTATTTCATTGTTGTGTGGTTGCTGGGCACACTAGCTGACACGCTGAATCAAAGTAAAAATTACTACTGTCAGAGACGTGATACTAATAGCATTGGTTCTGTTCAGTCCTTCATTGTCTTCCAGGGACAGCCACCTCGATATAGTAGACCTGCTTCCAGCTGCATTAACCCCACAGGAAGGTGGCTGGAATATGCTTTCTGAACTAGAGACGCTGGGTGATTTGTTCTAATAATTGTTGGAGGGCCAGAGGATTAGTCACTGTCAGTACAGGGAGGAGGAGAGTGTATTCAGAAGCATCCCCATATTATGGCAGTAGGAAGAAAATAAAATGAAGCTTAAAGCTAAAGAAACAAAATACTTGTTTAGCCCTTTTAAAAGAGAAAGCACAGTAAACATACACCTTGGGGAACTCTAATACAGAAATGCCGAAGAAGTGAAAAATTCACTCATCATAATGTTCATCAATAGGAAGTCAATAATTGAGTATTGCTACTTGGCAATTTATTATTTATTAGTCTCAGCATCCCTCCCCATTTTCCTCTCCTTTTCAGTTCTTATTTTTGTTAGGAGTGCTGACTGTTTGGGAACATGTGAACTCTCTTTGTGATTATAGTGACCAAATGAACAGAGATAACCCAACAGTAGGCAGTGATTTATGTCCCCGGAGGTTGGATCTCATGCTGCAGCAAGGTCTGTTGTAGCCTCTGATGTTATCTCACATTATAAAAGCACCAGCAGACATGAATACACAATCTTGTCTTAGTTCTGAGTATGCCTGTGCTTGAGTGCCATTGTGTCTTAGAGGAACATTAAAAGACGAGTTTCATTATATTCTATGTAAATATTTTCATTATGGCATATGCATATATATATGTATATTTTGATTCTGTGTGCATAACATTTCATTAAACCCAAATTTAAAATGTATGCGTATATAGGATCACAAGATAAAGAGTGAATAAAAATAAAATCAGAATGAAAGAAAAATAAAGGTAGAACAGTAAGTTAAAGCCCTGGAAAAGGATATATATTATAAATGGTCTGAAATCTAAATTATTCACTTGAGATGCGCTGAAAATTTGGCTATGAGATTTCTAGCAGCCAAAGAAAAGAAAAACATTTGATATGATTCTCAGTTTTATATAATAGAAACAAAGAAACTGCTGAAAGGCAGCAAAAAGCTCTGTTCTACTATGNCTTGAGATGCGCTGAAAATTTGGCTATGAGATTTCTAGCAGCCAAAGAAAAGAAAAACATTTGATATGATTCTCAGTTTTATATAATAGAAACAAAGAAACTGCTGAAAGGCAGCAAAAAGCTCTGTTCTACTATGAAATCTTAAATAATTATTTCCTACTGCAATAGGTAGGTTTCCTTTCACAGGTTATAGGCATTCTGTGTTAAAAAAAAATGTGTTACCTTATGTATAAAGGGCTGAAGGGTGTTGGTAGCTAGTGCTACAATTAAATGAACAAATTTAAAACTAGTATTATCTCTTTCTTTGAAGTGTTAAATTGTCATCGGCTGTGTACTTGGGCCTCTGAACAGGGAAATAAATACCATTAAAAGGAGAGTCCTATTAATGTTTTTAACAGATTCGATAACATAAAAATCTGGATATTTTTATTTTCAGAGAGTCAGAATGATTCAGGGAGCTGAACTGAGTCATTAAATAATGTTAAGGGAGAACACACTTAGGAGACCCAAGAGACTCAAGCAACCTGAATGTCCATCCCTTTCTAAAAGGTGTTCAGGTGACCTGCAAAGCATTGCCATAGGCTGTGCTGTGGTCGCCCAGTCGCCAGGCAGAGCCCAGGGCCAGAGAGCATGTGCTCCATGGTGGATGCCCATAGGCCATGGACGGGAGGTTGGCTGATAACAGTCACTGCAGTAGATCCCTCTGCACCTAGAGTCTGGCCACAGACAGAGCATGCCATCAGTGGGAATGCCTCCCAGCATGCAAACGCACTGCCAATGACTGTTGCTCTTTAGAGATTTACTGGCTGGCTGCAAATCTTGATTTTATGGTGACTACCAGCCCACAGGTAGGTGTGGTCAGTTTCCTGTATGGCTGGCTGCTCATCCTTGGGTTCCCAGGATTAGTACCAGCCTGTGGTGTGCAACTAGGCCTCCAGAGCTAACAGGGTAGAGGAAGAATTTAAAATGGAACTTGTCAGTACTAGTGATAACATAGTAGGATGAGTGCCTAAAACAAACTGCCGCCAACAACTCCAGGAAGAGTTCCAGTTGCCTCCAGGTCCTTTATGAGACTCTCCAAAATCAGTAAGTGGATCTGATCCATTCTCCTTTCAATTTACTGCCTCTGTACCAGGACATAGGCAATGGCACCCCACTACAACACTCTTGCCTGGAAAATCCCATGGATGGTGGAGCCTGGTGGGCCGCAGTCCATGGGGTTGCTAAGAGTCAGACACGACTGAGCGACTTCACTTTCACTTTTCACTTTCACACTTTGCAGAAGGAAATGGCAACCCACTCCAGTGTTCTTGCCTGGAGAATCTCAGGAATGAGGGAGCTTCATGGGCTGCCATCTATGGGGTTGCACAGAGTCAGACACGACTGAAGTGACTTAGCAGCAGCAGTAGCAGTACCAGGACATAGAGCATGTGACCTTTTAAAAGCCCTCTAAAAACAAACCCTTATTCCTACAGCCCTTCAGCATTGCCATATGCAAGTGTCATTGACTTTCAAAGCAAGATGTTGGGGTCTCATTTCTCTTTTTCACTTTCACACTTTGCAGAAGGAAATGGCAACCCACTCCAGTGTTCTTGCCTGGAGAATCTCAGGAATGAGGGAGCTTCATGGGCTGCCATCTATGGGGTTGCACAGAGTCAGACACGACTGAAGTGACTTAGCAGCAGCAGTAGCAGTACCAGGACATAGAGCATGTGACCTTTTAAAAGCCCTCTAAAAACAAACCCTTATTCCTACAGCCCTTCAGCATTGCCATATGCAAGTGTCATTGACTTCAAAGCAAGATGTTGGGGTCTCATTTCTCCATGACAGGATCCATAGACTGAGGAGCTTTATGTAGGACTTAGCTCCTTGCTCCTTAGAGAAAACTTCTGCAATTGTGATTATTCTCTTGTATGTAAGTTGCTTACCTGGATGTGTGAGACTTGACTATGCTGAATCTCTGTCCCTTTTACCCTTTTTTTTTTTTTGTGGTTTCTTCTTCATATTTTTGGTTGTGGAAAATCTTTTCTGACAATATTCAGGTTGTCGTCATACATAGTTTTTCCGTAAATAGTTTTAATTTTGGTGTGCCCTTTGATTTTTATTTTTTCTGTTTCATCATAGATTTATTATGAGGTTTTTATCAGGTGGGGCTTAATCTGTCTGGGTCTGTTGTAAAATGTTATAAACATGAGTCTTTGGGTAATTGTTATTGTATAAATTTGTATTTGTAGTATGAATCTGTTCCTTTTATCCATGCCTCCTCCTTCTGATAAAAATGTGTTCCAAATGCAGTCACTTCTGCCTTGGGAACATTTCTCATATCATTTCTGTTTTCCATATGACTACTCTCATTAGCTTTTTGTTCCATCTCTCATCATTTCTCATCTGCCTCATTATTTTAGAAGCCCCTTGAAGAAGGACTGTTTATTGCTCTGTGAGCATGTTTCACTCCTGACTTCAAAGTCAGCACTCCTGACACAGATAAAACTCACAGCTAGTCTGTCCACCCCCCAGTCTTCCCAACAACTTGAAATGACAAGTGTCACTAAATCTTTTAACAAGAATATCTCATAACAATGAAAAAAGTCATCATGGCATGATCCAACAGAACAGTCCAAGACCATGTGAATCTCAAAAGTAGTAATTTAGTAGGTGAATTCCACAACCTGTTTCACATGCATGCTTTGTAGTCTGATCAGGTTGAATTTCTGACATTGATTCTCAACTGAAAGTGTCCTAGCAATGGACTAGCCTGTGTTTCTGGGATGTCATGAAATTTATGTTGCATTTCCTTTGTGTTGCAGGCAGTCTCATATTTTCTATTTTTTATATTGAAGTATAATTGCCTTAAACATTAGATAATTTTCAGTTATTACACAGCATATGGTTAAATATTTTAATACTTTAAATAATCTAGTTATCTTACTTTGTATCTTTCACCACACAAAGTTATTAACATGTTGTTGACTGTGTTCCCTATGCTATACATTATGTACCCATGAATTATTTACTTTATAGCTAGAAATTTATACCTGTTAATCTACTTCACCTATTTTACTCATTGTCTTTCCACAATATTGATTCACAATATTACCCTATCATGATAGCTACATACAAATTTGTAATTGCTTTGCACCAAGATAATTTGTTTTTTAATTCTTTTAAGATTTTTAGTTTTTATTTTACATTGTACTATAGTTGATTTATGATGATGTGTTAGTTCCAGATGTATAGAAAAGTGACTTAGTTTTACATGTACATATAATCTATTCTTTTTCAAATTCTTTTCCCATTTAGGTTATTACAGAATACTGAATAGAGTCCCTGTGCTATACAGTAGTGCATGATAAAGTAGGTCTTTTGATTTCAGCATGGTATATTTTCTAATTTTAGTTTATATCATATATTATTAATATAATTTAGTTTATATTATATATTATTCACTATCTTTTAATGAGGAAAAGACAGGAGTAATTCTTGAAAAGAATACTTTTTATTTCTTTAGTTTATTTTCAAGAGGAAAATTCGGATTGACACATGTAATGCAAGATGTATCAAACAGTGATAGTAATAATTACTACATAAAATAGATTTATATCAGAATATCAAGATGAAAGTGCTTTCTTCCTGAAGTTACAGGTAGACTCCAAACTCATTAATGCTTTTGGTTATTCTGCAGGGGGCAGCAGAATCTAAGCAAAATAAATATTAAAGGATTACTGACAGCAAACATTTAACAGCTGGTTTGAACTACGAGCAAGGGGGTAGAATGTACCTGAATTCCCACAAAATTATCATCATGCTAATTAAAATTCTTTAGGTTAGCAACGGGGGTGCTTGTATTCCCCTTTATCTAATCTCTTCTTTTATATACACAACTATTGAAGCTGAACAAAACCAGTGAGATAAAATTAACACAAAAATTGTTTTTTTCTCCCTTTGGGCTGGAAAAATCCTGTTTACAAGACAATGATATTATACATAAATATTTATGGAAGACAAGAAAAAGTCAAAAAATCATTGAGTTTTTGTGTAAACTAGCAAAAATAACATGAGGTAGAATATGTGACACATTTATAAGCAATTCTCCAATGTCCCCAAATAAAAATAGAATAGATCGGAAAATAGAACAGTTTCGACCATTTGCTATCAATAATTAATTTTAGATTGTGCCAGATGAACAAAACAGAAGACTTAATTAAATAATACTGTAAACTAATTCAAATCTCCTGTCCATCATAAAATGCTTTCATTTTAGTTTATCATCAAAAGGTGATCTCTCTATTTTCCTCATCCTCACAAATGTTTTGTTAGGAAGAAATTAAGAAAGCAAAGGAATACATTACTTTCATTAGGATTCTAGGTGGAAAATTTAATCTGATCAGAGGTATGAGAAATGTGCCAAACAGCAACATTTCTAATTTAATGAGACACCTATATCAACCTATAATAGAATGTGATTTTTTAAAAACTACAGAATTTATTATCTTTCAGAATTAAATTTCAGTATTCTATAAAAATCTTATGTAAGAAACTCTTGAATTGTATCCTTAACTCATGCTGTTTTACCTTACTTTTCATCTACTGATTTTATTCTAAATATAATCAAACAAGAAAAAAAGTGTGTGCTAAATTAAACATTGAGCACAATATTTCTAGAGTATAAAAAGCCTATGTAGATGTAAGTTAAAGAAGCACAATAATTTGTGACTAACAGAAGATGTGGCCTTATGATGTTAAAAAGAAAGTGAAATGAGATTTTATTAAAATGGCAAAATCTCAAATAATACTAGATAAAATTTTAAATTGCATACCTTTTTTCTCTATTTGAAAGGTCATATCAGTGTTTCAGGGTCCTTTCAAATTTTAAAATCTAGTTCATTGTCTTTCTATTTGCTATTCCATACTCAAAATCTTTTTTATTGGGACATTGTATGAGAAATTTTATCCAGTGTACACTGTATGATTAAATATCAAATACTTATTTTCTAACATTATAAGAGAAAGAAAAATTGAGAGATGGATACTATTTTAAGCTAAGAAAGTGGACTGATTTATGTTGATTCTCCTACTATTTAAGACATTTTTCAGATGCAGTGTTAATTCTCATTCTATTGGTTCATCAACATTTCAATATGATTTATTAATATGGTTAATATTCTTTTCCTTAATATGATAAAACAAATTATAACAACCACTAGAAAGTTGTCCTTTATTTCTAAAATATTGTGAACCATTTTGTAAAAATTATATTTTAAAGGATGGAAATCTTGCTATTATTAAAAGAAATAGAATTTTCCCAAATTGAATGCATAGGAGTGATTATAATAGGCCTAAAAGGAATAAAACCACTTGATGTATTTTAACAAGGACTGAACCCAGAAATGGTTCTGTTAAATTATGAAAAATGAATTGTCTTTGTTATGTCTAAAGATATGTTTTATTTTATATTATTGCAGATCTGCTTTTTAAGGCCTATTGGTTTATTTAAGCCAGCAATTTATAAACCATATTTTCTTGGAAATCTATTTTGGCAATCAGAAGCTGCTTGCTAACAGCAACAATGCTTCTCTTAACTCTTGTCAAAATGAGAAAAATAAGGTCACTGTAGGAACTTTTTCATAAAGCCAAATGCCAGATGTCCTTTACTCTCTACACCCTATCCAATCTCCAGAAATGAGGACATACAGATAAATTGTTGTAATGGAATTGTCTTACAGAAGTACTCTATGACTAGCTGAACTTATTGTCTTAACTTAGCAGTCAAACAGATTTGTATACTGAATAATACATGTTTTGATGTGAAATTATATCCTTTCTATATGTTCTTGGTCTTAAAAGTAAACTTTTGTTAAAGATATGGAAAAATGTTCATATGAAATGTTTATGCATGTCTGTGATTGTTTCTTAAAATTCTTCTAAGAAAGACACATGGTTCACAAGTTTAAGGTAGTCTCCATTTGTCTTAAAATTGTAAGCAACTCATAGTAGTGGAATTTAGAACAAAATCTTCCTAAAGTTTCCCTGATATTTACTTCCCTCACTTCCAGAATAGTATTAGTTTTAAAACAATACCAATTCCTTCTCCCTCAGTCTTTCCAAAGATTCTAGAATGATTTCTGGGTGGCAAAATGGCTATTACTTTTTTTTCATGTTTACTTATGAAATAATGACTCACATCTGACTTTTAGACTGGTATCATTTCTACTATAAAGTACTTAAGAATCAATTATTCAGAAACACATAAATTGTTGATATCTCACATAACAATCTAAAGGAAAGGCTTAGATAATTCTTGAGACATATTCAGAATGAACACATTATTTAGAATATAAAATGTATATTTATCAATTTTTCAGGTGTTTATGAAAATGCTACTAAAACACTATTTTGATGGGCATATATCCTGAGTCATTTCTAGTAGCTGTTAATGATGTGCTAAATTTCATTACACAGTCTACAATGTTTCATTTCAACCTTGTACCTATAACTTATAAACATGAATTGACTGGTTGAAGATAAAGACATCCTAGATCAAATATTCATAGCATAACTATTTAGTAGTCTTTTATGTATAAATTGCTCACATTGAATAGAATTTTAAAACAGCCACATTTTTAAGAAGAATAGTGAATGTCTTTTAGAGACAGGAGGTTACTCAAAATGGCATAACCATATGTTTCAAGAATCAGAAACACATCTAAGGTCTCTTTTATCCCAGTCCAGCATTTTTGTTACTGGAAAGTTAGAATAATATATACAACTGATCACTACTAAGGTATTTGAGGGTGCTAAATAAAATGTATTATCCAGGGTCTGCATTCAAAACTATAATCTATCACTCATCAACATGACATGCACAGTTCAGTTCAGTCACTCAGTCATGTCCGACTCTTTGCGACCCCATGAATCGCAGATGCCAGGCCTCCCTGTCCATCACCAACTCTCGGAGTTCACTCAGACTCACGTCCGAGTGGGTGATGCCGTCCAGCCATCTCATCCTCTGTCGTCCCCTTCTCCTCCTGCCCCTAAACTCTCCCAACATCAGAATCTTTTCCAATGAGTCAATTCTTCGCATGAGGTGGCCAAAGTACTGGAGTTTCAGCTTTAGCATCATTCCTTCCAAAGAAATCCCAGGGCTGATCTCCTTTAAAATGGACTGGTTGGATCTCCTTACAGTCCAACGGACTCTCAAGAGTCTTGTCCAACACCACAGTACAAAAGCATCCATTTTTATGCACTCAGCTTTCTTCAAAGTCCAAATCTCACATCCATACATGACTACTGGAAAAACCATAGCCTTGACTAGATGGACCTTTGTAGGCAAAGTAATGTCTCTGCTTTTGAATCTGCTTTGTAGGTTGGTCATGACTTTTCTTCCAAGGAGTAAGCACCTTTTAATTTCATGGCTGCAATCACCATGTGCAGTGATTTTGGAGCCCCCCACCCCATGCCAAAAAAAAGAAAAAATGTTTGACACTGTTTCCACTGTTTACCCATGTATTTCCCACGAAGTGATGGGACCAGATGCCTTGATCTTTGTTTTCTGAAAGTTGAGCTTTAAGCCAACTTTTTCACTCTCCTCTTTCACTTTCTTTTTAGTTCCTTTTCCTTTCTGCCATAAGGGTGGTGTCATCTGCATATCTGAGGTTATTGATATTTCTCCTGGTAATCTTGATTCCAGCTTGTGCTTCTTCCAGCCCAGCGTTTCTCATAATGAACTCTGCATATAGGTTAAATAAGCAGGTTGACCATATTCAGCCTTGACATACTCCTTTTCCTATTTGGAACCAGTCTGTTGTTCCATGTCCAGTTCTAACTGTTGCTTCCTGACCTGCATATAGATTCCTCAAGAGGCAGATCAAGTGGTCTGGTATTCCCATCTCTTTCAGAATTTTCTAAAGTTTATTGTGATCCACACAGTCAAAGGTTTTGCCATAGTCAATAAAGCAGAAATAGATGTTTTTCTGGAACTCTCTTGTTTTTTCCATGATCCAGCAGATGTTGGCAATTTGATCTCTGGTTCCTCTGCCTTTTCTAAAACCAGCTTGAACATCAGGGAGTTCATGGTTCACATATTGCTGAAGTCTGGCTTGGAGTCTGGCTTGGAGCATAAAGTAATTTTGAGCATTACTTTAATAGCATGTGAGATGAGTGCAATTCTTTCATTTTGACTTTTTTGGGGATTGGAATGAAAACTGACCTTTTCCAGTCCTGTGGCCACTGCTGAGTTTTCCCCATTTGCTGGCTTATTGAGTGCAGAACTTTCACAGCATCATCTTTCAGGATTTAAAATAGCTCCACTGAAATTCCATCACCTCCACTAGCTTTGTTCGTAATGATGCTTTCTAAGGCCCTCTTGACTTCACATTCCAGGATGTCTGGCTCCAGGTGAGTGATCATACCATCGTGATTATCTTGGTTGTGAAGATCTTTTTGTACAGTTCTTATGTGTATTCTTGCCACCTCTTCTTAATGTCGTCTGCATCTGTTAGGTCCATACCATTTCTGTCCTTTATCGAGCCCATCTTTGCATGAAATGTTCCCTTGGTATCTCTCGGCCATGCTTCTGCGCAGTCCGTCACAGCTGGTGTGCTTCTGCCATGCGGTCTGTCGCAGTCAGATCCGGGGTCCAGCCGAGAGAAGCTGCTCCAAGTTAAAGATCTGGACAGACGGTGGTGAGGAGATATCCCTTATCCAAGGTAAGGAGCAGTGGCTGTGCTTGCTGGATCTGCTATGAAAAGATTCCCCTCGTCCAAGGTAAGAGAAAGACAGTAGGTATTGGAGAGGGCATCAGAGGGCAGACACACTGAAACCATAATCACAGAAAACTTATCAATCTAATCACACAGAACACAGCCTTATCTAACTCAATGAAACTAAGCCATGCCTTGTGGGGCCATCCAAGATGGGTGGATCATGGTGGAAAGGTCTGACAAAATGTGGTCCACTGGAGAAGGGAATGGCAAACCAATTTCGTATTCTTGCCTTGAGAACCCCATGAACAGTAAGAAAAGGCAAAATGATAGGATATTGAAAGAGGAACTGCCCAGGTCAGTAAGTGCTCAATATGCTACTGGAGATCAGTGGAGAAATAACTCCAAAAAGAATGAAGGAATGGAGCCAAAGCAAAAACAATACCCAGCTGTGGATGTGACTGGTGATAGAAGCAAGGTCTGATGCTGTATAGAGCAACATTGCATAGGAACCTGGAATGTCAGGTCCATGAATCAAGGCAAATTGGAAGTGATCAAAGAGATGGCAAGAGTGAACATTGACATTCTAGGAATCAGCAAACTAAAATGGACTGGAATGGGTGAATTTAACTCAGATGACCATTATATCTACTACTGCGGGCAGGAATCCCTCAGAAGAAATGGAGTAGCCATCATGGTCAACAAAAGAGTCCAAGATGCAGCACTTGGATGCAATCTCAATACAACAGAATGATCTCTGTTCATTTCCAAGGCAAACCATTCTATATTATGGTAATCCAAATCTATGCCCCAACTAGTAATGCTGAACAAGCTGAAGTTGAACGGTTCTATGAAGACCTATAAGACCTTTTAGAACTAACACCCCCAAAAGATGTCCTTTTCATTACATGGACTGGCATGCAAAAGTAGGAAGTCAAGAAACATCTGGAGTAACAGGCAAATTTGGCCTTGCAATATGGAATGAAGCAGGGCAAAGGCTAATAGAGTTTTACCCAGAGAACGCACTGGTCATAGCAAACACCCTTTTCCAACAACACAAGAGAAAATTCTACACATGGACATCACCAGATGGTCAACACCGAAATCAGACTGATTATATTCTTTGCAGCCAAAGATGGAGAAGCTCTATACAGTCAGCAAAAACAGACCAGGGACTGACTGTGGCTGAGATCATGAACTCTTTATTGCTAAATTCAGACTTAAATTGAAGAAAGTAGGGAAAACCACTAGACTATTCTGGTATGATCTAAATCAAATCACTTATGATTATACAGTGGAAGTGAGAAATAGATTTAAGGGACTAGATCTGATAGATAGAGTGCCTGATGAATGTGGACGGAGATTTGTGACGTTGTACAGGAGACAGGGATCTTGCTCCCTGAACAAATATAATCTGTTCAGCTACTGTGGAAAGCATTATGGAAGATAATAAATAAATAAATAAAGTAGAACCACCATATGTTCTACTAATCTCGCTTCTGGGCATATATCCAAGGAGATTTAAAAAAAAATGGAGTATTGCAGATAGATCTGCACTCCCATGTTGACTGCAGCCTTATTCACAATATCCAAGATGGAAGCAACATAAGTGTTCATCAGTGAATGAATGGATTAAAAAAATTGGTATACAAAAATACATACACACACACACAGAGATACAATGGATTTATTATTCAGTCATAATACTGACATACTTATGCTAGTAAGTAATGCTCAAAATTCTCAAGCCAGGCTTCAGCATATGTGAACCGTGAAATTCCAGATGTTTAAGCTGGTTTTAGAAAAGGCAGAGGAACCAGAGATCAAAATTCCAACATCTGTTGGATCACTGAAAAAGCAAGAAAGTTCCAGAAAAACATCTATTTCTGCTTTATTGACTATGCCAAAGCCTCTGACTGTATGGATCACAATAAACTGCAGGAATTCTGAAAGAGATGGGAATACCAGACTGCCTGACCTGCCTCTTGAGAAATCTATATGCAGGTCAGGAAGCAACAGTTAGAACTGGACGTGATTCAACAGATTGGTTTCAAATAGGGAAAGGAGTATGTCAAGGCTATATATTGTCACCCTGCTTATTTAACTTATATGCAGAGTACGGCATGAGAAATGCCAGGCTGGAAGAAGCACAAGCTGGAATCAAGATTGCCGGGAGAAATATCAATAACCTCAGGTATGCAGATGACACCACCCTTATGGTAGAAAATTAAGGAGAACTAAAGAGCCTCTTGTTGAAGGTGAAAGTGGAGAGTAAAAAAGTTGGCTTAAAGCTTAAAATTCAGAAAACTAAGATAATGGCCTCTGGTCCCAAACTTCATGGCAAATAGATGGGAAAACAGTGGAAACAGTGGCTGACTTTATTTCTGGGGACTCCAAAATCACTGCAGATGGTGACTGCAGCCACAAAATGAAAAGATGCTTGCTTCTTGGAAGGAAAGTTATGACCAACCTAGACAGTATGTTTAAAAGCAGAGACATTGCTTTGCCCACAATGCGCTGTGTAGTCAAGGCTATGGTTTTTCCAGTAGCCATGTATGGATGCAAGAGTTGGACTATAAAGAAAGCTGAACACTGATTGATACTTTTGAACTGTGGGGTTGGAGAAGATGCATGGTAGTCCCTTGGTGTGCAAGGAGATCCAACCAGTCCATCCTAGAGGAGATCTTTCCTGAATGTTTATTGGAAGAACTGATGTTGAAGCTGAAATTCCAATACTCTGGACATCTGATGTGAAGAGCTGATTCGTTGAAGAGACCTGATGCTGTGAAACAGAGGACAGGAAAAGGTTGTTTTCATTCCAATCCAAAAGAAAGGGAATGCCAAAAAATGCTCAAACTACCACACAATTGCACTCATCTCACATGCTAGTAAAGTAATGCTCAAAATTCTCCAAGCCAGGCTTCAGCAATACATGAACTGTGAACTTGCAGATATTCAAGCTTGTTTTAGAAAAGGCAGAGAAACCAGACATCAAGTTGCCAACATCCTCTGGATCATGGAAAAATCAAGAGAGTTCCAGAAAAACACCTATTTCTGCTTTATTGACTATGCCAAAGCCTTTGACTGTGTGGATCACAATAAACTATGGAAAATTCTGAAAGAGATGGGAATACCAGACCACCTGACCTGCCTCTTGAGAAACCTGTATGCAGGTCAGGAAGCAACAGTTAGAACTGGACATGGAACAACAGACTGGTTCCAAATAGGAAAAGGAGTACGTCAAGGCTGTATATGGTCACCCTGCTCATTTAACTTATATGCAGAGTTCATAATGAGAAACTCTGGGCTGGAAGAAGCACAAGCTGGAATCACGATTGCTGGGAGAAATATCAATAACCTCAGATATGCAGATGACACCATCCTTATGGCAGAAAGTGAAGAGGAACTAAAAAGCCTCTTGATGAAAGTGAAAGAGGAGAGTGAAAAAGTTGGCTTAAAGCTCAACTTTCAGAAAACAAAGATCAAGGCATCTGGTCCCATCACTTCACGGGAAATACATGGGTAAACAGTGGAAACAGTGTCAGACTTTATTTTTTGGGCACCAAAATCACTGCAGATGGTGGAAGAAATGTCATGACCAACCTAGATAGCAGATTCAAAAGCAGAGACATTACCTTGCCAACAAAGGTCCGTCTAGTCATGGCTATGGTTTTTCCTGTGGTCATGTGTGGATGTGAGAGTTGGACTGTGAAGAAGGCTGAGCACAGAAGAATTGATGCTTTTGAACAATGGTGTTGGAGAAGGCTCTTGAGAGTCCTTTGGACTGCAAGGAGATCCAACTAGTCCATTCTAAAGATCAGCCCTGGGTGTTCTTTGGAAGGAATGATGCTAAAGCTGAAACTCCAGTACTTTGGCCACCTCATGCGAAGAGTTGACTCATTGGAAAATACTCTGATGCTTTGAGGGATTGGGGTCAGGAGGAGAAGGGGACGACAGAGGATGAGATGCCTGAATGGCATCACCCACTCGATGGACGTGAGTTTGAGTGAAGTCCAGGAGATGGTGATGGACAGGGAGGCCTGGCATGCTGCGATTCATGGGGTCACAAAGAGTCAAACACAACTGAGCTACTGAACTGAACTGAACTGATGCTGTGAAAGACTGAAGGCATGAGGAGAAGGGGAGAACAGAGGATGAGATGTTTGGATGGCATCACCAACTCAATGGACATGAGTTTGGGTAAACTCCAGGAGTTGTGATAGACAAGAAGGCCTGGTGTGCTGTGGTCCATGGGGGTCATGAAGAGTTGGAAATGACGGAGCAACTGACCTAAACTGAATTGAACTGGAGTATTTACCCTCTTCAATAAAACAACACTAGCACTAGATTTATGTGTATTAACGAGTATGTGTGCATGAAAGCTCAATCATGTCTGACTCTTTGTGACCCCTTAGACTGCAGCCCACCATGCTCCTTCATCTATGGAATTTTCCAGGAAAGAATAATGGAGTGGGTTGCCATTTACTTTTCAAGGGGATCTTCCTGACCCAGAGATCAAACCCACACCTTCTGTGTGTCCTTCATTGGCAGGTGGATTCTTTACCACTGTGTCATCTTATATATATTTATAAATCTAGAAGATTAAATGTTTTCCTATATGTGCATGCTCTTCACTTTGTGCTAATACTGTATATGATTATGTGTGTATGGTTACATAAAATAAGACCACATCAATATTTTAGTATTAAACTTGCTATCACTTTATTTTTAACACTCAGCTAAATTCATCAGTTTCTATAGAGAGTTTCCTATGAAATTCTTGGAATAATTATTTTAAAATATCTCCATTATATGACTGCTCCTTGACCTGCCACACTTGATAGATGACACTCTCTCGAAGGGGTTCCCTATATGTAGAAATGGTTTGAGAAGAGAAACTTCTATGAGAATTCTTTAGTAATCATGGGTAAGCTTCAAAAATTGGTTCATCAGGTAAATGCCTCTTACTCTATTTTGAGATCCATTTCCATCACTGGGGTAATTTAAGTTTCTTTACTTTGTGGTCCCTAGAGATCCGTGATGCTCCATTTGAGTTAGGTGCTGTCAAAATCATTAAATCTGTCAAGAATTCAAATTCCTTGCAATTCAATAAAAATTTTACTTGTCATTAAAAAAAAAAAATACTGAAGACAATTTTCCACATATGGGGGTGGAAATGTCAAAAATTCTTACCTGTAACAGTTTGAATAGTAGATTGAGTTGCAGTCAATAAACTTATATCAGGTCACCTTTCCTCCATAAAGTGTCATCTATAAATAAAGATATTCAGATAGAAATATAAATAGTCCATATGAAAAATGGTCTACACTTTGAGTGGAAGACAGAGAACATGTTCCTGTTGGACAACTCTGTAGCTACAAAGGAAAAAAAAAAAGCTGAAAAGAGGAACATGCGATCATTTATATAAGGATGCAATCTGGTATTTGATTGTTCAGTCACTAAGTTGTGTCCTTCGCTCTGTGACCCACAGACTGCAGCATGGCAGACTTCCCTGCTCTTCACTATCTCCCAGAATTTGCTCAAATTCATGTCCACATTCAGTCTTCTCATTGTCTGTTGCCTCCTTCTCCTCTTGCTTTCAATCTTTCCCAGCATCAAGGTCTTTTCCAAGGAGTCAGCTCTTCATATCGGGTGGTCAAATTACTGGAATTTCACCTTCAGCATCCATCCTTCCAATGAGTATTCAAAGTTGATTTCTTTTAGGATTGGCTGGTTTGATTTCCTTGCTGTCCAAGGGATTCTCAAGGGTCTTTAGCACTGTAATTCAAAAGCATCAGTTCTTTGACATTCAATCTTCTTTATGACCCAATTTTCGCATTTGTACATGCCTACTAGAAAAACTATAGCTTTGACTATTTGGACCTTTGTTGATAAAGTGATGTCTCTGCTTTTTAACACACTGCCTTGGTTTCTCATGGTTTTTCTTCCAAGGAGAGAGCATCTTTTAATTTTATAGCTGCAGTCACCGTCTGTAGGTATTTTGGAGCACAAGAAAATAAAATATGTTGTTTCCACTTTTCCCCCATCTACTTGCATGAAGTGACATATTTTAGGAGACTCCAAATATTATTATTCTAAAATTTTTCTGTAATGGAGATCTATATATACAAAAGGAATTCAAACATCTAATCTCAGATTCAGAAATCCCACTCGTGCATTTCAACTCTCCTACTCCTATTCTCCAACATCCCATTCTTTCCATCCAGTCAAAAATAGGCGAACTGTCAACTCTGGATGTACCACCTTTCTGCTACTAGGCTGCAAGGTCTGGCTAATAAAAAATATTTTTTTTATTTTAAATAATTACATTACAGTTTTATTTTTTTGCTGCAGTTCAAGACTTTTGCACATTTATTATTATTCTAAAATTTTTCTGTAATGGAGATCTATATATACAAAAGGAATTCAAACATCTAATCTCAGATTCAGAAATCCCACTCGTGCATTTCAACTCTCCT
The DNA here is from genome assembly GCA_006408695.1 of Aepyceros melampus. Lineage (NCBI taxonomy): Eukaryota > Metazoa > Chordata > Mammalia > Artiodactyla > Bovidae > Aepyceros > Aepyceros melampus. The sequence continues at coordinate 268,954 of SJXQ01002335.1, forward strand.
ACTCCTATTCTCCAACATCCCATTCTTTCCATCCAGTCAAAAATAGGCGAACTGTCAACTCTGGATGTACCACCTTTCTGCTACTAGGCTGCAAGGACTGGCTAATAAAAAATTTTTTTTTTATTTTAAATAATTACATTACAGTTTTATTTTCTTTGCTGCAGTTCAAGACTTTTGCACATTTCATGTACTTTTCTCAATCACATCTCTATCATTCTTCAGTAGTGTTTATTAGAATATTTCCTTTTGGAATCGCTTTCTTAAAAAAAAAATGTGGACCATTTTTAAAGACTTTTTATTTAATTTGTTACAATAATATTTCTATTTTATATTTTGGTTTTTTGGCCATTAGGCATGTGAGATCTTAGCTCCTTGACCAGGGATCAAACCCTGTGCATTTGAAAATGAAGTCTTAACCACAGGAATGCCAGCAAAGTCCCTGGATTCACTTTCTGAATGTGTTTGATACTGTTTGGCAAATCAGAAGTCTTTGAGCTCTTGCCACTCTGCATAACATAAAGCATTTAGAAACTTTTACAGCAAACTGGCAGAGTAATTTTATGTCAAAATTAAATGTAAAAATAATAATATAGAATTTTGGTTTATATTTTAGTGATTTACTTTTTATTCTGTATCAATATTAATGTGTATTTTTTTCCAGATAAATAACTAGTACTTTACCATGGATAATTCAAAACTCCATCCTAATTCATCTCTATCTTTAGCTTCCCAGGTTTCTCAGATAGTAAAGAATCTGCCTGCAGCTCAGGAAACTTGGGTTCAATCCCTGGGTCGGTAAGATCCCCTGGAGAAGGGAATGGCAACCCACTCCAGTATTCTTGACTGGAGAATTCCATGGACAGCAGAGCCTGGCAGGCTACAGTCCAAGGGGTCACAAAGAGTAGGACATGACTGAGCTTGTGTCTGACTCAAAATTGATGATTCTTAAATAATGACATTGGATATTTTTGTTTGTTCTGTTTTGTTCTTACTTCACAGTGAAATAGAGGCCTGATGTTAAAACTATAATGAAGTATGTAACTGATCTAGGTTGCACTGCACTTTTTCCTGGACTTGAAAGCCTTGAATCACATTTGCAAATAAAATTTCTGGTCTCACCATTCTAATTAAAGAAAAGTCTGATTCAAATTATTTGCCCCAGGGCCAGAGAAAAAGAAGGCAGAGCAAACTGAAGTTGAGAGAAACCACACTAGCTCATAATGTATAGAGTGGAGTTGGCTCAGAGCAATTGTCCCAGACTTTCTTAAATGGATGCAGTAATTCTAGGCTTTTCTTTTGAAAATTCTAGCCTACCAGTATATGAAGATTAATAACATGTCCATCTACCTACTCTAAAAACAAGAGGTTCTTTATCTGCCCTCCATTTCTCCTTTCCATTCCCAACCACAAATAGGTCTCCTGATCCAATCCACTTTTTAATTATTTATTTCACTGATGTATGCCCTTTTTCCAGCTGAAGTCCAGGCTCTCATCATTTCTCACTTACATTGCCATATGCCCAACTCATTACTCTTGCCTTGCACATTTTCGGGGTCAAAGCATCAGAATGCAAATGTCTCTGTCCTGATTCTCTATATTAAGGAGTTTACTGATTTTTTTCTCTTGAAAGACTTCTCAAGACGATGTATTGAATGTTGTAAAAGTCAGAAACAAACACCCTGCATATTTTTGGAAGCTTTTAAATGGAGTTTAGTGTCAACATGACATCAAACCTTATACCTTAATAATGTGACATCAGTGACAGCTTTAAATCTCATACTAAATGATAGGTTGAGAGATACCCAGTACTTTTTGAACCTTTATTTTGCATTGCTGAGAAAAGCATAATTCAGTGACAGTTTCAGCTCTGTAATCATCCATAGAAAGCAGTTTGACTATAGAAAGGGATTCAGTCTCTTTTGTTCTCTCTCTTTCTCTTTAAGATGTGTAAATGAAATGCAAAAGTTCCAGGATTTCTTATTGCAGTATCAGTTTGGAAGATCCTATGTGCAATTATTATTTTGGTTAATGATTCTTAACAATAGATTAAATTACCACCTGCAGTATATCCACACGATAAGAGCCAACGAGTCCTTTGGAAGAAAGGCAAGCTATTTCTGTATTCTACTAACCTATAATCATTAAGGTTCAAAGACTAAAATGACAATGTGGGTGGAGAAGTAGGATGTGAATTTGATTCAGGACATGGAAACCAATGGTTCTTTCTAGCGAGAGACTATCTTTAGCATTCTCCAAGAGTATGGTGTATTGAAAACTAGAAAATAGGAAGCTATTATTTATGTAGTGTTTATTGGTCTTAAGCCAGAAAGCCTGACATATATTCTGACAATATGACAGATATTTTTACTCCAGACACTTAGGAAAACTGTAGGTAGCCTAGAACCTTACTTTTCTATTTATATAAAACTATTTCCAAATTTTACTTTAAATTTCATTTCCCTCTGTTGTACACCTTTTGAGAAATGGAATAAAAATAAGGGATTAGATAGAATTTCTGAGCTTTTAAGTACTAATTTCATTGATACAATGTAGCCAAAACAGTGGCTGGGATAAAATAACAATGTAGCAAAAACTGTGGCCTGGGATAAAATAAAGGGAACTTTTTCTGGCCCTGATACTTTAACTTATATATTATAAAGTATTCTGATAAAATTATATACTGTGGCTTAATTTTAAGTATGAAGCTATTTTACTACATTAGCTTTAAAAGTGTCTTAAATAACCTGTTTCAACAATGATTAGAATTCAATGATGAAAAGCAGAATATTGCTAATGAAACTTTGAACTAGATGCCTTAAAAAAATTCTACACAATAAGAACAAACATTTGTTGACTTTATGTGCTGACATTATAGCATGTGTTTATATTCATTAACATACTTAATCCTCACAACAACCATGAGATACTATAGGTACTATTTTATTCCTTACTTTATAGGTAAAGATGATGACACAGTTAGAGACTGAATTATTTTTCAAAGTCTCACAAATAAACTAAAACACTATTGAAAGGGAATGAAGCTTATTTTGAATTTTTATATTTTGGTATGCTTGTTCTAGAGCTTCCCAGGTGGTGCTAGTGGTAAAGAACCCATCAGCCAATGAAGAAGACATAAGAGATATGGGTTTGATCCCTGGGTTTAGAAGATCCCCTGGAGGAGGGCATAGCAATCCACTCCAGTATTCCTGCCTGGAGAATCCCATGCACAGAGGATCCAGGCAGGCTACAGTCCATAGCATCACAAACAGTCGGACATAATTGAAGTAACTAGGCTTGCACAAACATGTGCTTGTTCTCAGTTCAGTTCTTTCACTTAGTCATGTCAAACTCTTTGCGACCCCATGGACTGCAGCGCGCCAGGCCTCCCTGTTCATCACTGACTCCCAGAGTCTACTCAAACTCATGTCCACTGAGTCAGTGATGCCATCCAACCATTTCATCTTCTGTCATCTCCTCTTCCCACCTTCAATCTTTCCTAGCATCAAAGTCGTCTCAAATGAATCAGCTTTTCGCATCAGGTGGCCAAAGTATTGGAGCTTCAACTTCATCATCAGTCCTTCCAATGAATATTCAGGACAGATTTCCTCTGGATGGACTGGTTGGATCTCCTTGATGTCCAAGGAACTCTCAGGTGTCTTCCCCAACACCACAGTTCAAAAGCATCAATTTTCCGGGTTTAGCTTTCTTTATAGTCCAACTCTCACATCCATACATGACTACTGAAAAACTATAACCTTGTCTAGACAGACGTTTGTTGGCAAATTAATGTCTCTGATTTTCAACATGATGTCTAGGTTGGTCATAACTTTCCTTCCAAGGAGTAAGCGTCTTTTAATTTCATAGCTGCAGTCACCATCTGCAGTGATTTTGGAGCCCAAAAAAATAGAGTGGGCCACTGTTTCCACTGTTTCCCCATCTACTTGCCATGAAGTGATGGGACCAGTAGCCAGGATCTTAGTTTTCTGAATGTTGACCTTTAAGCCAACTTTTGCACTCTCTTCTTTCACTTTCATCAAAAGGCTCTTTAGCTCTTCTTTGCCTTCTGCCATAGGGTGGTGTCATCTGTGTATCTGAGGTTTCTTGATATTTTCATTTACTTGAAATATCTTGATATTTCTCCCAGCAATCTTGATTCCAGCTTGTGCTTCGTCCAGCCCAGAGTTGTTCATGCTGTATTCTGCATATAAGTTAAATAAGCAGGGTGACAATACACAGCCTTGATCCACTCCTTTTCCTATTTGGAACCAGGTTCAACCTATCTGTTGAACCATGTCCAGTTCTAACTGTTGCTCCCTGACCTGCATGAAGATTTCTCAAGAGGCAGGACAGATGGTCTGGTAATCCCATATCTTTCAGAATTTTCTACAGTTTATTGTGATCCACACAGTCAAAGCACTTGGCATAGTCAATAGAGCAGGAATAGACTGGAACTCTCTTGCATTTTTTATTTTCCAACAGATATTGGCAATTTGATCTCTGGTTCCTCTTCCTTTTCTAACTCCAGCTTGAATATCTGGAAGTTCACGGTTCATGTACTGTTGAAGATTAGCTTGGAGAATTTTGAGCATTACCCTACTAGCATGTGCTTCTGCTGCTGCTGCTAAGTTGCTTCAGTCGTGTCCGACTCTGTGCAACCCCATAGATGGCATCCCACCAGGCTCCCCCATCCCTGGGATTCTCCAGGCAAGAACACTGGAGTGGGTTGCCATTTCCTTCTCCAGTGTGTGAAAGTGAAAAGTGAAAGGCAGTGGGAAGAGTGCAAATGTGCGGTAGTTTGAACATTCTTTGGCATTGCCTTTCTTCGGGATTGGAATGAAAGCTGACCTTTTCCAGTCCTGTGGCCACTGCTATGTTCTCCAAATTTGCTGGCATATTGAGTGCAGCACTTTCACAGCATCTTCTTTTAGGATTTGAAATAGTCAACTGGAATTCCATCATCTCCACTTGCTTTGTTTGTAGTGATGCTTCCTAAAGCCCACTTGATTTCACATACAGGATGTCTGACTCTAGGTGTGTGATCATACCATTGTGATTATCTCGGTCATGAAGATCTTTTTTGTTTAGTTCTTCTGTGTGCTCTTGCCACCTCTTCTTAATATCTTCTGGTTCTGTTAGGTCCAGACCATTTCTGTCCTTTATTGAGCCCATCTTTGCATGAAATATTCCCTTGGTATCTCTAATTTTCTTAAAGAAATCTCTAGTCTTTCCTATTCTATAGTTTTCTTCTATTTCTTTGCACTGATCACCGAGGAAGGCTTTCTTATCTCTCCTTGATATTCTTTGGAATTCTGCATTCATATGCTTATATCTTTCCCTTTCTCCTTTGCTTTTCGCTTCTCTTCTTTTCACAGCTATTTGTAAGGCCTTCTCAGACAACCATTTTGCTTTTTTACATTTCTTTTTCTTGGAGATTGTGGTGATTCCTGTCTCCTGTACAGTGTCATCAACCTCCGTCCATAGTTCATTGGGCCTTTTGTCTATCAGATCTAATCCTTTGAATCTATTTCTCACTTCCACTGTATAATTGTAAAGGATTTTATTTAGGTCATAGCTGGATAGTCTAATGACTTTTCATTCATATGCTTATATCTTTCCCTTTCTCCTTTGCTTTTTGCTTCTCTTCTTTTCACAGCTATTTGTAAGGCCTCCTCAGACAACCATTTTGCTTTTTTACATTTCTTTTTCTTGGAGATGGTGGTGATTCCTGTCTCCTGTACAGTGTCATCAACCTCCGTCCATAGTTCATCGGGCCTTTTGTCTATCAGATCTAATCCTTTGAATCTATTTCTCACTTCCACTGTATAATTGTAAAGGATTTTATTTAGGTCATAGCTGAATAGTCTAATGGATTTTCATGCTTTCTTCAAGTTATGTCTGATGAGAGGTTCATGATATGAGCCACAGTCAGCTCCTGGTCTTGTTTTTACTGACTGTATAGAGCTTGTCCATCTTTGGCTGCAAAGAAAATAAGCAATCTGATTTCAGTGTTGGCCATCTGGTGATGTCCATGTGTAGTCTTCTCTTGTGTTCTTGGAAGAGGGCATTTGCCATGACCAGAGCATTTTCTTGGCAAAACTCTCTTAGCCTTTGCCCTGCTTCATTCTGTATTCCAAGACCAAATTTACCTGTTTAATGATCACAATTAGTATCCTAGTTTGCAAACATGTACACATGTAAAAAACTGCTTTGTTGTTTAACATGGCTTCATTAATTCAAGACTTGCTCATTAAGATAAGAAATACCTTTTAGGGATCTGATTAAAACTGTAGGTAAGCCAAACAAATTCTCTGCTCTTAATACATTTGCAGACATTTCAGAAAGCCAATTCAATTACAGACACAGGCATAAATTAACTCTTTCATGAAATCAATGAACTAGGAGGATTTGGAAAATCAGAATAAATTGTGTCATGATCCCAAAACATGAAGAGCATTTCAGCAAGAATAATTTCTTAAAGATAAATGGCCCAGAAAAATTGCCATTTTTGAACAACAATTAAGCAAACATAAATGAGAGATACACTGACTTTAGATGGTATGATCTCTAAAACATGGTTTTAGATGTCTTCCTTGTCTTGTAGTGATATTGTTATGTACTGGTAGACTTTGAACACTAGCCTTGCAGCAAATGTTTTGGCTTCATTTCCTCTTATTTGGCCTGGAAGTAGTGTGCAGGCTAATTTCATTAAGCATGGGCTTCTTATGCTTTAGCTGGAGATTTCATTCTTTGAGGACGCACTTGGTACCTCATCATTGATATAAAGATTACTTTAAGTTCAAGACATCTGAAATTCAACAGAGGCAGAAAGAAGCATCCTTAGATCTCCTCTTACCTGATTTCTGAGCAATGAAGCTGCCATGAATTTCCTCTTTGGGACAGTCTTCTTGAAATGGAGCAGAAGTCTATGGTCCTTGCTCTGCCCCCAACCCCCACCTCCCTGCCATGTCATCACCCTACATTTTGTTTATGGAAATATTTTAGCCAAAGGATAAGTTTAATCAAAGAAATGAGAACATATAGAAATAAAATAAATGAGTCAAAAGAGACCAAAATAAGTATAGTCAAGGATTTTAATTCCTTCTAAAGGGCTATGGTAATATTCTGAGTCGTATCCTGTGAGCTATTTTATAGATACTAAAAGCACTACCAGGTGGAGAATTTAACTACCTGATGGCCAGACTGTAGCTATGGCATAAGCTGCCACAATTCTAAGAACTGACCTCAGGAAATAGAATCAAACTGATTGGAACTAAAGATTAACTGTACTTAAAACAACCAAGGTGAGGCTAATCAGACAACTGCTGACCAATTTTAAGATGACTGTCAGAGCTGACTGTGTTCTATGTAGCCCCCTTCCTCGACCTATGAAAGCTGCTGCCCCTTGATTGTCAATGGTGAGAAGTCAGCCTTTGGAGACATGTTGCCTTCCCCACTCCTCCCAGTTTGCTAGTATCAAAAATAAAGCAAACGTTCCTTTCCACTAAACTGGCCTGTTTAATGGCTTTTGAGTGATGAGCAGCCAGACCTCAGTTTGGTCTTCCCAGCATTCTATCTAGGAAGATCAAGAAGAGTTTTGTTTTTGTTTTTCAGTCACTAAGTCATGCCTGACTCTTTGCAGCCCTCTGGACTGCAGCACACCAGGTTTCCCTGTCCTTCACTATCTCCCCAAGTTTGCTCAAACGCATGCCCATTGAGTCAATGATACCATCCAACCATCTTATCCTCTGTAATCCTCTTCCCCTCCTGACTTCAATATTTCTCAGCATCAGGGTCTTTTCCAATGAATTGGCTCTTCACATCAGGTGGCCAAAGTATTGGAGCTTCAGCATCAGTCCTTCCAGTGAATATTCAGGTTTTATTTCCTTTAGGATTGACTGGTTTGATCACCTTGCTGTCCAAGGGACTTTCAAGAGCCTTCCCCAGTACCACAATTTGAAAGCAAGAAGACTAAACCTACCATGAATCTTAACTCTGGTGAGTTTCACGGACATGAAGAAAGACTACATTCACATAAAAAAACATTGTCACAAACATTCTCATCTATATTTGTTCATCTAATATCTATTTGTCTTTCCTAAAGAGACATATTTGCTTTTTCTCATAGAAGTCTTTTCTTTCACTCCTGGTCTCTTTCCACGTTAAGTGCATAAGCCTCAGACCTTAACTATTTAGTGAACTACTACTTTTTTTCATTCAGTTCAGTTCAGTCGCTCAGTTGCGTCCGACTCTTTGCGACCCCATGAATCGCAGGACGCCAGGCCACCCTGTCCATCACTAACTCCTGGAGTACACCCAGACCCACGCCCATGGAGTCAGTGGCCATCCAGCCATCTCATCCTCAGTCGTCCCCTTCTCCTCCTGCCCTCAATCCCTCCCAGCATCAGAGTCTTTTCCAATGAGTCAACTCTTCACACGAGGTGGCCAAAGTACTGGAGTTTCAGCTTCAGCATCATTCCTTCCAAAGAAATCCCAGGGCCAATTTCCTTCAGAATGGACTGGTTGGATCTCTTTGCAGCCCAAGGAACTCTCAAGAGTCTTCTCCAACACCACAGTTCAAAAGCATCAATTCTTCGGCGCTCAGCCTTCTTTACAGTCCAACTCTTACATCCATACCTGACCGCTGGAAAAACCATAGCCTTGACTAGACGGACCTTAGTCAGCAAAGTAATATCTCTGTTTTTGAATATGCTATCTAGGTTGGTCACAACTTTTCTTCCAAGGAGTAAGCGTCTTTTAACTTCATGGCTGCAGTCACCATCTGCAGTGATTTTGGAGCTCCGCCCCCCCCCCAAATAAAGTCTGACACTGTTTCTACTGTTTCCCCATCTATTTCCCATGAAGTGATGGGACCGGATGCCATGATCTTCGTTTCCTGAATGTTGAGCTTTCAGCCAACTTTTCCACTCTCTTCTTTCACTTTCATCAAGAGGCTCTTTAGTTCCTCTTCACTTTCTGCCATAAGAGTGGTATCATCTGCATATCTGAGATTATTGATATTTCTCCCAGCAATCTTGACTCCAGCTGTGTTTCTTCCAGTCCAGCATTTCTCGTGATGTATTCTGCATATAAGTTAAATAAGCAGGGTGGCAATATACAGCCTTGACATACTCCTTTTCCTATTTGGAACCAGTCTGTTGTTCCATGTCCAGTTCTAACTGTTGCTTCCTGACCTGCATACAGATTTCTCAAGAGGCAGGTCAGGTGGTCTGGTATTCCCATCTCTTTCAGAATTTTCCACAGTTTATTGTGATCCACACAGTCAAAGGCTTTGGCATAGTCAATAAAGCAGAAATAGATGTTTTTCTGGAACTCTCTTGCTTTTTCCATGATCCAGCGGATGTTGGCAATTTGATCTCTGGTTCCTCTGCCTTTTCTAAAACCAGCTTGAACATCTGGAAGTTCATGTTCACATATTGCTGAAGCCTGGCTTGGAGAATTTTGAGCATTACTTTACTAGCATGTGAGATGAGTGCAATTGTGTGGTAATTTGAGCATTCTTTGGCATTGCCTTTCTTTGGGACTGGAATGAAAACTGACCTTTTCCAGTCCTGTGGCCACTGCTGAGTTTTCCAAATTTGCTGGCATATTGAGTGCAGCACTTTTATGGCATCATCTTTCAGGATTTGGAATAGCTCAACTGGAATTCCAGCACCTCCACTAGCTTTGTTTTTTCACATTATACAATTAAGCCTTTTTACTCCATTTAATTTAACTTTGGGAGAAGGCAATGACACCCCACTCCAGTACTCTTGCCTGGAAAATCCCATGGATGGAGGAACCTGGTGGGCTGCAGTCCATGGGGTCGCTTAGAGTCGGACACAACTGAGCAACTTCACTTTCACTTTTCACTTTCATGTATTGGCGAAGGAAATGGCAACCCACTCCAGTATTCTTGCCTGGAGAATCCCAGGGATGGGAGAGCCTGGCGGGCTACCGTCTGTGGGGTCGCATAGAGTCAGACACGACTGAAGCGACTTAGCAGCAGCAGCAATTTAACTTTTCTAACTATAATTCAGAAGCTCCCACATACTGAGCCTAAGAATTTAGAGGAAATACTTCACTTTCACTTTTCACTTTCATGTATTGGCGAAGGAAATGGCAACCCACTCCAGTATTCTTGCCTGGAGAATCCCAGGGATGGGAGAGCCTGGCGGGCTACCGTCTGTGGGGTCGCATAGAGTCAGACACGACTGAAGCGACTTAGCAGCAGCAGCAATTTAACTTTTCTAACTATAATTCAGAAGCTCCCACATACTGAGCCTAAGAATTTAGAGGAAAAATTTTCCTTCCTGACAGTCTCCAGATAGCCAAACCAGTATAGATTGGCTTCGGAAGGCAAACATGTCTGCAAATGTATGGTTTTATGTGATACAAGAATGTGGTATAAATGAGCCCTATCCAAGATGTTAATTTTCACCTCGGCCTGACCTCCCATTTTAGTATTTTACTGACATAGGTAATGTCTGAACATTAGTACATTTTTGAGTTTCCCAGTTAAAATTAATGTTGAGTAGAGCAGAAAATGGAGGTCCCAAATGATGCCACTTGATCTTTACAGATCAACTTTACATTTGTCTGTACTGGAGGTTTTTGTGTCAGGTAATGAGGCTTGGGGCTACAGAGGTCTTATAGGTTGCAGTCTTGGCTCACCTGGACTGAATGGTATTAGTGATAGAGGAAAGAGGATAATCTAACTGGAGCCTGGTCAAGTGATAATGATATAACTATGCTTAAATTACATTCACTGTTCTCATGACGTTCACAGTGTACTTGGGAATAGTAGTTTCACATAGGACAAAGTCAAACTTGTGATAAGGTGTATGATAGAGATGTATACAAAGTACCAGAGTAATGAATGACTCTGTTACCCTGTCAGGATGAATGAGGTACATATAGGAAGGAATGCTTGACCTCCAGGAGTTGAAAAAAAGAAGTAGACTCTTGACAGGTAAAAACGGATAGTAAAAGTTTTTAGAAAGTAAGGATAACATGTGCAATACAAAGATATAAATAACTCAAAACCTGTGGGCTGCAGCAAAAACAGTTCTAAGAGGAAAGTTTATAGCAATACAATCCACCTCAGGAAACAAGAAAAACATTGAATAGACAACCTAATACCTAATATCTAAAACAACTGGAAAAAGAACAACAACAAAAAAAAAACCCAAAGTTAGCAGAAGGAAGGATATCATAAAGATTAGAGAAGAAATAAATGAAAAAGAAATGAAGGAAACGAAGTAAACAGTAACAAAACTAAAAGCTGGTTCTTTGAGAAGGTAGATAAAATTGACAAAACTTTAGCCAGACTCATGAAGAAAAAAAGAGAAGAATCAAATCAACAAGATTAGAACTGAAAAAGGAGAGGTTACAACAGACAGTGCAATAATACAAAGGATTATAAGAGACTATTATGAGAAACTATATAGCAATAAAGTGGATAACCTGGCAGAAATGGACAGTCTTAGAAAAATCTCTATCTTTGAAGACTGAATCAGGAAGGAATAGAAATTATGAACAACCTAACTAGAACCACTGAAATTGAAATCAAATTTTTGTGGTAGATCAAAATTCTCCCCCAAAATAAATAAGCCCAGGGCCAAATATCTTCACAGATGAATTCTATCAAACATTTAGAGAAGATCTAATGCCTATCCTTCTAAAACTCTTTCAAAAATTGCAGAGGAAGGAACACTTCCAGACTCATGTTATGAGGCCACTATCACCCTGATACCAAAACCAGACAAAGATAACACACACACAAAAGAAAATTACAAGCCAATATCACTGATGAACATAGATGCAAAAATCCTTAACAAATTTCTAGCAAAATTCTAGTAACAAAACTAAAAGCTGGTTCTTTGAGAAGGTAGATAAAATTGACAAACCATTAGTCAGACTCATCAAGAAACAAANATGGGTTTGGGTGAACTCCAGGAGTTGGTGATGGACAGGGAGGCCTGGCGTGCTGCGTTTCATGGAGTTGCAGAGTCGGACATGGCTGAGCGACTGAACTGAACTGAACTGATTGCTAAATAACTAAGACTTGAGTGTACTGTCTTTTTTTAAAAAAATCTTGACTTTATTTGAAATGATGTTACATGGAGAAACCTGTAAAATGGGCAGAGTTTAAGAGAGAGGACCACAAGTCAGATAGATGAAATCAGATCTATGTCTATATCTGTATCTGTATTTATGTATCTAGATGTCAACCTCTCAAAGTGGGCAAACTGCACAAACATTTAGATTGAGCAGAGTCAAAAAATAAAGTATAAGAAGCACTTTTAGGTCAGGACCACTAGATGTTAAGCAACAAATCAGCATATTCAAAAATTAAAAAGAAAACTATTATTGTAAAAGTCACATACTTTTAAGTCTATATCTTATGGTAAAGGCAAATAATTCAGGCACAAATCAAGATTAAAAAAATAGTATTAGGAGACCAGTGCCTCATTGATGTTCTTCTATATTATCTCCTTTGCTGCTGACAGAATAACAAACAAATTGTGTAGGTCTTTGGAGATAGCTTGGCCACCCTTACAGGTAGAATATTTTCTTTTCAGATGCAAAGATAATATTGCATGGTTTGTAAAGATTGTAAGAGAGTGTGTAAAGCCTGGTATTGAGGAAAACAGATAAAATGGCAATATGATGAAATGGAACCAGCTATTACCAAATGTCCATTTCTGGCTCAGATGCATTCCTCTCCCCTTTTCATCTTCAAAATTGTCCCCTTTTGTCCCACTTTCTGTTGATTTCATGCAGCAGAGTTAGAGATCAATAGATAATGCTTTATAAAACATTCCTTTCTTCTGTGAGCATGAAATGGGGGTACTAAGGGAATTGGACCAATTGGGAGGTCAAACTAGGTCAGAGTTGGATCCGGCAAGGTGATTTGACTCTTTAAAATGTGTTGTTCAAGGGGAGTTTACAAGGTTAATTACTGGGACATTAAACAAAGATAATTTAGGAGGAGGAATTTATTATATTATGATTGTGATATATTGTAAAATGGGTCAGGTAACCAAGTAACTGCTTGTTACCTGGTGAACTACTGAAGCTTAGAAATCAAATATTTTTAGATGACAATCTTTATCAAACAGTGTTCAGATTTTATAAGGAAAGGCAGAATACTAATGATTGATATAAAACACCATTTTTAGAAAGAAAGTATGTTTGAAATTAAAAAATAAAAAGCTTTGGAAAGTTTGAGTTTCAAGGAAAAGAGCACTCAGGAAACTTCCAGGAATGGGAGGGTAGGAGTGGTTATTAGAGAACCTTTGGAAATAAGCTGGTGGGGGTTTCATGCATGTAGTAAGAACTTTTGGGGTCCCAACAAATCTTCACAACCAGTCCTCACTGGAAAAATAGGAACACAGAGAGCCAGGAAGAGTGTCGGCTGAGAAGCCCCTTGGAAGTTGGTCTGCTGCCGTGTGTGTGTGCCTGCTAAGTCTCGTCAGTTGTGTCTGACTCTCTGACCCTATGGACCATGGTCTCCTCTGTCCAGGGGATTCTCCAGGCAAGAATACTGGATAGCCATGCCCTCAAGCCAGGGATCGAACCGGCATCTCTTGTCTCCTGCATTGGGAGGTGGGTTCATTACCACTATTACCACATAGGAAGCCCCAAACTACTACCTCAGTTCAGTTCAGTTCAGTCACTCAGTCATCTCCGACTCTTTGCAACCCCATGAATCACAGCACTCCAGGCCTCCCTGTCCATCACCAACTCCCGGAGTTCACCCAGACCCACGCCCATGGAGTCAGTGACGCCATCCAGCCATCTCATCCTCGGTTGTCCCCTTCTCCCCCTGCCCCCAATCCCTCCCAGCATCAGGGTCTTTTCCAATGAGTCAACTCTTCGCATGAGGTGGCCAAAGTACTGGAGCTTCAGCTTCAGCATCATTCCTTCCAAAGAAATCCCAGGGTTGATCTCCTTCAGAATGGACTGGTTGGATCTCCTTGCAGTCCAAGGGACTCTCAAGAGTCTTCTCCAACACCACACTTCAAAAGCAATTCTTTGGTGCTCAGCCTTCTTCACAGTTCAACTCTCACATCCATACATGACCACAGGAAAAACCATAGCCTTGACTAGACAGACCTTAGTTGGCAAAGTAATGTCTCTGCTTTTGAATATGCTGTCTAGGTTGGACATAACTTTTCTTCCAAGGAGTAAGCATCTTTTAATTTCATGGCTGCAGTCACCATCTGCAGTGATTTTGGAGCCCAGAAAAATAAAGTCTGACACTGTTCCACTGTTTCGCCATCTATTTCCCACGAAGTGATGGGACCAGATGCCATGATCTTCATTTTCTGAATGTTGAGCTTTAAGCGAACTTTTTCCCTCTCGTCTTTCACTTTCATCAAGAGGCTCTTTAGTTCTTCTTCACTTTCTGCCATAAGGGTGGTGTCAGTCATCTGCATATCTGAGGTTATTGATATTTCTCCTAGCAATCTTGATTCCAGCTTGTGTTTCTTCCAGTCCAGCATTTCTCATGATGTACTCTGCATATAAGTTAAATAAGCAGAGTGACAATATACAGCCTTGACGTACTCCTTTTCCTATTTGGAACCAGTCTGTTGTTCCATGTCCAGTTTTAACTGTTGCTTCCTGACCTGCATACAAATTTCTCAAGAGGCAGGTCAGGTGGTCTGGTATTGCCATCTCTTTCAGAATTTTCCACAGTTTATTGTGATCCACACCGTAGTAAAAAAACAAATAACTAACCCTGAAACCAGCCTACCAACTTCTTATAGGTTATTTTTACATTTGAATTCTTTCCTGTCACAGTTTGTTTTCAAGATAAAATAAGTTGCTTCAGTTGTGTCCGACTCCTTGTGACCCCATGGACTGTAGCCTGCCAGGTTCCTCTCCTCTGTCCATGGGATTCTCCAGGCAAGAATGCTAGAGTGGGTTGCCGTTCCTTTCTCCAGGGGATCTTCCTGACTCAGGGATTGAACCTGGGTCTTATATTTCCTTTATTGGCCGGCAGGTTCTTTTCCTGGTGGCTCAGATGGTAAAGCATCTGCCTACAATGCGGGAGACCCAGGTTCAATTCCTGGGTCGGGAAGATACCCTGGAGAAGGAAATGGCAACCCAGTCCAGTATTCTTGCCTGGAAAATCCCATGGACGGAGGAGCCTGGTAGGCTACTTCACTTCACTCTTTACCACTAACACCACCTGGAAAGCCCAAGATAAGGCTAAACCTCTAATATTTTTAAGGACTGCAATTTGTACATTATTGAAGCTATCAGTTAACAAGTACAAGTTTGTTACCTAAGGACAGGCACAGTCATTGCACAACAAATCTTTACATAATTTACTATGTGTCAGACATTGCCCTGCATTCTGGACATGTAGCCTTTGTATTTTGGGTTGGAGACTTTGGGTAGAGCTAAATAGATTACAAAATGTACTTCTATTAGTTCTTGACTTCTATTATCTCTTCCTCTGGCCATTTTCTGGGGCTTAATTTATTAATTGGAAGGTGAAAGCAGTCAAAGGAAAGTTTCTTTAGTTTCTATACTTTGTTTTTCTTCCTCCCACTTTCAGTGTTGCTCTTTAGCATCTTGAGACAGGCTTCTCTGCTACCAAGCACCATGTTGTATCTTTTTATTCTTCACTGGTATCACTTTAAATCATGGGCATCCTCCTAAACGCCTAATGGGTCTTCTTTTTCTGACCTTAAATAAAACCTGATATAATTTGTTGAACTATGATCCCATTAACTTAAAATTTTACTTTTACGAGAGGTCAAGGTATTATAGTCACCACTTTTCTCAATCTTAGAAATAGATGAGGTCAGCTTCATTCTCTGCCCTCAAAGGTACATATTAGTCAAAGCAGTATAAAGTTTGATTTTTAAACCACTTATAATAGACAACTGGTTTAACTTGAGTATTCATTAAATTGATGGTCATCTAGTTGATCATAAGTATTTCTGAGTAGTTCAAAGTTCAGTGCTGGGAGGGATGGAGGCCAAAATAACTGGAGCTTTCTATATGTCTCATACACTATGCCAGGCACTGGAGGAATAAAGATGAATTTCATCACAATTCTAAAACAGTAAATTCTCAAAAGCTTTGGATATATTTTTGATATTAACTAGGTTTGAAGACTCATGAGTGGATAGGAATTTGGCTTTCCAGGTTTATTATGTTATTAAAACCCTTTCTAGTGAGGTATGGGAATTTGTGGAAAATGGACTGTAGAATAAACACAGGGGCTTGATGAAGAATGAGATGGAAGGATAAGTCAAATGATGAAGACTATATATTTCTTGTGAGAATCATTCCTCCTATCAGACTCTGATATTTAAAACAAAAAGCAAACTATTGAAATGAGCATTGGAAACTCCTATAGTTTGTAGAAACCCTAGCATGAGGCTCAATGGAAGCTAACAAGAAAAAATATGTTAGGCAACTGAATTATTTTTACAGGTTAATAAGGTTGCCAGAAAGCAACAGAGAAAGTACTTTCAAGAGGCGAATTATTTAACATAATGACATTTCTTTTCATCCAAACCAAATTAATTTCTGAAAGTACATTAGAATACTCTCACCCTACCCCCTTTTACAAATTTTCAAGCTAAATTGTGTTAGATCTACAAAAACACTGAAGAGCCCCCCTGCCTATCTTTAGGAGCCTTTAAAATGAAAATGTGTGGGAATGAGAGTAAAAAGAGCGATGACACAAACCAAGAGAGCTAGAAAGTCAATCCATATCAAGGAGCAAGCATAAGGTCTGCACTGTCAGTAATTAGCATTCATACTGGGAAAGAAATTACATATTAATATACTGTGTGTTCTTTTATTAGGTGGCTCATTTTTTAGCAGTGACATGCCTGTGGACAGAAATGTAATTCTTCAGAGAGATTTAAAAGGTTGGGACTACATGCAATTCACCACATTAATCATGTGTTAGATCAAATAAACACCCATTGTGGGCTTTTTGTATTCATCAAGAGTTCAGAAGCAGTAACATGTTCTGTTTCAAAATTGTGAAAAAATAAAATCTGAGCTGAAAAATAAGGGGAGAAATGAAAGACCTGGAGAATCAAGGAATGTTTCTTATTTCCAAAATCCATCTTATCTTTCTATAATCAAGGTGAAACTTCAGACTAATCTTAGAGTTATCTAGTCATCTATCTGACTGATATGAGCACTTTGTTATTAATTTGTGTATGAGATAGGATAAATCAAAATGTGTAACAAACATGGGAAATAATTGTAGGGATTTGCTGCTGTTTAATCAGTCTTTGAATGCCATTTTTATGCCAGTTCAATTCTTGCCTGTGTGTGTTGAGGGAGAAAACCTTGCTTCTGATTATATAATACATTCCAATGGAAGTTATGGTGCACCAAGAGTATACAGTGTGAGGCTAATCATCTTTAAATGCTGTGATGCGTTTTTAGAGGATTAGAATATATAAGGGCATAGAACTCCTTATAGTTTATCCTTTAAAAGATACCAACATTGGAAATGGATTTTAAAGCACTGTTCATGAATCCAGGTCGTGGTATTGTCTAAAATAACATGATGTGAAGCACGACTTGCATTCATACATGAAAATGAAATCTGAATGCATTCTGCTAATGGAAGGCAAAAGTCAATTGTCATTTAGGTCACCGTGTGATGGTAAGAAATCATTTTAATGAAGCTAGTCCTGTTCAAAACAGTTTGGATCTCAGCATATAAAAGAATATGAGTTCCTAAACAGGATTTCACTGGAGGCAAATACTATCAAGCGAGCAACTCAAGTGTACAGTAAAAGCTCCCACTAGCAAAAGGTTGAATAAGCTTGAATCAACAAAATAGATGGCTTTAAGTATTTTATTTTTCACATTTTTGATGACTTTCAAAGTAGTACCCTGCTGCCTGCATTGTGTGAACTTCAGGGACAGAATTATGCTCATTATAGCCCTTAAAATAGTTAAAGACTATGTTTCATTTAATTAAAATTATACCCAAAGATAAACAATGGAGACTGTAGAATCTTCACTAGAGAAAACAAAGGTCGAAGTGTATTAATTATGTCATTACTCTTCAAGGCTCTCCTCCCTCCCCCTCCGTCTTTCTCCAATCAAAATTCCTTCATAATTTCTAATTCTACTTTTCCCCTTTCCTCCCTCAAAATTGGCAACCAGACTATTAAAATGAAATCCTCAGCAAGCCTTCCAGTTAAAGGTGCTCTTTGTGGGAGATTTAATGGTAATAGGGACTGCAGGTTCCTACATTTACAATCTTTTTCAAACGACAGCAAATTTTGGCAAGAAGCTAAGAAAGTACAGTCCTTAGTTCAATCTGCATTTATTCAAGGCCTTGCTGTATGCCCTTGGCAATCAAAGAGTTCCGGAATGTGTGCCAAATGTCATGTCATTGGGCTTGCCGCTGCCATCGTCTTCTCTCACCCAGGAAGGCTGCAGGGGAAGATGATGACTCTAGGGAAATCAAGTCAAGTTTATTCAGCCTTCCGTCTCAGGCTATTGGGTAAGAAGATAATAGGAGTTTGAGATGCAAAGACTCTTCATACCTCTTCTCTCCCTTCTCTCCACTGAGTAGAGAGGCAGCTGAATCAGTGCAGTCAGGTTTATTAACACGTGAAGATAAAGAGGAAGAAAATATGTCCACAATAAGCTTGTGAAACAAAACCTTGTAATTCTTTCTTGTTACACACATTTTTGTTTTTGTTTAGGAATACAGAAGAAAAAAAAAAAGTATCCAAACTATAGAACATTGCTATATGTATGCAAAATATTTGCTGGGGATCCTGCCCCCTAGTGCTTCTGTGGCATTTTAAAGTTAAAAATATTTACTTTAGTAGACAAGTAAGAGAACTATGAGCCAAAGAGACAATTGACAGGCGGTATAATGGAGCCATTTAGACAGTGTGTAGTGATTTTGGATTAAGAAGAGCTGTCTGCCCTTGGCAAATTAATTCCTCTAAGTTTCAGTTTCCCCATCTGTAAAATGGAGATATTAAAATTAATGACATTTAGTTGGATAGAGTGAAATGAGGTATCTGAAGAGCTTGGAATATTGTCTGGAACAAATTAAATGTTGGTTATTAGTAGTGCTAAATATTACAATAAAAATCTAAATGATTACCCTTTAACTTTCATCTAGGTGTTTTGTGGGAGCTATCCACTATTTTGCAACAAAACTTGTACGGTTCTTTCTTCTGTCTGTCGGTTTGTCTTTCTCTATAGAAAGGTATTTCCTGTTGCCCAGGAATTTGCATTAGGGCTGATGGATGAAAATTACAGGTATTAAATATTCCATGTTAAAAAAAAAAACCCACTACATTGGGGGCCAGGCTTATGTCTACAGGACTTAATAAAGGGTATAGAATTACCATGACTACCATCTAGTCATCACTTTCTCTGCCCAGGTGAAAAGATCAGAAGGGGAGAAAGAGTCTTCATGATCCACCTTGGAACAATGTTTGCAGTGCAGGAACAGGATGAGGGGCTTACCTCTGCCCAAAGCCACGTGAAGGGAGTCTTCAAGGCGACCGCTCGCAGTCTGAGGACAACTACATTAAGGAACTTGGCAGAGTTCACCTAGGCCCTTTGAGGAAATTTGGTGTGTGTGTGCTCACTCAGTCATGTCTAACTCTGCGACTCCATGGACTGTAGCCCACCAGGCTCCTCCATGCATGGAATTTTCTAGGCAAGAGTACTGGAGTAGGTTGCCATTTCCTTCTCCAAGGGATCTTCCCGACCCAGGGATTGAACCTGTGTCTCCCACATTGCTGGCTACCATCTGAGCCACCAGGGAATCCCAAAGAAGGCATATATGTGTCCACAAGTAAGCCAGTGCCTGGATGCCTACCACATTGAGGTACTGTCTAAGGGGAGCTGTGACAGCAGGAAAAAAACTACAAACTGGGGGAATTCAGTGAGGGAGCCCTTGTCTTTGACATTCATCCTTACTCTTTGCCTATAGCCATGTGTGCGATTAGACATAGGAGAGGGAGGAGGAATTTTAGAAGTCACTTCCCTTTGTCCTCTGAGGCATGCTGAGTTACAGGAGTGAGAGAGCAGACATTTCTGTTCCAATTTAGCTACCTTACATCAGTTGTCTGATTTGCATGAGGGGATGGCTAGGGTTGAAAGTTTTGAACTGGACTGTTTTCTCTATCTCAGTACATAGTCAGTACCCAGAAGATGTTTGCTTTTATTTGTTAAGGATAACTGTATGCCCACATCGCCTTTGTGTTAGAGTTAAATCAACTCTCAGCTCTGTGTCGCAATTTCGTTTGCAGGAACTTTCAGTAGTCCAGCATTCCACAGGAAATCACGTTGGTGTACCATATTGATAGCATGATTATGATGCGACATGGAGAGCAGGTACCTTGAAATGAGGCGTAATTGCTGCAAGTGGTAAATAAAGCTCTCAAAATACAGAGGTCTACAATTTTCAGTGAAATTTCTGAAGCTCCTGCGGTCTGTGAAATATATGGAAATGTCTTCAAATTAAAAAGACAAGTTGTTGGATTTTTCTTCTCCATCGGTTAAGTAGAGACAATGCTGAAAGGGCTTCTTTGCATTTTGAGATCAACATACGCCACATATGACTCATTTACAGAAGCTGCTAGCTTTTTGTGGTGTTTAGAGTAAAAGTTGCTTCTTTAGCTTATCTAGACTGTCGTATAAGCAGTCTTTCAACTCTTATAAGTTGGTGGATCCAGTCAGTCAGTAATGGTCAAAGTGTCTGAAACAAATTAAAAATTTCATTATAGGGAAATCAGAGTGAAAATACCCCAAAAGATTTTGGAGCAAAGTTATATTCTTTTTAGTAAATAATAATTCTTTCTTTGGAAAACAGATCTTGCCTTATTTATGGACCCTGATAGAGACTAACTTGTATTTTTCCCACTAAATCCATGACCAGTATCTGGAGTTATTTCTTCAGTAGCCAGAATACCCAGATTTAGACACAAGGAGGAAAAGAGGGAGGGGTTATATCACGTTATCATGTCTAATTGGTCCACTTAAAAAAAAAAATCTTAGTTGTTCCTGTGACTCTGGACTCAGTTGGTTTAGAGATGTTTTACCCACACAGGATATCTTTCCACTTGAGGTTCCTCCTATGGTTTCAGTCATTTGGAATCTAAGACATTAGTCACTGGTGATGAATAGACAGATAGGGGGCACGGTGTTCAACATGATTGATTCTCATCATCCAGGTTGAAGCCGCCCAGTGAGAATAAGGGAAGAATGGAGAGATCCTGTACTTCTCCTTGTGATTTCTCTCATTATTGTCAATTAAAGTCTGTTACTTAAATAATCCCAACAGTCTGAAGTGCTAGTTGTAGGTAAAGCAAAGGCAGAATGTGAAGTGAGAAAAAAAAGCTATAGAAACAATCTATTGCCTTAAGACCATATGCAGGAACATCTATTTATCTTCTTTGCTGTGACTAGGATTTAAAATTGTAGGTATGGTGGATTGTATTACTGTTCCCTACTACTTGCTACTTTTCTCTAAGGAGAGAAAATATATTTTCCCATGCCACTAACTTCAGACTTAACTGTTTAATATCTCTAGCGAGGAAAAAGTGAACAGAAGTGATGTGAATAGCTAGTAGTAGAAATTTAAGTGGGTGAATAGTTCTCTGTGCACTCTTTCTTTTATCATCAGATCAGCACACCTACAGTCAGAGCCACAAATGTGGGTTTCAAAGTACAGACTGTGGGGAGAGAGTTGTAGCTAACACAATAGATAAGTAGTGCAAATAAGAAATATTATTGGAACCACTGAGGTTTGGGGGTTGTCTATTAATGTAGTATAGCCTAGTTTATTCTGGCATATGTAGCATATTTTTCTTCAACAAAATTTCCTATGATTCTCACTTCTTTTCTCCCAATCTTCTATAAACAGTGTGTTGATAGTAGTTAACTATACAGTCACACTCATGGGCTATATTAATTGATAATGAGACCAAATAAACCAAGATGAGGAGTGGAAGTTACCCAGTGATTTTGGACCTGACACTGGATACAGTAACTGATAATTTTAGTTGGATAGCTGATGAGTATATTTTGGGGTTATATGACAGTTGTAGTATATTTGTGGGAAAAAATTTAGGAAGTGGGTATATAAGTATGGAAAGAAGACTATCTGTTGGTGTTTGGCAACTGCCAGACAGATGGTGGTAGACATTTGCCATTTTTCCAGTTGTCTACATTTGAAATCATGTCCCATGTTTGTGATTTCCATGAACATAGTTGACAGGTAGACCCAATCTCCCACCAAAGAAGCTGAAAATGCCAGTAATAGCTCGCTTCAGTTCAGTTCAGTCGCTCAGTTGTGTCCGACTCTTTGCGACCCCATTAATCACAGCATGCCAGGCCTCCCTGTCCATCACCAACTCCCGGAGTTCACTCAGATTCACGTCCATCGAGTCAGTGATGCCATCCAGCCTCTCATCCTCGGTCGTCCCCTTCTCCTCCTGCCCCCAATCCCAGCATCAGAGTCTTTTCCAATGAGTCAACTCTTCGCATGAGATGGCCAAAGTACTGGAGTTTCAGCTTTAGCATCATTCCTTCCAAAGAATTCCTTCCAGGGCTGATCTCCTTCAGAATGGACTGGTTGGATCTCCTTGCAGTCCAAGGGACTCTCAAGAGTCTTCTCCAACACCACAGTTCAAAAGCATCAATTCTTCGGCACTCAGCCTTCTTCACAGTCCAACTCTCACATCCATACAAGACTACTGGAAAAACCATAGCTTGACTAGACGGACCTTGGTCGGCAAAGTAATGTCTCTGCTTTTGAATATGCTGTCTAGGTTGGTCATAACTTTTCTTCCAAGGAGTAAGCATCTTTTAATTTCATGTCTCTTGGCCTCTCTCAAACCTGAGATTTAGTCCTAGCAACGACCTAATCTCCACCTATTAAATGCATAGTGCCGACTTTTTTTTTTTTCCACTCAAAGTAGGGATTTGAATAGCTGGAATTTGAACTCAAGTTTTTGTAATTCCAAAACCATGTTGACCTTTTAACTAAAGAGTGTCACTAACAAATGGGAGTTATGTGGCACTACCATCTATTGGCTTTAAAATCTTGGGCAAGTCCCTTAACTTATCTGAACCTCAGTTCTTTGTCTGGAAATTGAGGATAATGAAAGTGTACCTTGATAGAGCCCTTGTGAGGAATAAATGCAAGAATGTGTACAAAATACATTAAACTTGACAATGTATAAAATATGACCTAAGTAATTGGAGAAGGCAATGGCACCCCACTCCAGTACTCTTGCCTGGAAAATCCCGTGGGCAGAAGAGCCTGGTGGGCTGCAGTGCATGAAATCGGGAAGAGTCCAACATGACTGAGTGACTTCAGTTTCACTTTCGTGCATTGAAGAAGGAAATGGCAACCCACTCCAGTGTTCTTGCTTGGAGAATCCCAGGGATGGGGGAGCTTGGTGGGCTGCCGTCTATGGGGTTGCAAGAGTCGGACATGACTGAAGCGACTTAGCAGAATTGGAAGCATAGTCATGCAGAGAGGCAGGGGTTGTGGGGAATGCTCTTGAGAGTACTGGTGGCAAGAGCAAACCTGAGTCCCAGGACATCCATGGCAGTGAGGTCATCCTTAGCATCTAGACTCCATTGTTGTCTCTAGAGTGACTGTTTCCTCACTGGGCGAGTTCTCTGACGTGATGAAACACTGCCCATCTGGAAAATTCCACTGTGGTTCTCTGGCCCTCTCACTGTTTCTGTGAAATGCCCAATAGTCTTTTAGTAAATTCCTTATCTACTGTGTCTGCCAAGTCTGGTTTTGTTGCTTAGAACCAAGAACTCTATCTATGTTAATAGGTCTTGCTTTATTCCTGGAAGGAAAAAATGCATGAAGTATAGAAATGAGGCAAATCTGATTGAATCCCACTGTGTCATTTACCAGCCTAAATAACTTGTTCAGATTTCTTGAGCTCTTTGAGTTTCCAGCTTCCTTTCCTTAAAAGGAGATAATAATATAGGATAATAATATATCCTACCTTATAGGATAATCATGAAAATAAAAGATAATATATGTGAAAAAACTCCTAATACTTACTGAACCTCACCTCTAGAAAACATGCAAGATAGGTTAAATTTCCTTCTCTAAAACTGGTATGACTATCTTCCTCTCTTTCATGATAGGGTTTGGGCTGTAGAAATATTATACAAATAACAATTGGCCCTAATATTGGAGAGAAGTATGCCTTTGACAGGACATAGAAAATAATTGGAAAAGGGAATTTCTCTAGCTCTGGGCTGATGTTAACTGAGCAGAAGGAATAGGGATAACACAGAATGGAGCGTGTTACATCTTTGATTGCCTTTTGGCTGCATTCAGTGGTAATTGAGTCTGCATTATTTGTGATTTTCTGCATTATTTGTGTTGAGCCTATTAGGCAGCTACATCATTAGTATCATATTCACAAATGTTATCATGCAGTTACAGCCAACAGACACTTAATGGGAAAATCTACTTGAGGGTGTTTCTTTCTATCCACATAGGTGTTTTCTTTCTTTCTTCCCTATTTCCTTCTTTTATCTTGCTGGTCACGCACACCCCCCCCCCCCAAAAAAGCATATTGTATATGCTAAGCTCTCCTATTTGTGATGAAGGATCTAGCTACTAAGTGTATCCAGGAAAATGATTCAGTGAAGCCACATTAACTCACTTACTTTGGACATTAGAAATATTATATTTGCTGCTTTATTGCTATTTTTAAAAGCATTTCTTTACAGCAGCATTTTTTTTTAACTTTACTGTGCATGCAAATGTCAAGGAGATGACTTAACATGCAGATTCCACTGCCCACTCAGATGAGGTAGGTATTATTATTGCTTTGCCTCCACTATGTGGAAACCAGGCACAGAAAGGTTAAACGATTTGGCTCTAGTCATCAGTGGTGTCAGAATTCAATCCTGGACATTTCTTAACCTGATTAGATAAAGCATAGAGCAACAAAGCAGAGTACCATGCACTCTGTCAGGCAACTAAGGACAAGTTTAGCTTTAGTACTGTTTTCTTAGAATGTGTTATGGTTTTTTCAAAATCAATTAGGCTTTTACCAGTTTTCAATAGGGATGACAATTCACATTCTCTCATTTCTATTTCTTGTATCACTACACCTTTTCGTAGGGCCTTCCCAGGTAGCACTAGTGGTAAAGAACCCTCTTGCAAATGTAGGAGACATAAGAGATGAGGGTTAGATCCCTGAGTCAGAAAGATCCCCTGGAGGAGGGCATGGCAGTCAACTTTAGTATTCTTATTTGGAGAATCCAGTGGATAGAGGTGCCTGGCAGACTGCAGTTCATAAAGTCTCACAGAGTTGGACATGACTGAAGCAATTTAGCATGCACGCATACCTTTTTCTAATTGAATGAAAATAGATATCAAAATGACTATACACCAAGTCAAACACTTAAAAGAATAATCACTTAAAAGCATTTGCTTGGTTTTTCCAGATCTCTCAATCCCTTTCCATGAATTTAAGATTTAAGATGAGAAATAGATCCTTTGAAATTGTTAGGGGATTATCATCTTGGGAAATTAATCCATGGTAAAAATGAATTTACAATACTTGAACATTCTTAAACCTTCATTTACAGAAAAATTTTGACTCCTCTCTACTACTGCATTTTCAATTTTTCATTACCATTTGTTGAATGCTTTGTACATGATTACTTTCTATACACTATTCTCTATACTATCCTAAAGGACAGCAGTCTATAGATCACATCCTATGTTATAGATGGATAAAAAGATGTTTAGAGACTAATTTCTCTAATATCACACAAATAATAATCAGTGGGGCTACTTTATTGTCATCAACTCCAATTCCATCTCACTTTACAATCTGTGTGCCCTTAATGACCAACAGGGCCTGTCTACATAACAGAGCCATAGGTTTTTATCTTCTCGGAACAAGCCAGTAGTAAATTCAGCAACAGCAACCACAACACAAAGCTAAACAAACAGATTTTACATCCTCCAGCATGTTATGAAATCGCTGAAAAGCACAGAGAGTTAAAGTGCAGTGGAACAGGAAGCTTGAGATCTCTTTATGACACCGTAACTGTTCTCATGTCAATGACAAAATGGCAGAGGAGCCAAACACAGGTGCCAGGAATCCCAGCACAGCACTCTGTTTGTGCAACCTTTATTAAATGGAGCCGTTGGCTACCACCTGTGGTTTTGTAGTTGTGTCTCCCACTGAGTATACATTTGATCTTCCGATTAATTAGGTGCACCTTGGCTAGAAGCCCACGATCAAGCATACATATTTCAAAGCTTAAACGGGGTTCCTCCTAAGATGAAAGCATAATGTTTCAAAGTGCAGCATAAATCCTCCTGTCATCTTCTGGGAAAAATTAATGACATTAATAATATTAATTTATTGATAAAATATAAAGCATTATAAAAGAATGATACACTTCAATTTTTGCTTCTAATTTTTATTTTTATGACATATTTTCTTTTTTTTTAATTGGAGTAAAGCAGCAATGATCTTTTTGAGGAGTTTGGGAGATTTGTAATAAGAACAGGCTAATTCCATCCCTTTGGCATTAAGAAGATGAAAAATTGGGCTCCCAAATATATTGTCTTTAAAATGTTTGAAAGTCTGCTTACATTTTTTTCTGAGATGGAGACATTGCATTGCCTTTAGTTTTTCTTAAAACAATCCAATATTCTATGGGACAAGTAACATTTCCCTATTTAATTGCTATTTTATCCAAGAGCTGTATCACCAAGCTCCTTCCTTTTAAAGAGGTTCCAACTGTCTGAATTGCCTGTTTATTCCCCTTCTCTTTGACTTTCTTCCAACCATGTGTCTTTCATCTCTGCAGTGAGCAACGAATAACCAGCCAAGACTGTCTCCCCCACCTTACCCCCTTTCTCTGTACTAAAGTAGTCTTGGTGTGTTGTGTTTCCTTTTTCCGCAGTGGCTAGAGTACTGCCAGCGTGTGAGACACCAACAACTCATTTTCAGTTTTCAGCCATGTAATTAACAGCAAAGATGAACTGATAGAACAAAGATCAATTTGCACAGCCTTGGTGGCTCTCTTTGTGTGTTATCTAGGATGAATTATCTATATTTTCATTTTCCTGCTCATTTGCTTATCTTCATAGGTGTCCTGATAAATGTAGAATAGCAACCAGACATTTACCATCCGCTCTGCAGTGTAGATCATTCTTTATTTAAACTAGTTTGTGCAAGGCTGCAACATCAAATGGGGGCTAGCAAAAAAAGATCCATGAAGAATATATTTGGAATTGTCCATTTTATTCCTCTTTATAAATTATAATTAATTAACAATGCTACAACTATATTAATTAAAACATAATAAATTATATAATCAATATATAGCAAACTTCAGAGATAGTAGAGGACAGTAGAAGCTGGCATGAGGCTGCAGAATCAAACATGACTTAGGGATTAAACAACAACCACAACAACATTATTATTTTATTTGTTATTTATTGTTTTTAATAAACCTTCTAGACTTTTTCCTTTAAAGTTTTTGTTAGTATGTTATTAAAAACTACTAATGTAGATGCACTCTTGTTATAACAAGTAAAAATATAGTGTTTGTAAAGAGAAAGCTAGTAATTTCCTGTTTCTCATCTCTTTAAATAGAATTTCAATGCTAAGAGCCAAGGGTGTATGTTTGTATCTCCATTTCCATGGATACATATGTGTCCCTGTGTGTATGTATATATGTGTATATGCTGCTGCTGCTAAGTCACTTCAGTCGTGTCCAACTCTGTGCGACCCATAGACGGCAGCCCACCAGGCTCCCCCGTCCCTGGAATTCTCCAGGCAAGAACACTGGAGTGGGTTGCCATTTCCTTCTCCAAATATGTGTACATACATAGACACACAAAATCCATGTATATATAGATAAATATATATATGTATGAATACTCCTGTGGTACTATTGTTATAAAACTGAAATAATATGTGTTCTTTACAGTTATTTTTTTGTTTAAAACTATATCCATTCAAAACTAGTTGTTGCATATCCCTATGTGCCAAGCAATGTCCTAGGCACTGGGAATGTGATGGATTCCAAGCAAGATGAATAACCTACTGCCTTCTAAAAACTTCCATGTGAGTTATGGATACCCCTCAGGTCAATAGGAATAGAATCAAATGATTTAACCAATGGCTTCATAATCTTGTAAATTTCCTTTTCTACTGGGTAGCTTTTATGTATTTTTAGCTTTCATTGTTACTACCAACAGTGCTATTTTAAACATCCATGTATAGCTAGTCTTATGCACCACTGTTTTGGTCTTGACATGAGAAAAACTACTGATAAAAATTTCTGATGGACTAGCCTTTTCACACATCTCAGTCAAAACTTCATGCTTTTTTGGGTCTTATATTTTACCCATTTAGTTTCATAGTTTAAAGCTTAAAGTGAAGTTGCTCAGTCGTGTCCAACTCTTTGTGACTCCATGGGCTGTAGCCCACCAGGCTCCTCCATCCCTGGAATTTTCAGGCAAGAATACTAGAGTGTGTTGCCATTTCCTTCTCCCGGGGGTCTTCCTGGCCCAGGAATTAACCTGGGTCTCCCACGTTGCAGGCAGACACTTTACCATCTGAGCCACCAGGGAAGCCCCTTTTAGTTTCATAGCCATCGGTAAATAGTCTTCTTAATGATAGCCTTTACACTGTTGCTAAATCTCCCAAAACTTAAAAGAAATAAATCCCTTTCCTTCTAGCAGTATACTTCCTTCTTTTTTCCCCTCCCTTGGGGATCCTTCTAAACACATTATGAGTGTTAGATGATTGTGAGAGCAATTGCTTATTAAAGTTTATATTCTACTATTTGAAATCTCTTTGTGCTGTAGTAGGGAAAACTACTGTAGGAATCTATACATAGAGTGTTGGTTTTGTGTCTTTGTTCTTTTAAATCAATATTATAATCAATTCTGTTATCTTTTGAACTTTCTCTAACCCAGTTCTATCCTACTGGCAGTCAGCTGGTTAGAAGTCAGTGCTTTTTTGGTGGGAGTACTCACTGGTTCTGCAATTCAGCACTTTTAATTTTTTCTCTAGAGAGATGGTGACAAGAATACTCAAATAATTAAATTGCCTATCCCAATTGTCTTATATGATGGCAATAGCAAGTTCACAAGGAGAAGATGGGCTGACACTTAATTCTCCCATCACCAATATATTAACATTAAGTATGCTTTATATTTCTATGAAAATAAGTATTGAGGTCTAAAAACCAGTAAATTCTTTTACCTTTTTTGTCTCTTTTTCTTTACATCCTCTCCCCCTCCTTCCAATCTTTGTTGCTTTTGTGAACTGTGCTCTTCACTGATGTAAGATTTGTTCTGCAATTTCAATAGAAAAGTTGAGAGAGAAAGTACAGAATTAGAGAAGCAGTAGGTTGTACACATAAAATTAAAAAAAAACAGGTGTTCATTTCATTTTCACACAAAAGAACCAACAATGGTAAATACATTATTTCATATCTAGTTCCAGTAGAGTTATGTAGAAAGAGAAAGGTTCTACACTATTTTCTCTTTATGTGCTACGTGGAAGAATACTTTTTACTTTACTGGCAAATTCTATGGTTGCCATTGACAAACTCCTCTGGTTGTTCCTAACTCCCTTAGTATATATTTTCCATAGATGTTGTTTTTTAGACTACTTTTCTCTCATATTTTAATTGCCTTTTTAATTTACTCCTGTGGGGAAATTTTTTAAACAAGGAAATATATTTATATTTCAAACATAATTTGCTCTATGATTTGTTCTCTTTCTTAACTTTGTGAGTACAGGGACACAGGTAGGATACAAAAGCAGAGACATTACTTTGCTGACAAAGGTCCGTCTAGTCAAGGCTATGGTTTTTCCAATAGCCATGTATGGATGTGAGAGTTGGACCATAAAGAAAGCTGAGCCCCAAAGGACTAATGCTTTTGAACTGTGGTGTTGGAGAAGACTCTTGAGAGACCCCTGGACTGCAAGGAAATCAGTCCTGAATATCCATTGGAAGACTGATGCTGAAGGTGAAGCTACAGTACTTTGACCACCTGATGAGAAGAACTGACTCACTAGAAGAGACCCTGATGCTGGGGAAGATTGAAGGCAGGATAAGAAGGGGACAACAGAGGGCAAGATGGTTGGATGGCATCACTGACTTGATGAACATGAGTTTGAGCAAGCTCTGGGAGCTGCTGATGGAGAGGGAAGCCTGGCATGCTGCAGTTCATGGGGTTGCAGAGTCAGACATGGCTGAACTGACTGACTGAGGATAGCATCTGTCAGTTCAGTTCAGTTCAGTTGCTCAGTCATGTCCGACTCTTTGTGACTCCATGAATCGCAGCATGCCAGGCCTCCCTGTCCATCACCAACTCCCGGAGTGCACTCAGACTCACGTCCACTGAGTCCGTGATGCCATCCAGCCATCTCATCCTCGGTCGTCCCCTTCTCCTGCTGCCCCCAAACCTTCCCAGCATCAGAGTCTTTTCCAATGAGTCAACTCTTCGCATGAGGTGGCCAAAGTACTGGAGTTTCAGCTTTAGCATCATTCCTTCCAAAGAAATCCCAGGGCTGATCTCCTTCAGAATGGACTGGTTGGATCTCCTT